>SPJY01016799.1:979960-997181 GCA_005191435.1 Raddia distichophylla
TTTTTTTTTTTGAACAAAAGGCAGGAGAGCTGCCATGTATTGATCAAAAATAGAAGAGGATTACAGTGTGGGGGGAGACATAGGCCCCTTCCCCATGGGCCGCCGAACACAAAGGACTAACTAATTACAAAGGGGGCACCTGCGCTCTCCCAGAGTCGCAGGTCGTCTAGGAAGAAGTTGAGGAAAACTGTGGGTGGCCTGTCCGCGTTGCGAAAGATGCGATTGTTACGCTCAAGCCAAAGTTGCCACAGAGTGGCTGAGATGACTGTGAGGATGCCGTTGGGCAGACCACCCTGGATGATATCAGCCGACCACCAACTGGCGAGGCACTCAGGGTGCGACCAGGTCGCGGGCCGAAGCTTTGGAGCATCGAAGACGACTGCCATGTGTTCCCAAATAACGCAGCTGTAGTTGCACTGAAGGAAAAGGTGGTCCAGCGTCTCAAGGTTTCTCTTGCAAAGGGGGCAGAAAATAGTCGTTGGGAAGATGGCGACGAAGGAGAGCATCAGCAGTGAGCACCCTGCCCTGGAGGAGCGTCTAGATGAAAAATTTGCATTTGGATGGAGCCCAGATCTTCCAAACTTGCTGCAGAGCCGGCCTTTCGACCCGACCAGCGAACTGGAGCAGATACGCCGATTTGACGGAGAACTCGCCGCTAGGGGAAAAACGCCAGGGGAACCTGTCTGGTTCGCCAGGGACGAGGTGCAGTTGGTAGATCTGCCGCAGGAGTCGGACTAGTTGTGGAATCATCTGCGGGGTGAGGTTGCGACTGAGGTCTAAGATCCAACTGTGATTTGACGTCGCATTGTGCACCGATCTGTTCTTCCGGAGGGCGGCCTTGAACAGGTCCGGCGCCAAGTGTCTCGGAGCTTGACCATCGATCCAGTGATCTTCCCAAAAGGAAAGGGAAGTGCCATTCCCCAGGACGGCGGACGACCCGGCCCGCAGCAACGCAGCGTCAGACTCATTCGTGAGTAGGCTGCCGGGATCCCAGACGAGGGAGGGCGAGCACTTGCTGAGCCAGAGCCAACGTAGCCGTAGGGCCCTGGAGAAACGAGAGAGGTCAAGAACCCCTAGACCCCCCACTGGGACTGGCGAGCAGACGGTGGGCCAGATAACCCTGCCACCCCCACGGGCTGAAGCAGTACCCTTCCAGAGCCAGCTTCTCCTGAGAGAGTCTATTTTTTTGATGATTGAAGGCGGAGCTTGGATGACAGAAAGGGCGTAGGTAGGTAGCGATGCCAGGACTGCCTTGAGGAGGGTTAAACGCCCGCCTTTGGACGGATAATATCAGTCTACCAATTAGTTCAACCGCCTTAATTGGTAGACTTTAAAACGTACTATTAATGTACTGTGAACCAATATTAACTAGGCAGAGCATTAACCTTCAAATGATTTTGTGATGCCTTAAGGATCGGGATTCGATCCTCCTGCACTACCTTCTCAGTCATGTCCCCGAGATAATATGGTACCTACAAAAACCAATCAGTCATATTTATAACCATACAGTGCACAATCCAAAAGACTGAAGTTTTAACCAGTTTTAGGCGGTTGAATTCCCTAACAATAAGTACTAGAACAGCACATAATCCCACAGGAAGGAGGTGAATTGGTTGGCCTCTGCGGGCTGCCAGGTATGTCCGTGTACCCCCAAAAATTTTGGAAACTTCCAAGGACTGGTGCTGCAGCACTAGCTTGGTTTGGTTTGATTAGGAGCAACAGAGGTTACATGTTCAATCATGCTTGGTTGGTTTAGTCGGCTGCTGAATACGGCAAGGTTGTGTGTTTTTTTTTCGAGGAAGCATGGTTGTGTGTTTGATTCCCTTCCCTGTACTTTTTTGGCTGCATTTATTCATTTATTTTTTTGCATTTCTCCACGCTCTTAGTCCTTATTTCACTCTCTTTTTTCTTTTTCGATTTTCCATTTCATACTTCCGTTCATCTTTGACTACACATCTTTGCCTACTGACAAGTGAGGGATGACACTAGGCTTGCCACTTTTCCCAAATTTCTATCTTTGCTACTAGTCAATCGTACGCACTTCCGTTCATCTTTGCAACCAGGAAAAACATTTTCCGCAAGTAGTTCTAAGAGGTTAAGAGCAAAAACAGGTGACTATCGTATCTTTAAAAAAAAAAAAATTGATTTCCTGTAACACCGAGGATTGCTTGCCATGTATGGCAAACGATATGTGGCCCTCAAGGAGCTAGAGGCAACAGCAACGGGTTGGTGCTTGGGAGAGGGGCTCACGAGTAGGTATTTGAGGTTGGCGGTGGAGACGTCGTCCTTGGTCTCGTTGGAGGAGAAGAGGCCGAGCTTGCTGACCATCTCGTCGCAGCGCCGCAGCACGTCGACGCCCTTCCGGATCCCGTCCTGCGACGCAGCACCGAGGGCAGCCGTGTGAGCAGATAAGCCGGCGACCACGACGAGGAGAGGGGAGGTGGGCGGGGACCTGGTCGAGGGAGGAGGCGGAGGCGAGGAGGCCTTGTCGAAGAGCGCCGGGAGCGGGAGGTGCGCTTCTATTGCTAGTATATATAGCAACGTACGTACTGGGACGAACGATTCGACCACGCGAGAGATCGAGTGTGATGACTGACGAGTGAGCTGAGCTATGACTGTGAGCTAGCTCCTTCGCTTCGCTTAACGATGGAGTTGTAAACACCCCGGTTCCTAGAGAACCCAGAATGCTACTAACTCTCGAAAAACTATAAAATTTCGACAGCATTTTTCCTATTTATATGGGCATTCATGACAGACAATTTGTATCCAAAGAACAAATAAACATTTATATCAACCAGTAGGAAATTTAAAACCTACAATAACTGCAACTCTCAATTATACACGACTCAACTATTTAAGTAAAACTCATATGAAACCAAAGTACTAATTTAACGTGAGAGTTAGTGAGTGTTCAAGTTCAGGTTCTATTTTTTCATCCCCATGCATAATTGACATCACCTGTACCTAAAAACCAAATAAAAGCAAGAGTGAGTATTCAACAATCCTCAGCAAAGTATATGTATAAACTAGAGAAATCAAATTATAAGAACAACAAAATCACTTCCATAAATTCATACCCTTCATTCTCGGAAACATAAACAACTGTTAGTCCAAATACTCCAAACAAATCATTTATCATTCATTCGATGCAATGCAATGCACATTAGTCTGTACTGTGAGCTCATAAAGGTATAGTTAGGTGCGCACCTGTCGATGCCACACCTTGCCCGTCCTGATTTAGGCGGGGGCCAATTACTCCACTCCCGTTGAGTGCCTACCAAGTAGGACTTCAGAGCACTCCGTACTAGTCACTTTTGACTCTCACCGACCTCATCGGACTAGTCAAAACTGACTTTCTCACCGACCCAGCTCATATGCAACATGATGTAAAAATGCTCTTCTGTCATACAGTTGCCGTTTACCTTCATCACTTAGAGATAAACAACATAATAACCAACTAACCAAGGCACATCCACACACATCCAGGCTGCAGCCATCCAATCATATGATAAAACTAAAACAATCATAATCATCCAAACAGACAATGTTTAACATATACTTGCCTCTTTTACCAGAGTTGAAAGAACAATACATTGATGCCAGTCTCGAGGTATAACCTACACATGCAACATACCACAATCATGACCATATCGCAACACCACCAAGCATCAAGAAATGTCAAACACTAACCATTTAGTCCTAACTCTTTCCATATCATATTTCATCTAGGTTATCAATTCATGGATTACTTAACATCAAATAATATTAAGTCTTAACCAATTATTCTCTAGGTATTTTCTAAAACACCTAAGTTCAACTCTTTGATTCCCATAATACTTATCTTTCTTAATTGTTATCTAGATGAATAGTTGGCTACACCAATTTCTATTAGTGCAATAGAAATTCCATCTACAGTCAAAACAGGACAGCAACAAGAAAAACATTATATCTCCTGAACCACTTATCCAAACTATGCGTTCTTGGACTCTATGGAAAGCTATAAACATAGCCTACAATTCTTTCTATAAGGCCGTGCTCAGATTCTTGACATAAATATCACGAAATTAACTCGCAAGCTACTGCACATACAGATTGCCAACCAATCCTACAATTTCCAATCTTAGGGCTTGTAATTTATCCCAAATCCCACCATACTCATCGTAATAGGGGGTAAATCATAGAATTTTACCTCAATTTGCAACCCTTCCCATGGATTTGGGTGAAACCCTAACTCCCCCCTTGCTCTTTTTCCCTTTCTTCCCTTTCTTCCCTTCCTCCTACACTTGGCTTACCCGTTCCTTCTCCTTCCTCTTCTCCTCATTTGGCCGTCCCTTCCCACCACCTTCGCTGCCCAGGCCTGCTATGCCCTGCAGTAGCAAGGTCAACGACAACAAGGACGAGGCTACGGCTGCACAGGCGCACGACAAGGCCCGGCAGCCACAAGGCATCAACGGCGGCGAGCGCTGCGCAGGCGACGACGGCGACGTGCAGGCGACACGGTGGCAGCAGCAGCGGTTTGCACGAGCATGGGCGGTGGCTGCTTCATGGGAAGTTGAGGATAGGGTGTTGGCCTTCCATCCATGACCTAAATTGGAATGGATTGGGCCGGGCCGGGTGTAACATCCCAAATTTTAAAATCAATTTGGCACGTTAATAATTTCTTAAACCGCATGATTTAAAAATATTAAAATATTTAATATGGAAAGCATCGTGGCATCATCATCGCATGCACCGTCTTTAAAATAAAATTTGTGTTTTAAGTATTCAAAATAAATCCCTTCTGGCAAACCATAGTATTTTGCTTAATGTTTAATATTTTCTTAAAGCCAAATACTAAAGTTTATTAATAGGAATTTTGGTGAATCCAAATCTAGTGGGCTTTCCCGGCCCGTTCCCTTTTTCCTCATTTCCTCCTTCCCTCCCCTTTCAGTTTTCCTGGCTGGGCCGGTCGGCGCCGTCCCGGCCCAAGTTTTCTCGACCCAGCACTCGCCGCGTCCGCCTTCTAGCGCCCCGCGCGGCGCGCGCCCTTCAGCCCCGGCTGGCCAGTGGGCCCGTTTGGCAGCCTCTCGCGAGCGCACCGTTGCCGTTTCCTTTCGCTGGCGAGTGGACCCCGCCGGTCAGCCGCCCGCCGTCATCCCCTTCCTCTCGTTGTTCTCTCCTCTCTTCCGTGCGCTCGCTGCTTCTCCGTTCTCCGCACACGAGCCCGTACTCCCCCATCCGTCGTTTCCCTCCTCCTGGCCCTCGCTGACTCACTCTCTCTGCACCTCCCGTCCCGTCGCGGCTTAGCCGGAAATGGGACGCCGTCGTTTTCCCCCGTCCCCTCCGACACGCCACCGCCCCGGAGCTCGTGCCGGGGGTCGCCGACCAACCCCGCGCCGCATGAAGTCCTCGCCGCCCCGCCGCTTTCCGTGTGCCTATAAAATGGGACACTGCTCCTCCTTGAGCTCCTCTCGGGCGCCGCTGTCTCCGCTTCATTCCCAAGTCCGGTGACCCACCGCCATTCCCTTTCCTTTTCTTTTCCCTTGTGGGCGTGAATCGCTCCTTACCTTCGGCCGATCGCAGGTTGCCGAAGCCGCGAGCGCACCCGGGGAGTGGAGCCGCCGGTCCGTTCGGAGCCGCCATCACCAGAGCCCGTGACCTCGTCGTCCCCGCCGTGCTGCCTCGCTGTCTCCCTGTCCCGGGTGAGCCCACTGGGCGTTTCGCCTCCTTCCGTGATTGCTCCTGGCCGAAGGAATTGAGTCCCGGTACCGCTCTTCGCCAGCGCCACGGATGCCGTGAGACACCGCTACCATGCTCAGCCGTGCCGCCTCCTCCGTGCACCTCCGGTGCCACCAAAGCCACCCATGTGCTTGCCTCGCATCTCTCCACCTCCTAGGCCAGACCATTAGTCATGGATGGTCGAATCGCCGCCGCCGCATCGCTCTCCGCCGCCGCCGCCCGGAGGGGAATTGCTCGCCGCCGCCACCCGTTTTCTTTTTTCCTTTCTTCTTGCACGCAAGTCGCTGACGCGTGGGGCCCGCGGACCCCACCGGCCAGTGGCGCGGTGCCGATATTGCATATTTGCCACTCCTAACATTAGCAGTACACTTATGTGCCACTCTGTCTCACTGACATGTGGGTCCGGTTTGTGTCTATTACAGTGGGCCAGGGTGGCACATAAGTGTACCACATTCTTGAGGGTGGCAAAAAGGCAATTTTCTCCGCGGTGCCAAACCCCCGCGCGCCCGCGCGTGCTCACTCGAAGGCCGCGCCGAGTCGCTGGGCTGTGCTGCCGGTCGGCCCAGCAACTGGAAAATCCTTTTTTCCATTTTATTAATAGCAGCAGTAGAAAATCAAATTGATATGTTAGCAAATGGGCAGTGAAAATTCTGCAAAAATTTATAATATTACCTTAAATGTATCTGCATCTGAGAAAAATATATAAGTGACATGTCATCCATGCGGCATTCGCATAGCAGTTAATAAATAACTTAGGGTTGCATCATTCCATATGTACATAAACGATTTTCACAGTTTTTCCTTTTAAATAAAAGTGCATTGAGAATATTGTTGCTGATGAGTGTTGTATTGGTATGCATGTGTGTTTGCGCGATTAGGAGACCAAGGTTCCAAAGACCCGATCGACGACTCTTTCTTCTCTTTCCCGGGATCCGACCAAGGCAAGTCCCCTTTTGATCATATTGTGGAGCCATTTTCGTTTATTTGAAAAAAGTTTATTAGACCTGAAAATGTGCATGCTAATTTAAAATGATAACGACGTATTTGATAGACCTAGTTATCATGACCAAATAGAAAAGGAAAAAGTACCAATTTGGTCCCTCAACTATAGCCGCTGGACCACTTTGGTCCCTGAAGTTCAATACCGGACTTGGGAGGAGTCCGGTTTTGTTAGTTGAGGGACCTCCCAAGTTCGGTTTTGAAACTCAATACCAGGTCAAAGGGCTATTTAAGTCCGGTTTTGTTAGTTGAGGGACCTTTCAAGCCCGGTATTGAGGTTCAGGGACCAAAGTGGTCCAGCTGCTATAGTTGAGGGACCAAATTGGTACTTTATCCAATAGAAAAAGGTAAGAAATAATGTTAGGATTAACACCTAAGGCTAAAATAGCTTTGCTTATATTTAAATATTCCGTTGTGGTAGGATTAAATGCTTAAAATTCTTTTATGTGAAATAATTCTATCATTTATGTGAAATGAGTTTGTGTTGAGAAAGGTTTGGAGAAAAGTAGTTTAAAGGTAGTGCGTCGAGGACGATGCTTAATAGGAAATGTTTTCCACTTTCCCCAAAATCTTTCGACTAGGGAGAGACTTTCGTCGGTTGGTGTGGTACGGCACCGTTTTGAGAAAAGTGGGCTAAAATATCGTCTCTCCCCTAGTCTAAGGACTGTTCGTCCTATGATCCTACGAACTGAGCCATAACAGTACGACCTCGAGTTTCGATATGGGACGGATGTGCTCGTTAGTGCTTGAGCTGACAGGAACCTTCTGGCAAGTCTCCGTTAATGTTCGAGTCTAGCGGTCTTGTGGCAAAACACTTTTGGGTGCGTAGCCTCTCGAGGGTAAAGCGTACCCACTCTGCAGAGTTAAAACTATCGTGATAACCGTGCTCACGGTCATGAGCATGCGAAGAGACTGTTTATATGGTAGTTCTTCTTTTCTAAAACCAGTTTTAAGAAAAAGTGTTTTAAGAGAAAGATTTGAGATGAGTAAAGCGGTTGAGAAAGTTTTCGTTTGAGTTAGGTGCCACCGGCTACATCCTGGATTGGGGGTCGGCCTACCAGAAATTGTTCGCGCAGATTGGACCTAGCCGTTTTGAGAAAAGAAATGAAAAATGGCTTCATCTCGCTATGGCACTAAGGCCAAGTGGTGAGAGTAGTTTGAGAAAAGCCCAAAGAGAATGTTATGGTTTAACGTTTCTAAAACGCTTTGCCAAAACTAGGCCAATAAATGCTTCGCTAATTATCCTAAGCTCTCCTTGTACTAAGCCATACCTGCATCATTCCCGACTTGCGAGTACGATTTGTACGCACTCTCGTTTCCCCCGCCCCCCTTAAAAAATTTCAAAGGCTGGTCCGTTCGACTTTGGGCCGCCGTCCGAGGATGAGGACCCCGACTACTATGAGGAGTCGTTCTCCGATGATGGCTATGAAGAGTAGGGTTGCGTGTTCCTACAGCCCTCGTGCCTGTGGAATAAATAATTTAGTAGATGTTGTATTAGGCTTGTATCGTTGTGCTCTGTATTGCGGCCTGCGAGCCGTTGCTTGTGTAATGTATTGGACTAAGTTCCCTCTTTATGTATTAATCAGAACGTTAGTAATGTACTGTTTTTGCTTAACTGTGTGTACTAGCCATGATCCTTGGGACTAGTACGTCTTTACGCAGGTAAAATCCGATCTTGTAAATCGGGTGCCGACACCGGGCCAAACAGGTATTACATTCTACCCCCTTTAAAAAAATTCGTCCTCGAATTCGAACTGGATTCTACACGACAACTATTTGGATAAACTGTAATGCATATCTAAAGCGAATAATTCCGGGTACTTTTTTTTTGCATAAAAGACTCCAATTTTCAAGTTGTCTTACGTTCAGTCCGGTTCGTCCAAAGCACTGTAACATACATTAAGGTCTTATATGCCTCAATACCCACTCCAACTTTTCTAGGATTCTCATAGGATGAGATTCGACTGTGAGGTCTTGTTTAATAACCAATGGCTCTAAAGGTACATGACATTCCGGGTCCTTTATGGTGGCATGAAATACATTGTGCACTCCTCGCATAGAATATGGGAGTTCCAAGCGATAAGCCAGTTTACCGATTTGCGCTACAATCGAAAACGGTCCCAAGTACCTTGGGCTCAAGTTGCCTCTTGTACCAAATCTAACAATGTCTTTGGTAGGAAACACCGTAAGCAATACCTTGTCGCCCAGCTTGAACTCAAAATCTCCTCTAAAATTGGCGTAGTTCATCTACCTACTTGGGCGGTTATTATATTTTGACAACTTTGTGCCACTCGACCGATCTATAGGACTAAATCCGAGCCCAACCCCAATTTCTCAGCCACTTCCTGCAACATAGGGGTGACTTACACTTAGCACATAAGGGCATCTCCAATGGTATAGTCAACTATTGGCTATAAGAAAGCTCCATGTCATCTATAGATAGCTTGTAGACAACATTTCCAATGAATTAGCTATAGCATTGGTTATTAAATTTAATATGAGCCCATGTGTAATAGATGCAATGCACCTTGTAATCTGCTATAGACTGGTTATTAGTTAACAGCCAGCTTTTATCTCTCTTCTCTTCTTCTCTCCTCCACATAGACAAAAAGATAAGATGGACTCCTTATAGTCAGTTGACATGACACCATTGGAGATGCCCTAAGAAACCTCAGACAATGCTACTTGAATGCTAGCATAAAAGCTAACAATACAAGTTGAGGAGTGCTAATTGCGACCGGTGTGGTCGGATCGAGTGACCCCAGCTCTGCAGGTGGAGCTGATTGCGACCAGTGTGGCATCCCTTCGTTCCTATCTGCGGTGAGCGAGTGACCCCAGCTCTGCATCCCAATTCCCACCTGCTGCGTGACGAGGACGATTGAGCTGCTGCATGTATGCTCGCGTGCGGCGCCTATTGCCCGAATCCTATTCAAGTTCTTGATCAAGTTAATTTCTATTTTTTATTGTTGGTATGAATTATTTCTTTTAATCTAATCCATAATATTTCAAACCTACAATGATCGATGATGTTGTTCTTTTTTTCCATTCCATTTAATATGAGAATTTCTTATATTTTAGGATTAATGTTGTGACTTTGTTTAACTCTACTCTATATATATAATGAGCAGGATGTCCCGCGTATTTGCGTAGCTAGATTTGCGTCAATTTTTAATCTGAAATAGACTCTTATTTCTATTTTTTTATTCTAAATTTCTATTACTTTTATTGTAATTATAGCAGGCACAAAACCTTTCTTTTAATATAAGTCGTTATAGTCCAATCCACTATAATCAACGATGGAGATCTTTTTTTATTTTTTTTCAATTAACGTGAGAATTTCTATTATTTTTTATTACTGTGAGAATTTGTAATATTTTTATATTAATGTCACTCAAATGAAAAAGTTGTCCACGTAAAAAAGATACGTCTTGAAATTATGTACAACTTTCGTGCTGAACAATACTTAATCCGAGAAACGAAAGAACACAAAAAAACGCAACCTATTGACTCATGATTCATTTTGTACCGAACCAACCCAAGCACAGCATGGACAGTTGGGCCGGGCGGGCGATCTGTCGTGGCTGATTTGCTGACTCGGACGGCTCGGACCAAACTCGCGGCAGCACTGGGAAAGACTGAGAGAGATTCCCAGCCGCCCTCGGATAGACTGATGAAATCATGAAAGAGACTCCCAGCGCCTGTTCTACTTTATATACGTGGAATCGTGGATGTGTCCCCTCTCGCTGCGTCATCACCTCCTGCTGCTGCTCCTGCTGCTGCACTTTGGATTTGAGCTTCAGATCATTCAAGAGCTACAGCGACCCATCACCCCGACCCTGCAGGTATGAATGTTCTTTGCCGTGCGTTTACAGGCTGTGCGCTCTGCTCATGCCGCTGTCAATGGGGGATTCTGGACGTACGGAGGAAAGTGACTCCTGATGGGATGCAGATCGTCTCACGTCAATGCATGTGGATTCTCCGAGTCAGCAGCGCTGCATATTTCCATAAAAAACATAAACGCAAGTATGTATCAACGGAAGAAGCAAAGATCCAAGGGGGACAAGAGCTCAGGTGAATTAAAGGGAACAAAGATCCAATTCACGGGGACAAGAGCTCAGGTGAATTGAATGGAACAAAGATCCAATTCAGGGGGACAAGAGCTCTGGTCAATTGAAGGGTAGATTTCCGAACTGATCTGAAATGGACTGAAAGTGACTAATGATAAAGGGGTTGGTGGGTGCCGGGGAAATTTCCATATCTATGAGATTCCGAGCAGCTCTGCGAATTTGTATGAGATTCCGAGCAGCTCTGCGAATTTCTATGAGATTCCGACGGCGCGATTGGGGAAAAAGGCTGCGGCGGCGGGCCGCGAGCCTCCCCTGTGCGGAGATAGAGATGAGAAGATGAAGGCCCAGGCGAGACGAAGTGGAGAGCCAAGCCGAGCCGAGCGGCTCGCGTGCGCGCGAGCGAGCCATCTGTGAAGGAGCGTAGGACTGCCAGGATCGACGGCGCACCGCGCGTTGGACGCCCCCCGCTCCGATATATATATGCCATCATGCCCGCCTCCCCTCCCCCTCCCCCTCCACCTCCCTCTCGCTGCATCATCACCTCCTCCTCCTCCTGCTGCACTTGGATTTGAGCTTCAGATCATACCAGAGCTACAGCTACAGCTACAGCTACCCATCACCCTGACCTTGCAGGTATCAGTATTCTTTGCCGTGCGTTTACAGGCTGTGCGCTTTGCTCATGCCGCTGTGTCAATCGGGGATTCTGGATGGAGCAGGCCTGCGCGGGAGATCATGGACGCGTCCAGAGCCGGGCTGTGCATTGCCGCCGTCGCCGTCGCCGCCGCCGCCAACCTGCCGGATGGGCGCGGTGACGCGGGAGGAGCCCGTCCGACGTGCGCCGCGCTGGCGCTGTGCCTCGCGTTCCACGGTGGCCTCGCGCTCTTCCTCCGCGGCGCGCTCCGCCGCTGCCGCCAGCAGCAGTGACTCCGGCGGCCGGCGAGCTGTTCGTCAGGTGGTTTCAGCCCACCATCACTGGCGAGCAGTCCCAAACTCTGGAGGAGCAGCGTGTGCCCAAGCGTCGAATAAAAAATTAACAAAGGCGGTACAATACTAAGTGATGTTGGCTATCTTCGACTTCCTGCGATGGATCTTGTAATGTTAATTTAATAAAGAAAAAAAGCGTTTCATCTAGCTTTCCAATTTCTACCGGATCAAGTGGCCCCCATCATGATAACAGTCTACCAATTATTTAAGACGGCTTATCACAATTTGTCTCACTCCATCATCACTTCATCCCTAATACAAAAACGTTATGTGATTTCAAGACTGTCATGCTGAACATGGACAGGAGGATTCTAATTGCTGCAGTGCACTGCCACTGCATGCAGATGCAGCCTCGCGCAACTTGTTACCAATTCCTATCTTCTGCAAGGATTGAGCTCCTAGCTAGCGATCTAATTCACTTGACAGCATGACAGCATGGGATTGGGTCGTGTACTGTGCTTGACAGTTTGGATGTGAGTGAAAAAAAGCTCGTTTTTTTTTCTTCATCCGCCATTGCTGCTATTGCACTGGGCAGCCATTGGTGTTGGATCAGTGTGGAATCATGCATCGCTTTAGCCAGCGTTAAGCGATTCGATCGTGTCATGAAACTGATTCTTATTTTGCATCCTCTCCATCCATCCTTGTGCTCCTGAACCGACAAGATTTCGGCAAGAGACAGAGCTTAGGCATCGCTTGATTTAAGGTCAATGTTATAGTGAGCATCACCATAGTATTTTGCGACTAACAACGGCTATTTCAATACTGGATGAAACCATGCACACCACTTGGGTAATATATATGGAACTCCCAGGCTGCAGTGCAAAAGGCACGGTCTATCCTCGTGTGAGTAGGATTGGCCCGCTCGTTGCTCCATGTGAAGCGACGATCCGAGAGGTGAATTTCTTTTAGCTCAAGGTTGTTGATTATTGAGCGGAAGGCATACATAAGTGACGGGTTAAGGTTGGAGTTGCTTTTGTCCGCTGCTTGGTAGATGAGGTTGAAGTCTCCCAAGATGAGCCAGGGAAGAGTAGTCGGTGCATGAGTGGCAATCTCTTGAAGAAAAAGAAGTTTATTTGCTGTGGATTGTGGGCCATAGACAACCGTGATACGCCAGGAGATGCTTGTCAGCTTTGACTTGATGGTTGCCGAGAGACAGTTAGGTGTGGTAACGATGTCGTCCATCTGAAAGTAATTTTCATGCGCAAGCAGAAGGATCCCTCCCCTTGTTCCAGTAGCTGGGAGGCAGGCAAAAAGGGACATGAAGGAACGACCAGCGCAATCCATCACAACCTGAGCATCCACAACGTCCAGCTTCGTTTCTTGTATGCAAACCAATGATGCTCCAGATGAGGAGATAAGATTTCGAAGAACACTTCGTCTTGCACCTGAATTGAGGCCCCTAACATTCCAATTGAGGATGTGCGATGTCATTGGGGAGACAAAGAAGCATCGGACCCCGAACGTGGGTTGCTCGGAGAGGTGGAACCCAAGGTTGTCGATTGAACTGCCCTCGTCGTCTGTGGGGGCGCTGGATAGGATCAATGGCCAAAATGAACAACATGGGAGAGATCGGATCCCCTTGTCTAACTCCTCTTGCGTGATAAATAGAGGGACTCGGAGTGCCATTGAGAAGGACGGAGGAGGAGACCGACCCAAGAAGGGAGGAGATCCAATTACGCCAGCATCGGCCAAAGCCCAGGCGCTGTAAAACCTCTAGTAGATATCCCCAATGGACTGAGTCGAAGGCCTTGAAGAAGTTGATTTTGAGGAAGATAGCCGAGGTCTTCCTGCGTTGGTGGTCTTGAATGGCATTCTGGACGTAAAGGAAGTTATCTTGAATGGCACGACCTTTGATAAAGGCACTTTGACTTCTTGAGACTAGGCTATCCAGATGAGGGGCTAATCTGTTAGCTATGAGCTTGGACAAAAGTTTGCTGAAACTGTGGATTAGACTGATCGGGCGAAAGTTTGTCAGCTGTTGACCAAGTTCCTTCTTTTGCAAAAGGACGATGTTGGCTGTGTTGAGGAGATTTAACGAGGCCGAGTTTTGGTCATAAAGATGGTGGAAGGCATTGATGATGTCCTCTTTAATCGTGTCCCAACAAACACGAAAGAAAAGGCCTGCAAAGCCATCTGGACCAGGTGGCTTATCTATGGGGCTGGAAAAAACGACTTGCTTTATCTCTTCTTCCTCGAAAGGCAGCTCCAGGTCATCCAAGTCATGAGGTAAATAGCCCAGGTGTTCCCAATCTAAGGAGAACTCACGATTGAAGGGGGTTCCTAGGTGCTCCAGAAAGTAGCGGTGACCTTCCTTTTCCTTATCAAAGTGAGAGCTGACTGGCCCATCTGGCGTGACCAACGAATGAATATAGTTTTTCCTTCTTCGGGAATTGGCACGAATGTGAAAAAATCTTGTGTTTGCATCACCCAACTTAACCCATTGGGCCCGGGCCCGTTGACGCATCCGTGCTTTCTCGATCATGGCGAGACCCAAGCTACAGTCTTTAAGTCGCCTGTGAAGATCCCTTTCAATAGGTGAAAGAGGGCATGTCTCGCTAACCCGATCAAAGAGGAGGATCAGCTCGTGAACTATGGTGAGAAGAATCCTTGAGTTTCCCACTTTGATCTTTGCCCATTTGGACAGGGCCTTAGCAGTACGGGAGAGCTTGGTGTGAAGTTTGCGGAAGGGGTTCATGTTGGCCACTGGATGACTCCAAGCCTGCTGGACTACCTGATGAAAGCCCTCGATTCGTGGCCAATAGTTCTCGAAGCGAAAACATTTAGTGGGCCTATGCTCCATTGCCGTCGAAAGGAGGAGAGGGGCATGATCAGAGACCAGCGATGGTAAAGCTCTGAGGAAAGTCTCGGGGAAGAGGAGCTCCCAGGCTGCAGTGCAAAAGGCACGGTCTATCCTCGTGTGAGTAGGATTGGCCCGCTCGTTGCTCCATGTAAAGCGACGACCCGAGAGGTGAATTTATTTTATCTCAAGGTTGTTGATTATTGAGCGGAAGGCATACATAAGCGACGGGTTAAGGTTGGAGTTACTTTTATCCGCTGCTTGGTAGATAAGGTTGAAGTCTCCCAAGATGAGCCAGGGAAGAGTTGTCGGTGCATGAGTGGCAATCTCTTGAATAAAGAGAAGTTTATTTGTTCTGGACTATGGGCCATAGACAACCGTGACGTGCCAGGAGATGCTTGTCAGCTTTGACTTGATGGTTGCCGAGAGACAGTTAGGTGTGCTAACAATGTCATCCATCTAAAGGTAATTTTCATGCGCAAGCAGAAGGATCCCTCTCCTTGTTCCAGTAGCTGGGAGGCAGGGGAACGACCAGCGCAATCCATACCAGCGCAATCCATCACAACCTGAGCATCCACAACGTCCAGCTTCGTTTCTTGTATGCAAACCAATGATGCTCCAGATGAGGAGATAAGATTTCGAAGAACACTTCGTCTTGCACCTGAATTGAGGCCCCTAACATTCCAATTGAGAATGTGTGATGTCATTGGGGAAACAAAGAAGCATCAGACCCCGAACGTGGGTTGCTCGGAGAGGTGGAACCCAAGATTGTCGATTGAACTGCCCTCGTCGTTTGTGGGGGATCATCAAGAGGGAGGCCGGAGAGGTTGGCCAAAGCAGCAGCCGCATCGACGGGAAGAGGCTTTTCCAGGAGACCAGAGAGAAGGTCTAGTGTGCCATCAGGCTTGGCATGGGAATCAAACCACGGCTCTAGGCGTTTGGCGATGAGCTTCTTAGCCTTCTCCTCTACTGGTAGCCTTGACATGGGTTTAGCCGCAAGACGAGAGCTTCGCCGTAGAGCAGCTGCTGGCGTCGGAACAACGTTTATGGACTGGCGTGATGCTCTTCTGGTAAATACTTGGAGGATAGGGGGCTTCACGGGGATGAAAAAGCTTGCGACGCCAGAGCGAGAGGCCGGCGTCTGATTAGGAGCCTCCAAGACACCTTGGAGGGTCGGAGGACCATCCTCTGCCACTAAGCTTGTGGAGCCTGCGTTGGTCGAAAAGTCCCCTTCGCCGATATCGGTCAAAGACGCAAAGGTTCCCCCCAAACCACCTTGGAAGGTCGGTGGAGCATCCTCTATCACTAAGCATGCAGAGTCTACGTTGCACGAAAGGTCCCTTTCATCAAAATACTGGACATTGCTGAGAGTGGGGAGGCCGACGTCGGGTTTTGGGCCTCCGAGCCACTCTGGAAGGTCGGTTGAGCATCCTCTGTCACAAAACTTGTGGAGCCTGGTTTGGCCGAAAGGTCCCCTTTGCCAATATGGGATGCTGTCGCAAAGACCATATCGGCTTCAATAGGGGTGGGCTGTAGTTGAGGTGGTGCTATCTCTAGGTCGAGAGGGGCTCCATGCTGCAGGTTGGGATCACAATCATCATCTGTTAGAGTCTCGACCTCCACGGTCCCTGGGGTCCTGGAGCCAATGCCAGAAGTGGTAGATTTCACCTGTCGCCACTCCCAAACAGCTTTCGAGGGGGAAGAGTTATAGACCACCCAGTGATTACGCTTGTTGTTCCCCCTTTTACGAAGGCTCAACTCTGCCTGTTCATGACGGCTATCGGATTGGCCTTTCTTGAAAGCTGAGGTATTGCGGGCGACCTTGCGGGTGACAGAGCAGGAGCGGTAATCTCTCTGGTTGTGAAACTTGGACTCACGGGTGTCGACGACAGAGTCAGGATGATGGCAGTGGTAGCGTGGTATAGCACGTATAGGCGATCTGACCGGCAGCTTCTCCTCGTCCACCAGACCGAGGTGCCAAACTAGGCGAGAGTGGCCATCACGACGCGGGGAGCCCACTAAAGAATCTTCAATGACATCCAAGTGTATGAGAACCTTGAATGTGTCCACTGTCTTGGGAGGAGCCGCATCTTTCGCCACGATAGAGAGGTAGTGGATCTTGGGGATGTCGATTGGCTCCATCGTCCATGCCCACACATTGAGGGTGACCGACTTCTCTCGACGGCGCGAGCACCCTTCAATGGACTGGAGCACACAAGTCGAACCAATGATGCTCTGAACAGTCGCCTCATCCCGCACATGCATAGGGACATTCTCTAGGCAGAGGCGCACCCGAAAGCGAAGAGGGGTAGGGTCTTCGGCACGGCGGGGGAGCCACGGCCAGAGCTCAAGAGAGTAGCTGTTGTATTGCAACCGCCCGCGTTGCACTGCACGGTTCCGATGGTGTTGCGACGAAAAGCGCACAAGAAAGTCTTCTGGGAAGAGTGGTGAGACGGAGATGCTCTCACGTGGCGCTTTAGCTGCCTCCATTGCGGCCGAGAGGACGACGCCAGAGGCATGCGAAGGGTCGCGAAGGCCAAAGAGGCGACACACCGCAAGGCAAGAAGAGACATCGTCGAGGGTAGCCTCCAAATTCATCGTGGAGTGGATGAAGCTCTTTGAATGATGCGGGCGTCGGCTTGGGTCACCCAGAACC
>SPJY01016799.1:999799-1027700 GCA_005191435.1 Raddia distichophylla
ACAAGACTTTTCCAGCCTACTACGCCCACCACTTCACCAGCCCTCTCTTAATGTTTCCCGGCCCCGCCGGTGCCCGCCACAGTAGGGCGCCTACTACGTCTAGGCACCACCCTGGGTCGTTCCCCATTTAAGCCATTCGGTCTCAGGAACGCACCTACCCCTCAGAGGAGATAGCTAGTCTCCCCTAGGGCAATAGTGACGAAACGTAACCGGACAGCCTACGAGCCAGCGGTTAGTGGGTTTCGTAGTGTACTAAGCCAGGGCCGAAGGCACAAGTGGCTGTACGGTAAGGTTTGGGTCTAGTAGTACACAAGCTTGGGTCCTTATTAGAGGAGACCCTCGAATCTCCACCATATTCCCGAAACCATCACTGCCAGGTCTCCCCTAAACAATCTACACTAGTTTTAGTTGTTTAGGGTTTATCCAAAAACACCATCGCGAAGCATACGCCTCACAAGGGCACATTTTATAGTGAATCCCAATGCAGTCATACACATCTAGTCAAAGGATAGGCTAAGAAACATAATAACAGTTTCGCAAGAGAGGCTAAGACACATTAATAGAAGACTAATGCGTATAGGAACTCACACTCTAGTCTGAATGTATGCAACAGTTCATAAAGAATAAAGAACAGTTCATGTTATAAAATTAGGGCGCAAACATGTAACTATGCTTGCCTGATAGCAATCGGCCTCGCACGCTTCTCGAGAAATCATCGATGATCTCGGGCCACCATCTTCAATGGTGACGTCTCGACTAGAATCCGAGTCTTGATGATCCTCCGCGAGTCTGTTAGGGCTTACGACTCCGGCACCACCGACGGCGACGTCCTTGTGCATCACGGGGTCTCGATAATTTTCCGAGAACCGATCGACACTCACGACACCGGCAAAAATGTTGGAACAGCCTACGCGCAAACCGAGGCAATAGCAAATAAGCGAAACATCGTAAAATCATGAAATAAATACAGTAGGTAGTATAGAATATCACGAGACTAGGAAAATTGGTTTGGAGCGAATCGGGCTTACGGTTGGAGAGAAACAAAATGGCGAAGGCGCACTGTTCATGGTGAACTTCCCAACCGTAGGATCAAATGGGGATAAAATCCCCAATCTGATGTCTCTTCTTCCTCAGCCGAGCAACACTGGAGAGAGAAGAGACAGGGAGGGAGAGAGAGAAATCCACAACGGGGAGAGAGGGAGATGGCAGCGGCCATGGGGGAGAGGACCACGGCGGCGGCTCCGGTGAGTTGCCCCCGGTGGCAGGGCAGGGCGGCGGCATCTGGGCGGCGCTCCAGTGGCGACAGGGCGGCGGCTGCTGCAAGGAGGCGGCGCTGCGGCAGCAGGTCAAGAGCGGCGGCGGCTCTGCTGCACGGCGGCGGCGCGTCAGAACCTTGGCGGCGCGGCGGCACTATGCGCAGGGCTGGGGCGACGGCTTGGCCTCCCACGGCACGGCGGCTCGGCTTAGGGGGTGGCACGGCTGGGCAGGGGCGCGGCGGCGGCGCGGCTCCATGGGGCGGCGGCTGGCGGCTCGGCGTGGCGGCGCTGGTTGATGATGGGGGCGGCACGACAGCACTTGGCCGGCGCGGTAGCATCTCGGGGCGGCGGTGGCAGCGGCAGGTAGCATCAAATCAGCGATGGCAACGCTGGGGCGAGGACGGCATCGGCGGTGGCGACCATGGGTGGACACAGGAAAAGGGCGGCGTGGAGGTGGTGACGGCTACGAGGGAATTAGGTTTAGGTTAAGCTAGTTTGGGGTTTTTATCTTCCAGGGAGGTGGGCTTTGGGCTAGAGTCCCCATTGGGCTTGATTTAGCACAAACTGAACTGGATGTAAAATCGTCCGAGCCGGCGTGGTCGGCCAGAAAGTGGGAGGGACGCTGGCTCGACAAGGATGCGGTCAGGGGCGTCGACGGTCTCCGGCGATGGGGATTCGGTGACATGAGGGGTTGGCCGGAGATTAGAGGTAATTTGGAATTGGGCTTAGGGCCCGAATTGGTTGGATGAGATCTGGGTCGAATCGGAGCAGAGTTCGTCAGGGGCATGACTCGATATCGAGACAACATCGATCGAACTAGAATTAAAGGCTGGCTAAGATGGAAAGGGTTCGGAGAAATGGATAAAAAGGGGGTGCTGGCCAGATAGGAAAGGCGGCGACCAGAGAAGGATGTCGGACGAAACGGAAGGGCGTTCTACTGGTCAGGGTCATAAAGGAGGTCGGTCAAAATTAGGGTTTCAGGTTGTTAGTCGAGGGTTGGCCAACGAAGGCATGGCTTGACCAACGAAGGCATGGCTCGGCCAAAGCCACGGGGAGGGGTTGATCGATTCGGGTTTAGGTCGAGGAGAGGAGGGGAAAGGGTCTGTATTGGAGGATGCCAGGGTTTTGATCGGGACAGATGTTCGGGTGTGGCTGAGGAAGATTAGGGTTTAAGTCGAGTCGGGGTTTCGATCGAGAGAGAGGGGGGGCAAAGGTTGGCTTGACTAGGAGATTAGGGTTCCGGTCGAGCTAGGATTTCAGTCGATAGAGAAAAGGTTAGGATTCCAACCGAGGAACGACTAAAAGCGAGGAGAAAGCTTTTCTATTTGAAATCATAAAATTTGGAATTCTATAAATTGTAAATTATAATGAAAATAAATAAAATAAATTCTCATACGTAAGTAATCGTTTGAAGATTTAGGGATTTTCATATAAACAAATAATATAATATAATAATTTAATTTAAATTTTGTTTTTTTTAAAGAGAATACTTGGGACATTCTAATATTTATTAGGATGTCACACAATCTGTCGGGCTCGACTTCGTCGTAGCCCTCCTCAAAATCCACAGGGCTAGACACAGGCGCCGGACGCTTCCTCTCACCATGAAAGACCCATACAAAATAGTTTGGTTTGAAACCATGCCTACAGAGATGTTCGGTCATATCCCTCTTCGACCTCTTCTCTGTGTTCCAGCAGTTAGCGCAGGGACAAGTCACTTTTGCTACGGTAGGGTTGCAGAATCCTCGAAAAGAATCTTTGACGAACTTTTCAGTTTTGTCGAACCACTCGTTCGTGTGGTGCCCAGACTTCTTTCAACCATCGTATATCCACTGTCGATCTTCCATCGCTTAACTACTACATGTAAATTCAATAATGGATTTACATTTTAGGACTAGACATTCACTAACGCATTCACATTCTAGGATTATATATCTATTCGACAAGTAAACGATTTATTGCATGACATAAATGGTCTATGTCTAGCTAAATAGGAGGGCTTACCCACCCACGGATGTTGGTTTGAGTACAGTGGTCGTGGCCACGAGAGGTGCACGGGTCTGAATTCCGACAGTATAACCCCGCAGTCCCCCCAGTGCATCGACGAGTACGGCGTACCGCTTATGTTATGCACAACGAGAACGAGAGGGTTATGCGACCGGAGTTCCGACCCCGTGCACCTCCCGTGGCCACGACCACCGTACCCTAACCAACATCCGTGCGCTGTCCGAAACGTGGATAGCTCGGGAGCACGACACCTCTCGCAACGGAACACACCGAATCATCGTCCGTGTTTCTTACGAAAATGTGCCGCGCCCCCGAACGGGTTTGACTCGGGCTCCGTTCACGTATTTGCAATGCACTAGTTAAGGAACAGCTAACTAAGCATGCACATCTAACTAACTATATTATACTAATTAATCACAAATACTAATTTCGTCGGTAATAAAAGTATTGACGACATAGCTACCACATTAGGAAAAAAAGAAATCGAAGTAGTACCTGAGGAGGGGTGTGGCTTGGGCGTGGGGAGGGGGCACGGGCAGTACAGACGGGCTCTTAGGGCATGGGCAGACGGCGGCGCCGAGGCAGTGGAGAGGGACGGCGCTGAGGCAGGGCGGGGAGGCGGCGCTCGGGGAGGCGACGGCGACGAGGAGGTGGCGCTCGGCAAAGGCGGCGACGGCGATGGCGCGGGGGGAGGCGGCGGGGCACAGGGACGGGGCACGGGGAGGCGGCGGGGCGCGGCCGGCGAGGGCTCGCGGTGGCGGGCGATGGCGCGCGAGCGCGTGAGGGTTGGCGAGAGCGCGCATAGGCGAGAGACTTAGCCGCCGCGGGCATTTTTTTAACATAACTACACCTATGTCGGCAGCCTAAAGCCGCCGACATAGGTCAAATCGCCGCCCACACATCCCTTCCAACGGCCGGCTTTGATGAGAAGACCCACATGCCAGTGACCCATAGCAATGTCGGAGGCCCCCATAATACCGCCGACACTGATGTACCTATGTCGGCGGCATTAGGGAGACCGCCGACACTGATGACCACCAAAAACTTCTGTGGGCGGCCGATCAACCCGGCCGCCAACATAGACCCTCCACCCGCCCACTTTTCAAGCCGATATCGGCTCACCCGAGTGTTTCAATTGCCCAAACCAAGGTTGTAGACCATGCACTACACCTAATCACACATCCCACGTGATCATATCCACCTACTTGTAATTTTGCGGCACGTTGTTTCTAAGATCGCCCACTACTTGTATCGATCACCTTTGCTCCCACGAAGGTTTAGTGAAACTGGAAAACGTTACAGTAGGCCTTCTCGAATGGCAACTTATTTCGATACAACCACCTGTCTTAGACCCTAAACATCCCGAACACCTTTTGCCATTTTGATAAACATTTGTTGTGCGCAAAGGCCGGCCGACCAGTATGAAATCGAAACATTCATTTAAACCGTAAGTGCTTTTTAAAGCAACGTGCCAATATGATCACCGCGAAAAAAGCAACTTAGGTCAATATGATCACGTGAAGAGCTATGAGGGTGTAGATCATCCCCTAAGAACTTGGTACGCTAATCGACTCTCTCGGCGGAGGCGAGGGTGGCTTGAAAGTAGGGTTAGAACCCTCTGTGTCGGCGGCCTATTAAATGCTACCGACATAGGTGGCTCTATGTCGGTGGCATCAAGCAGGCCACCGACACAGATGTTGCGCATGGTACAAAAATAAACCATGCCTTACTATGGCATAACGAACTTCTCTCCCACCTGGTCAACAACGCGCGGCGCAGGGGCAGGCTCCTCGCGCGGCGCGGGTTCGAGCCCCACCGCCCCCCCTGTTTTTTAATTACCTATGTCGGTGGTTTTTTCTATGTCGCCAACATAGGTGTCTCCCCAGGCCCTAGGGCATTTAACGGTGGTCCCACCATGTGATTGCGCCGTTAAGGGCGTCACACGGCCGTGACTGGCCGACTATTTTTGTCGGCGGCATAGACAAAGCTACCGACACTGATGAAGTCGCGGCAGGGGAATTTTTAAATTTTCGGGGTGGCGGGGTGTCTATGTCGGCGGCCTTATGTATGCTGCCGACATAAAATAAGGGCAAACCCTAGGTTTTGAGCGCGGGCGGGATGTGGGCGGAGGATGCAGTGTCTATGTCGGCGGCATAGGTAGTAGGGCAATATCGTCGAGTTTTTTGCCGCCGACATTGTGTTTTTGGCCGTCCACTTTAAATGCGTTTCCTGCAGTGATTCTTGCCTTCAGATCATGACATAATGCAATACAGATTAGAGACGACGTTGTTGGATTGATTCTTAGTCGTGCATGCCATGAGATTGAGGCATCTAAAGAAGCTACTCCTCCAACTAGGGGTGAAAACGGGTCGGGTACAACCCGATGGGTACCCGACCCGGTACAAAAGCGGTAGCAAAACGGTACACAATTTTGATACCCGTCGGATACGGGTTAGGATTCAGGTACTACCCGAATTTTTTTCTTCCGGGTACGGGTCGGATACGAGACACAAGCTACCCGACAAATACGGGTCGGTTTCGGGTATCCGTTAGGTAAAAAAATCCGGGTACCCGAATTAAAGCAGCCCTGCCGCCGGGCGCCGTCCGCGCTGGAGACGTCCCGCCGGCCGCCCCGGTCGCGGAAGAGGGACGAGAGTGGCAGGGGCGGCGGATCTGGAGGTGGCGGACCACCCTGCCGCGGCGGCAGCCCTCCCGGCGGAGGCGGCGGATCCCGGCCGTGGAGGCAGAGGAGCGGCAGCGCGATGGAGGCCGACGCGCGGCAGGGGCCGTCGGCGCGGTGGAATAGGCGGCGGGGCCGGCGGCGCGATGAAGGCAGAAGAGCCGGCGACCTGCGCCGGCGCCGGAGCCGCGGTGGCGGCAGCGGGGCCGGCGACCCGCGCCCGCGCGGTGGAGCTGGTGACGGCGCAGTTGAGGCGCGGACGGGGTGCGCCCTTGGAAGAACGAAGATGCAGAGGCATGGAGATGGCGGAGATAATAGAGATTGAGATGGAAATCACGGAGCAACGAGAAGCTGGCTGCAGTTGCTAGTCCACCGCGATGAGGAGGTGTGTTTTTGCTATGAGCCTATGAGCAGATGGGGAATGAACATAATCGAGGGTTGCTCGCTGTTGTGCTTGTCTGGATGATGGATTGATGATTAAAGTCATTAGGATAAGCTCGTGGTGGTAGAGAACATACGTGTAGTGTACCGAGTATCGAGAATGGGATGGGCTGATTGATGTGTAGAGCTAAAAATCATCGTTATAAGATGGTGAAACATTTATGGACTTTGGATTTTTTTAATATAACTCCAGTAATTTAGACTAACAATGACAATTCAATTAATTCGACTATATGTTATTTGATTTTTATTACATGTTGAATTCTACATAATTTATATATAACCCGACTGTATCCGGTACCCGATTTTAACCTATCCGTGTAATATCCGATGCCCGTTTTCTACCCGACCGCAAATGTCCGTGAGCGTAACCGTTTCCGACCCGATTTTAAGCTAACCGTATCCGATCCGATACCCGAAAAAATATATTAGGGTAGGATACGATATGGTCTTCTACCCGACCGTACCCGATCCGTTTTCACCCCTACCTCCAACTTCTTCTGCTTCAAGTAAATGTGTCAACGAGCATCGATCTCTGTGGCGAGACATCAGAAACTGCTCTACGATCCCATCAGAAGCTGCAACATCTTGCTGCATGTGCATTGGTCGAGTCCATATAGGCAAAGCCAACGTGCCCTTGCTAACACTGCCGACTTCAGCTTGGCTTTAGACTAATAATGGCCTTATAATCAACTATCCCATTAACAGAATTGTAGCGCATATCAATTAGTGTAGTTTAGATGTGAAGCATGCATGCATGCATGTGCAGTCGAGAGCAGCGGAAGTAACGAGGATGGGCTGGGAGAGCTGTGAATCGGCCGCTCAGAATGGTAGTGCTTGAGATTTTGCTAAAATGAATCGCCACATGGATCGCGCAAATTTTCGACGGCCAAAGCTGTCGAGACAGATGTGGTAACCGTCGAGAAAGATAAATCTCGGCGGCCGGCCATCGAGATTTGGCTGTCGAGATAGCGTGGTTGAGAGAGAAGGTCTTTCTCGACGGCCTGGCCGTCGAGATTGTCTGTCTCGATGGCTTCGGGCCAGCCATCGAGAAATGCACGCAAGCCAGGCGCGACGTGCTGGAGGCACTTTTCTCGACGGCTTCAAGCCATCAAAATTGATGATTTGCAGGCCGCACGGCCCCGCGGCCCAGGCCAATAGGTTTCTCACGACGGCTACACGACCGTCGAGATTAACTATTCCGACGCAGCTGGACCCGGCCATGCGCTTGTATAAGGAGACTAGGAGTCTTTCTCGGCCATTAATTAATTGGTCGTGTGCCAAGATGTGTTCAAAACCGCTGCCCGCTATCACATGGTTTTCTGAAATTTCTTTTTTACAGTTTGAAAACCAGTTGGGTCCTTCTTCATCCTATTTCTCTCTTCTGCCCTTTACCCCGGCCGAGCCAGCTCCTTCTCGGATAAGCCATCATGACCGCCATTCACATGTGTAGCGGCGCCTAAGCCGATCGTCAAAAATGTTATTTTCAAAGAACAAATACAATTTACGGTAGCAAAAAACCATTGATATATTTAATAAATAATTTAAACCATTCGGTGAAGCTACAAGAGTTTCCCGATAAATCTATTCTCAAGAGCAATTTTACAATCCTTGGTACTTTCCGGTAACCTCTTGTTAGAACAGTTGATTAGATCCAATGGTTATGGTTAGGTGGTACATCCTTTTATTATTTTTTTTGTGTTAAAAGTCTATAAGCACAAAAAGGGCCAAAAATAATTCCTTTGCTGATCACAGAAAGAAATGATAGATTAAATACTAAAAGAAATGTTAGGTTGAATTGAGTTAGTTATAGCAAAAGGGCTTCCTAGAAACTAGCTAGAGTAGATTTGGAACAATGAGGTATTTCCTAGAAACTAATGGAACAAACATTTCAAAAACATAGCATATAACAACCATGGCAGCTAAAATAACCATAGCATTTAATACAACCTTACTAACAGCTATAGATGATCACAACCATGACAGTTAACATAACCATAGCATTTGATACAACCTTACTAACAACTATAGAAGATCACAAACCATAGCAATTAACAAGACTATATAGCATATAACCATACAAGTATCATTTTACAAAATACTAACATATAATTAACAAACATAGCACTTCACAAGAATTACCCTGCGGCATCAAACTCGTCACTGATGTTGAGGTCTAGCTTATGCTCCGACCAGCAGCTGCACCGGTAGTCGTCTTCCTCGATAAAGCTAGAGGCAGAAATCTCCTCAATAATCACGATATGCGGAGTTGGACATGGTGCGGAACTGGTGGAGTTGACACAGTATGTCAAGTTTTCGCAGAAGATCATATACATCTTGCTTACGCCGAATGCCCTTGATGAATGCTCTTGGAGATGTTCCTTTAGGAGGTGTCTGCAATGCGCATTCTACATATGAATGCAGTTCTACCATTCCACCGTCGACAAATTGTTCAGCTGCAATTGGAAAGCTTAAGCCATCTAAAGTGTAAGTTTTTTTATCTGCACAACTCTTCATGATAAAATTTTATCAGCTAAAACACTTGAAAAAAGAGGCTGGCCCGATGCATCCCTCTGTTCTCTTTGTGGTAGCTACCGGGAAGCCACAAATCACCTGCTTGCTGGTTGTACTTTCACTAATATCCTCTATGCCAAGATTCAAAGCCTCGGTCACTGGTGGGAGACTGCGAGAAAGCATTTCCACAAACATTTCAAACGTCGGTTCGGTGGAGTTGAATATTTGGAAAGAGCGAAACAGAAGGCTCTTCTAAGAGTTTTACAGCTATTTCGGTCAAGTTTTTGACATATATACCCTTAGGGGGATGGATTTTGTGTTTGATAGCCACGGTTGATTGTAATTCCCATGTTGTTGCTCTCTTTTACTCTACTTTGTTTTCACTTGACTTCCCTGTAAATATTGTTTTTTCACTTCCATCTCTGCTTTAATTCAGTAGAGCATCTGCCAATGTTTCGAAGAAAAAAAAAAGATTGACATGAAGGATTGAAGCGTCCTGATCGAGCCAGCACTCAAAATTGCAATGATTCTTAACATTACACATACAAAGAATAACTATGTCGATTGTAATTATGTGGCAAATGGCAATTATTCACGTGATTATTCACCAGAAAGAACGTATAAAATTAATTACACGGGAAATATATTTCTCTGTTTTAAAATGTAAGAGCATCCCCAACAACTAGCATGAATAGTGTTTTAGATGGGATATAGAGGAGCTATTGGGGATGCTCTAAGCGGACATATATAGAATAGATGTAAAAGCAAGCAAAAAATATATATATATGCAGCCGAAAAATATACACCTCAGTGTCGAACAAAAGATCTACATATGTTAGCATGGAACACTCGGGTCAAAACTAATATCTAGCGTTGATTATATCGAGCACGCACGCTTATATGGAATCTGCAGCTACCCCGATTGCAGGTCATGCAAAACATGGACTAAATCACTAAATAACAAACTCATATATAGGAAATTTGCATGCTTCGCAAAATAGGCATGACTTTTTGATCTACATGCCGTTTTGCGCGCTCATACATGTCCAGAGGGCCAAAACTTCTATGTTGCATATGTTGTGATAAATATGCTCCTACTTTAATTAACACAAAAATACACATGCAGGAGAGAGTATAAGGGGATGTATATTTAGATATACATAAAAGCATCTTTAAAGCAATGGGGTTTGGAAAACATAAGTTACTCACATATCCTAGGCCTAAAAAACATCTCTCTCTCATACTATTTTTTAGAGGATTTCCAATTTACGATCGACTGAATCATAATTTTTTCTGACGTACTATCATGAAAATATGTCAGTTAAACCGGTGATCAGCTCCGGTATTATTTTAATTCCGGCAGGCAGCGCGAAAAGTTCCAAGCGCGCGCACGAGTGCTCTCATGCTAATTAATTAAGCGCAACTACCACGAAAGACAGATATTGTGGACTAGTTTTCCATGCCATTGAACAGGAGTTAATGACCCAAGCTCTCACTTTCTCGGCAAGAAAAAAACGAAACGGTAGCAGCAAAGACTTCTCGGTCGAATCTGTCCTTTGACCAGATTGCAAGACCAAATGCGTGCTTCGGAACTGAAACACATTACGTAATCGCTGTAATTAACGTGCGCATATATATATGCGATCGATGTGTGTCTGCTTCCGTCGTCAAAAGAGTCAAACGCCGGCTGTTCCATTCCAACGAACGCCGCCCATGTACGTGTGAAGTGTGATCGATCTTGGGGTGAAAAGGTTGGTGCCGATCAGGTCTCCATATTGGACTAGTTCACAGTTACAGTATATATGTTCATGTTCACATATAAGCAGACTGGTTCATTCATCGGAAAGTTAATACTATATAATTACAGTCTATTATATGCATGCGCATCAGCGCATGTACATAGAAGACTACTCCGTAATTCCCAGGCAAATAGTGGTACTATATACGCATCAACTTATAAATTAATCTGCCTGATCAATTCAAAAGCTAAAACGTGAAGCGGAATCAGTCGTTAAATGACTCTCCTTAAGTCGCAGCAAATATTAAAGGTGCATGTCTACACCGGCATGCATGCGTGGCTATGTACTCTGTCTGTGCGAACCGCATTAGTTTTCGGGCATATACTATCAGCCATGTAAACTAGCTAGGGTTTCTTCTGTTGATGCATGCCGTGACGACCCAAGCCAAGCTTGATTAGCTTGATGCATATATTTCATAATTAGATGATTACGTTTAATTTTCGAGTCATTTAGTTGAATCGATTGGTTGGTAAGGACTTTCAACTTTAGAGACGTCATATATACCAGGCCCTCGTGCCTGTGGTGGTTGGCAATCGACCATATCATCCCATGGGAACGCATGGCTATATATACGTACTAGCTTTAATATATAGATTAGTTAATCATCCTCCTACATCCTATATTATTAAACATATATATAGCGTTATCCCGCTTTAACCATTAGTCAATTAAGATGAAATTCAATTAATTAATTGGCTGACGGTTAGCCCTGACGGACTCAACCATCCCGTTCAGACCGCCGTGGAAAATATTATTTTTCCCGGACATATGTATAGGGAGGAAAATATATATTTCCCATGACAGAAAAATATAATTTCCTCAGATCAGATCGACCAGATGATTAGCGGATGCGTGCATTAATTGGCATCGATCGATGGAGTATAGGCTGGAATACGTACTGCTTTTGTTGGTACTGTACTCGTTTGTTCAACCTCGCATGATCAGTTGCTCTCATCGTTGCCGGCACGTATCAAATTAAAGGCTTGATTAATGTACTGTTTGTCCTGATTGGGCACCGCTTTAATTGCTATTTTATAATTGTGCTGTAAGGAATTAATGCATGGCCCGATGGGAGAAATCATTTTATTATTAAACGAGCAAGATGGCCCGCACATTTGTGTGCCTAGCTAGATTTGTTTCGGCATATAAAGTTTATTTTTAACTCTCTATCTCTAATATATCGGATCAAATTTAGAATTTATCTCTAATATATTATATCAGCTTTAGTATTCAATCCGAATTTCAAATATTTTCTTTTAATCTAAGCCGCATAGATCTTTTATTTTTTTATTGATTTATGTGAAAATTTCTTTGATTAATCTAGGCCATTATAATTTGGTACCACTGTTGATTGAACGACTAAAATAATTATATTGTATCAGCTTTACTATTTAATCCGAAGTTATAGTATTTTTCTTTTAGTTTAACCCCTTATAATTCGACCCAACGAAAATCAGCGACATAGATCTTTTATTTTTTTTCTTGATTTATTTGAGAATTTCTTTGATTGAAGTAGGCCATTATAAATTGGTCTCACTGTCGATCAAACTAATCTGGGTGATGTGTACTAGCGTGGAAGATCTAAGCCGCGTAGTTCTTTTATTTTATATTGATTTATGTGAGAATTTCTTTGATTAATCTAGATAGTTATAATTTGGTCCCACTGTTTATTGAAAAGCTAAAATAATCATATTATATCAGTTTTAGTATTTAATCCAAATTTCTAACCTAACACATTAAAATCTTGCCCATGAAAATCAGCGGCCTAGATCTTTTATTTTTTTCTTGATTTATGTTAGAATTTCTCTGATTAATCTAGGCCGTTATATTTTTGTCCCACCTTCGATTGAATGATTGAAATATTCTGGGTGATGTGGACTAACGTGGGGGCTCTAAGCCGCATAGATCTTTTACTTTTTATTGATTTATGTTTGAGTTTCTTTGATTAATATAGTCTTTTATAATTTGGTCCCTTTTTTGATTGAACAACAAAAATAATCATATCATATCATCTTTAGTATTTATTCCGAATTTCTAATATTTTTCTTTTACTACAAGCCATTATAATCTGGACTCATGTTTATTTTAATACAAGCCATTATGTCATATCATCTTTAGTATTTATTCCGAATTTCTAAACCAGCGACATATTTCTTTTTTTTTTTCTTGATTTATGTGAGAATTTCTTTGATTGATCTAGACCTTTATAATTTGGTCCCACTGTCGATCGAACAACTAAAATAATCTGGGTGGTATGGACTAACGTGGCGGCTCTAATTAAGAGCCGTATAGATATTTTTTATTGATTTATGTTAGAATTTATATGATTAATCTGGACCGCTATAATTTGGTCCCATTGTTGATTGAACGACTAAAATAATCATATTATATCAGCTTTAGTATTTAATCCAAATTTTTAATATTTTTCTTTTAACCTAAGCCATTATAATCCGGCACACATATTTTATTTTTTTCTTAATTTATGTGATAATTTCTTTGATTGATCTAGGCCGTTATAATTTGGTCCCACCGTCGATCGAACGACTGAAATAATCTGAGTGATGTGGACTATTAATGTTTTGGTGTGATGTGGACTAACGTGGTGGCTTCGTTTTTCTCAATTTTAATAATGTAATTGATTTATGTGAGAATTTCTTTGATTGTGATTTAGGCCATTATAATTTGGTCCACCATCTATCGAATGACTGAACTAATCTGGGTGATGTGGACCAACGTAGTGGCGTGATGTGGACTAACACGGTGGCTCCGTTTTCCTCTACTTTAATAATATAATACTATATAGTTAGTTATAAGGAATGATTGAAGATATTACAAAAAACAGAATATATAAGGAAACAAAAAAAATATATCTTTATGATCTGATAAAAATTTGGAAAGATTGATCTGTTAAAAACTTTTAAAATATGTTTTTTCAAAAACAATTGGCAAGGAGTTGATTTTAATTTAGGGGAAATTAAAAAGAGTGGTTAGCTCCCAGAAATACCACTATAGTGAGATGTTGGATTATTGGCACTCATTAGATTGCGATATTAAAGATTAGAAACTAGATATGTACTATATTATTACTAGAAATATTACGTAAAAAGATGTACGCCATATGAAATTAGCTGTGCACATGTATATATGATTCCACGGTTAGAACTTAGAAGATGCTTGTAACTCCACAGCGACAAGAAATACATATATTATACGTGCATAATTCATTCGTACATAAGTGATCAGTGCATGCCGGCGAGAAATAGATGGTTGATGCAGTTACGATCATGCGAGTGAGTGTGAGGAGAGAGAGACATGGATGCATCAGATCAGATCGATGATCGTGCATGCATGTTCATCGATGCATCCATGCTGGGTCGTAATAACTTCGTATAGCATACATTATACGAAGTTATACGATTTTTCTTTTAGTCTATTTGGAAACTGGCTAATGGGTTTTGATAAGGATTTTAGAAGCCTAGCCCTACTAGGAGCAGCAACCACTTGTTGGTCTCTCTGGTTGAGTAGGAATGATTTAGTCTTTCAAAAGAAACTTAATTCATCTCCCCTGCAGGTTATTTTTACTACTACCCATTGGCTGCGGTCTTGGGTTGTGCTACAGAAGCAGGAGCTGCAATCTTCAGTTATGGAGGCTACGCATCGTTTGGTGCAGGTGGCCAAGGCCTTCTTTTCCCAGGCTCATGGGTGGCGTTCTAGTCGAAAGATTGAGTGTCACTGAATGTGTGTTTGTCCTTTTTTTTGGCTGTGTGTATCTTGTATACAGAGGCCGGGAGTTATTTCAAGACTTTGCATCAACTCGATGTTTGGTTCTTGAAAGTAAATCTTCCATTTCCAAAAAAACATATTCATAATATTGTGATCCGCGTAAGCCAGATATATAGAGCCAGTCGACACATTGACGAGATCGAAGGACAACAAAAATTTCGGAGGCAGGGCATGCAGGAAAGGCAGAGGAAAAATCCAATGGTGGTAGCCAGCGCATATATATATATATACAAGGAATGAAATTGGGCAAGGTTAATTAGCTCATTCTAGAGGAGAAAAAAGACGACATATATATGAAACGATATCGCTAGAGATCAGGACTAAGAAACGACTCCGCTGCTAGAGAAGAAGACGATGACATGCATGAGGCGACATGGGAGCTGGATGCACTAGCTCGCGCGTGGTGGCTAGGTGGGTTAGAACACGGGAGTCAGGATCAAGGGAATATGACTGACCAATACGGGATCGACAGTTGCAACGGAGAAAAAAAAAGTTGACTGACTGTTAGCAAAATTAATTGTGATATATAAGGTTCGAGGAAGGTTTTGATAACATCTCTACAATTGTGGAAACAAATTAAGCTGACTATGTCTGACAAGAAAAAAGGAGGAATTTTGTGGTAAACTAAAATGGATATATATGAGTTATATGTCGTCTCCTCTCGATATTTAACGGACTAGACTAGTTTTCATTTTTATTTTTTAATATTATTATAGCGGTTACTTATTATACATTATTTTCATGTGGCCTAAACAGATGGTACCGAACAATTAATTATACTCTTATTGGGTAATTAAAGAGCTTAAAAACCTGCTAAATAATCAGTCCACATATAACTACATGAAACTCGATTATGCCCGTCGGCCAAAATATCAATGTCGTCGGCACCTGAGACGATGACGCAAAATTCCCCTATGTTGTCTGCCCGAACAATGAACCGACAACATTGTCATATCTAGGCTCTCGGGGTGATTGGAGTTCACAACGGGCCAAAAATTTGAATTTAAGAGCGTACCAAATGTATGTACCGGGCAGACCGTGTGGCTAAAGAATTTTATCCTAGTACTAAGAGTGGTCGATGGTATTTATAAACCGCTTATTTTATACCACGATAATCAACCTGCAGACTTTTACACAACTAACAACAAGTCAAGTGGTGCTGCCAAACACATTGACATAAAGTATCTTGTTGTTAAAGATCGAATCCAGGATCAGACTATAATTATCAAGCATATTACTACTGATGAGATGCTTGCAGGTCCACTTACTAAAGGGTTACCACCCACCATTTTAAGAATTATGTTGTTCACGTGGGTGTGCGGTCATATTGAAATTGTCGGCTCATACACTTCTAGACATTACAACAGGAATTTTGCCGGAGGGAATGCGGAATTCCTAAGACTTTCTGAACTATGACCTTGTCGAAAAAGATCGACTTGTTTCATAAACGAAACTCAGATAACATCTGATCCATCTTGCTCATTATCCACTATAGAATGCTAGGTGACGGCATAATATGAGCAATATGCAATAGGGACCTGAATCCATGTTTGATAACAAAATCACGTTGGAAGGGCTTAAGTATAAGCGCAAGGGAGTGCATGCGCCTTGCGCTAAAGCGGTACTTAAAATAATGTTTGCCTATCCATGACCAATCCAAAAAAAATGTGAAACAACCGCAAACAATTGCATAGAGAAAACAACTGAATTAAATCTACCTGGATTATTTTTGGAGAGGGCAGGCCCTAGATGTGCCTATGTTCGCGGTCCACATGATAGCCCGATGACAATTAATATTGTCCTGTGTTGTTGACACCGCCGTGTATGTCGGGCCGACACATGTACATCTTTGTCGGTGATTTTGGGTTATGTGTCGTCAGAAAATACCGACGACACATAGGCAGATCAGTGATTAATGTGTTCAAAGTGTTTGACGTGAAAGTATTTTGGAAAAAAAACTAATTTCCTATGTGGATTTTGAATCTTTTTTAAGGGCATAGAGAACGGCGCACACAAACTCACACAGTGTGTGCCTGACCACACCTTACAAACTGTTGCTATATATGTGGATTTTGAAGTTAACCGTGCCATGTTTCCCCTTTGGCATTGATTTAGTAAAACTCCCTATATACGAAATTAATAAATTAAATCACATACATTATCAACAATATAAATAAATATGATGAAGACAGTATATAATGAAATGGCCAATGAAATTGTTTGCCACGTCATCCCGAACGTTTTACGAGGAATCCCTGTAATTTCGTCGGCCGTAGCCGGCGAAAATATTGCCACGTCATTTTATCTGCTTGGGCGCACCGTAGCCGACGAAAGTACTGCCATGTCAACCCATCACGGCCACAAATCGGCGGCAACGCAATTTCGTCGGCTCGAATCGACGAAACAAACCTTAATTTCGTCGGTACAGTCTGAGCCAACGAAAATACTAACATAGTTTCGTCGGTTTTTGGAACCGACGAAATTACTATAATAGTTTTGTCGGTATTTTTTCGACCGATGAAATTTCGTTCGGCCGACGAAATTACTGTGTTTTCCTGCTGTGATAATCGCACATATATACTCTTTATTGCGTAGGTACATCGATCCATTCATTTATACAGAGCAGCGTCGATTGTGTCGATCGTACGTCTTATTATTCATCATCAGCTTCATTTATTTATAAGATACGCACATATATATGCTAGCTAGCTACATACCCAGTACAGTACGTACGTGAAGCTGCAGAAGACGACTTATACTAGCATCGATATATATAGTGTATATGCATGCATGTGGTTGCATCTGATGCCATCGATCATGGGCAGAAGACGACTCGGTAGTTGCTGTTGCCTCTGCACGCGTGGGTCTTCGTCTCCGGCGGGGTGTGGTACGCGTCGGGGCAGCTGGGGTTGCGGCACCGGAGGGTCACGCCGGTGCTGCAGGAGAAGTCCATGGCCAGGTTGTAGCCGTCGATCACCGAGATGTCGTAGAAGTCGGTGGCGCCGCCCAGCGTGAACTCCGCCCAGGTGGCCGGGGGCTTCCCGGAGAGGCTGCAGGACAGCGCGCCGCCGCAGTCGCCGGTCTGGCAGCTCCCGCGGCCGCCGTTAAAGGAGCAGCCCGTGCGGCCCCACACCCTGCCGGAGCTAGTGCCGGCCGGGACGTCGATGGTCCACGTCTGGCCAGGGCCCAGCTGCTTGCCGCCGCCGACCGGCGTGGCGGCGGGCCACACCGTGAAGGTGGGCACTGGTTGACGATGGTGAAGACGGCCGCGTCAGCGCCGGGCGCCGTGAAGAAGGCGACGAGCAGGACAAGGAGCGCCGAAGCGGCGGCCGGGGACGCCATCGTCGACGTTATGTATGAGCTTAGCTAGCTAGCTACACCGAGCTATACTAGGATCAGGGTGTATGTGTGTGTGTGGATGTGTTAGGACGTAGAGGAGCATGTGTATTTATAGATGGCCGGCCGGGGAGGGGAAATGAAAATCACAGGAAATTCAAGATTAATTGGAAAGAATTTCCGTAGCTAGAAATGCTGATTTTTTTTTTTCAAACTTGCTGGGCCTTGTCTGTCTGAGCGAGCTAGCGTGGCTGATACATGGACCATATAACTAGGTAATGCATATTTTCTTGCCGTGTTGGATTGGTTTGGAATGGTCGGAGTGGTGTGTGTAATGTATGCTTTGTAGCATCAGCACTGTTATAACTACTAATTACTATTATATCATATTTTTAAAACCTAAAAAATGATTTTCATGAAAGTTTTTTTTAGCATTTCATGCATGAAAGTATTTTAGCATGATTCGGTGTAAAATGTCTAAATAATTAGCATGGATAAAAACTTTTATATAATCTATCTATTATATATATAGCATATTCCAACGGAGCCACCACATTAATCCTAAAATTTTAGGAATTTTTATAATAATCAGAAAGGGAAATTAAAAAAATATAAAAATTTATTTTTTAAAAAGCATCGTTTCAAACATTTTATTTGCAATCATATAAAAAATTCAAAATAAAAAAAAATCAGATTTTTTCTTTTTTTCTCTTTTCTTTTTCTCTTTTCTTTCTTTTTCTCCTACCTCCACGCGTCACTTTCTCCCTCTTCCCATTTCCTCTCTTCCCCCACCGCTTCCCCTCCCTCCACCTCACTTTCTCCACCGCTCTCTCCCTCCTTCCTCCTTGTCGGTCTCCACCGCCCCTCCCCTCCCTCACCTACGCCGGAGCTCCCCCCGCTGTCGCCGATCACCATCTCCGTCGTCGGACCTCTCTCTCTCTCTCTCTCTCTCTCTCTCTCTCTCTCTCTCTCTGTTTCTCCTCCCCCGACCGCTCAACGTCGTCGCCATCTCTTGCGCCGGGAGCTCACCCCGCCGCTTCCTCCGCATCCCGTCTAGCTGCCACCGCTGGAGCCCTTTCCTCGCTCTTCCCCGCCGATTGCTGGAGCCGCCCCCTGTGTCGCTTCCGTCTCTAGCCGGTCGCCGCCTTTTCTAGCGCCTCCCTGTTCCTACACGTTGCCGGGATCCACCGCAACCCGCCTTTGATCTAGCCATCATGCCGACCCCTGCATGGTCGTCACGGACAGCCCACAAGCCAAGCTGCATTGGGGGCTGGGCTTTGGGTGGGTGTTTTTTGGGGAAAAAGTATAGATTAGCCCCAACTATTGCCTTAGTATAGAATACACTCCTCAACTCCAAAACCAGAAATTTAACACCCTGAACGTAAACTGGATAGATTACCCCTTGACTCCGTTTTCAATTGGTTTTGGACAAATAAAAACTGTACATGGCACATGGCAGGAGCCCATTCAATGCACAACATGCACTAAAGTTTTGTCTTCAATTCATCAAACAGAACATGTAAGCCACACAAGGCACATAAGTAGTTAGGTTCATATAAGCAATTATGTGAAGATTTAAGCTCAAAACTTTAATGAATGATGTATAAAATATTGCTTATTTAACTAAAATATGTGGTAGTGCCAGCTTCTAGTGTTTACGTATTGGTCTAGGTATGCATACGTCGACAAAATAGTCTTCATGATCTCACGATCGATCGCCCTCCTTATCTTGCGCATGTCCAAGCTAACTGAATCGCTCAGCGGAAAAAATGTGCCTGACGGAGACAAAGGCCGAGAAAATCAATGCCAAATGACCAGGCCCATTAACATCGTAGGTAGCTGTCTAACTGGCACTAGTACGCCACGTACTAAGAGGCTGTTTGGTTTGATGCCCTAGGTGGCCATGCCAACATTAGGTCGTGCCATCGTCATTTGGTAGGCATTTGCTTGGTTACTTTCGTTTGGCTCGCCCTGAGAAAAAATCGGCGCGCCTTCACATTTCTTCACGAAATGCGGGCAGGGCGCGGGCGGCTGAATCGGGCGCCTTTTCGTGGCGAGCCAATTCTCTCCGCGCTAACTTTTCCCGCGGTCTCCCCAATCCCTCCCGCGCTCCCCAAAACCCCTTTTCCACCGCCCCCAAATCGCCTCTCCCCGCCGCCGCCGCCCTCCTCCACGCCCCCCCTCCCCAAGGCCCTGCTCGCCGCCGCCCCGCCCTGCTCCCCGCCGCGCCGCCGCAATGCTCGTCGCCGCCCCAAGCTCCCGTCGCGCCAAGCTCGTCGCCCCAAGCTCCTGCTAGGTCGAATGCTGTTTGATTTGGGGATTTCAGTTGATTTGGGGGCTGGGCCCCACCCGCAGTCTCACCGGCGTGTCTGCGCGGGTCAGAGGCCACTTGCGAAGCACGAGTGGGCGGTGCCATACGGCACAGTAGGTTTTCGTCTCTCCTGTCCTGTCCCCCACATCTTATCAGTGTACTGAGAGTACTGTACTGCCTACCCCTCGGCTCTCTCCGCCAGTTCGAAGGCTTGTATAAAAGGGGCGGAGAGAGAAGGGAGGGGGGGTCGGAAAAACATTCTGTAATCGCATTCCACACAACCACAACAAGAAAAGAGCTAAGGCTCGGCAGGAGTAGGACTGTTACCCGCGAGGCGGTCCGAACCTGGGTAAACTCTGCGAGTCGCTCCTCGCCGCGCCCGACGCTCAAATCGAACCGAGCTCGAGCTGATCGGCTAGCAACATAGAAAATCTGATAGGGGTGCGATCCGCAGTGGTTGAGCGGAGAACACGCCGTCAAGTTGATTGTATTTCGTTTCGGCGATCAATCACCTACAGTAGATCATTCGTCGGCTTCTCTTCATCAGTTCCTCAGGGATTGTTCTTCTGGAGTGAGTGTTGATAATGGTAGCAAAAACTTGTTATCCGGCATAGTCCAAGGCGTAGGCGAACAATCACGGAATCACGTAGAATAAAAAGAACACAAGACATAGGGTTGAGATTCAATTTTATTTATTATTTAGATCAATAATTTATTAAATATTCAAATCTATTTACACTAGTACATTTCTTACATTTTAGGCTAGATCTGATATCACAAAGTATTCGAGCGGTTGGCTAATCATAACACAGCCTTGTCTTTTATAGAAAAAGTATTCAATATAGAAAATGTTCACGGGCTGTGGCCGGCCGAACTGGCCCGTAAAAAGTTTCGGCAAGGCGCACAAACAAGGTGGATACATATATACGACCGGCCGAATCGCAGCAAATCAATCAATCCAGATAGTATCAATTTCATTAATCCGTGCGCTGATGATCTTCTGATCTTTCCTTTCTTCCCTTAATTTCAATTAAGCGCCGTCAACTACGCCGTCCGTCCGATCCCCCACACCTATATATCCAAAACAAAACACCCGACTCCCTCATGGGCTCGTACGTACGTACGTTTTGATCAACACATGTTAACCTACTATGTGCGTGCAAGCACGTACGTCCAGGACACCACGAAGAAACCAACCTAATTTTTATAAAACAAACAAAAATGATCCACATTAAGTCAACATTAAAGAACAAATTAGCTGAACCGACGATAATAAACACTAAGCCGTTGGAAAATATTGGTCTCGACGACCGACCATCAAGAACAGAAAATGGATGATCAGCTACCATATGGACGCAAGGCAGAATATATCCTCATCAAAACGACCAAAAAAAAATCAATCACATTTGTGCCTTCCATATCCACTGATGATCTCTTGTTCATCTTCTTAATTTTCCCTTCCCTTCCATTTCGATGATCAGCTACCATATATGCACGCACGTACGTACGGCAGGATAAATCCCCATCAAAACGACCAAAAAAAAAGCAATCACATTATTTGTGCCTTCCATTGTTCCATATCCATCGATGATCTCTTGTTCATCTTCTTAATTTTCCCTTCCCTTCCAATTCAATGCTCAGCTACCATATGCACGCACGCACGTACGTACGGGCCGGTAGGATAAATCCCCAGCAAATCGACCAAAAAAAATCAATCGCATTTCTGCTTTCCAAATCCACCGATGAGGCGATGATCTCTTGTTCATCTTCTTAATTTGCCCTTCCCTTCCAATTCGCCCACACGCGCGTACGCCGCAGATCGCGCGCCCCAGCCATCGGCCACCTCCCCTATTTAAACCCAGCCCCTCCACCCTCGGCCAATGCACGCACCACCACCACCATCATCTCCACCACCACCGTTTGCATCCAAGAGCAGGTACTAGCTAGGTACGTAGAGCAATGGAGAACAAGAACGCGGCGGCGGCGAGGAACGCCTACGTGACCTTCCTCGCCGGCGCCGGCGACTACTGGAAGGGTGTGGTAGGCCTGGCCAAGGGCCTCCGCGCCGTGCGCGCGGCGTACCCGCTGGTGGTGGCCGTGCTCCCCGACGTCCCCGACGAGCACCGCCGGACGCTCCTTGATCAGGGCTGCATCGTCCGTGAGATCCAGCCCGTGTACCCGCCGGAGAGCCAGACCCAGTTCGCCATGGCCTACTACGTGATCAACTACTCCAAGCTCCGCATCTGGGAGGTTATAAAAAAAACACTAGCCTTTTCTATCTGTTCTTAATGAACCATGCATCTTGGTCGATCGGATGATCATCTTCTTCATTGTATTCTTTACATGCGATGATGATGTTGATTGAATCGCTCTCTGTTGAAGTTTGTGGAGTACGAGAGGATGGTGTACCTGGACGCCGACATCCAGGTGTACGAGAACATCGACCACCTGTTCACGTTGCCCATGGGCAACTTCTACGCCGTCAAGGATTGCTTCTGTGAGAAGACATGGAGCCACACCCCGCAATACAGGATCGGCTACTGCCAGCAGTGCCCCGACAAGGTGGCATGGCCAGAGCACGAGCTCGGCCTGCCGCCACCGCTCTACTTCAACGCCGGCATGTTTGTGCACGAGCCAAGCCTCACCACCGCCAAGGACCTGCTCAACACGCTCGTCGTCACTGCTCCCACCCCTTTCGCCGAGCAGGTAATTTTTCCATGTATCTAGATATTTTTGTTGAATCTTTTATATGTCCTATATATAGAAGTGTTTGATCTACGGTTTAGAAAATCGGTCAAAAGTTAAATAACTCTCAGTTGTCTAACGTCAATCCAGCTCCGGTAATTAAACGGTAGACCATATGGCCAGTTGATTTAATGCAAACTAATAATTATATGCATGGTATTGTATTCTGTTTTGTTTTTTTGCAGGATTTCCTGAACATGTTCTTCCAGAACAAGTACAAGCCTATCCCGCCAGTGTACAACCTGGTGCTGGCCATGCTTTGGAGGCACCCTGAGAACATTGAGCTCGACAAGGTCAAGGTTGTGCACTACTGCGCAGCGGTACGTACAACTTGTCAACTTACAAGTGTATATATATTCTGTCTTTCTCAATTCATCACCATAGCATATATGGTAGCAAGTAATGAACCTGCCCATGCATGCGTACTGCTGCTGCCTGCAGGGATCAAAGCCGTGGAGATACACGGGGATGGAAGCGAACATGGACAGGGTCGACATCAAGATGCTGGTGAACAAGTGGCATGCGATCTTCGACGATGAGATCCTCGACTTCAAGGCCCCGCCGCCGCCGCCGCCGGTGGACGACGGCGTCGTCGATGAGACAGAACAAACGCTGCGAACTGCTAAGGCAAAGCACGGCGCCGTTGGGGACCTCCCGCCGGCGACCTCCGCCGCGTAGGCTCCCGGCCGGCGCCACCGGCGAACGCCATGGCATCTCGCGGATCACCTTCTATTAATTACGTACTTATATTATTATATATATTTTGAGTCTACATGCATTTTGGAACTATAGTAGTCAAGGATCTACATGCATTTTGGAACTATAGAACGATGATCGGTATGGTATTGCTATGTTTTTATTTTTCCAAAAAAGATACTCGGAACCAGCGTCGTTTAATTAAGATCAGTATTTGTCACTGTTGCATGGACTAGAAAGATTTGGATGAAGTTTTCATTGCTTATATATGTTCTAGAACGACGTCCTATATATATGTATCTCTCTCTGAATGACATGCATATTGTACTAGTTTTTGATATTGTATGTGTATGAGCGATGTTTTTTTTTTTTGAGGTAAAGGGCAGGAGCACTGCCATTTCAATTAAGTGGAAGACAGAACTGTACAAACAATTACAAGGAGAGAAAGGGGTAGGAGAGGAAGACAAAAGGGGGGCTCAGGCTAGGCAAAAGTAGGCGAGGAGGCCGCCATCCAAGCGGCGAGACCATCCCTGATTAGGGCTACAACTTGGGAGGCGGACAGAGCCTGATTATGGAAGATACGCCTATTGCGCTCTTTCCAGATTTCCCAAATCATATGGATGATGACACCGTTGAGAGATCTCGCAGCAGTCTTCGGGACGCCTAGTTGGCTGGAGGTCCACCAGTCGCAGAAGCCAACCGAGCCGGTGAAGGGGGGTTGGCTAGACAGAAAGGATTGCCAAACCGTGGAGGCGAAAGGACAGGAGCCGCAGAGGTGATTGACCGTTTCAAGTTGGCTGAGGCAGAAGCAACAAGCCGTCTGGTGTAGCCACCCCTTTCTAGCGAGGAGGTCGGTAGTGTTGATGCGATAGCTCCGAGTCCAGTGTGTTTAACAGTTTTGATAACTTTTCGAGGATGGTAAAAAAAATCATCTAAACGAGAACTCAGAGGATATGTGGGAAGGAAAACGGGGATTTATTGCAGATTTATGTTGCCATTGCACTATCCACGGCCCGTAGAGTGCCGTCGGTGCATCAAACCATTTGTCGGGCTGTCTCGCGCCGCACCGCCAGGAGTGGGATAGCTCATGTATAGCTGGTCCAGGCAGCAGCGCAGATACCGTCCGAGGGGCGACGAAGAGCGGCGAAGGGAGCATGCGGGCCATTGGGCAATGGAACCCTATTAAACCAATTGCGCCTATTCTTTTGCGTAGTTTACATTTGCTAGGTGAAATAAACGTATATGTGTCGTCCGTTTATTTCATCGTTTTTGCCAGCGCTTTCTGGTTTTGATCGACCGTTTCTTGCTATTCTTTTCATCGTTTCGGATGTTTGAACAAAATGTTTCGCAAAAATAAACAAAATGTTAAAAGAAATTTAAAAAAAGTTTCACAAAAGCAACCATATTGTTTCACAAGAAAAACATGATTTTTTTTTACGGATGTTACACAAGAAGGAAAATTTGTCATATCAAAAATAAGATGTTCGAATACATGTCATCACCCTGTCGAGCCAACTCCTCTCTATAACTACAGGAATCACAATCTTTGTTGGTGGCCAAAGTCGTCAACACAACCACAAAAACGCCGACGCGAATATTTGTCGTCGGTCGGCCGACGACATAGGTCCGTGGACACAACATCAATGATACAGGCTATATGTGTCGGCGACACGAGATAAACCCGACGACAACACCACATCCTTGGACCGGCCACCCGGGGAGTACTATGTCGGCGGCTGAAAAGAGCCGCCGACACTGCCACACCCTGACAACATGGCTGCGGAGACGGCGCTTCGCCGTGTGGGTCCTGTAGGATGATCGATGGGCGCCATGTGGCATATAAGTGTTAGTGACCTTAGATATGCCGCCGACATAGCCCCCTGTCAGGCGGCGGACTAGCCCAATCGGTCAGGGGTTCGAGCCCCGCCTACGCCCCCTGTTTTTTTCGTATCAAGAGTTGTGTTGTTGGCATTCGCTTGCCCGCCAACATTGAGCTCTAAGTGCCGACGGCTCTGTACAGGCCGCCGACACAGAACCTGCTGCTAGCTCGCCGTGCGGAAGTATCTAGTTGGTCCCATGTGGCAATCATGTCCTCTGCCTTCCATGCGGGACCGCCTTTAAGCCTTCCCGTCCGAGCTGTTAAGTTGCCATGAAGGTGGAAGTCAGTGTCATCGGCTTGTGGAAGCTCGCTGACACATTGCAATTTGATGGGTCACGAAATTCAATTTTTCATTCGTGTCGACAGGTCAGCGATTTATGTCGTCGGGTCTGTTTGACCTCCGATATAGCTCATGTGGATGAGCAGGATCGTGCAAGAGTGTATGTTTATCATCGGTGTGAGTTTGAGCCGCCGATATAGCTCCAACTTGGTTTCATCAGATCCTAGGCTGTCGAGACAAATATTTTGGCCGATGACCCTGATATCGTTTCCTGTAGTGTATAGGCATCGCTGACCACCATCTACCTGGCATATAACCATATCAATGACCAGAGGAGCCGCCCCACCTACCACAGCTGCTCAGTCGTGTGCAAGCTAGGGAGGCGGGTGGTCACCAGCAGACTCGACCATATGTGAGAGGGACTGACTCGATCGGGGTGGAGAAGGACAGATAGAGAGAAGGGAGAAAGAAGGAGAGATAGAGAGAATGGACAAAGAAGAATGGCTCAGTTCACTAAAAAAATTGACCGGAATCTCGAGGTTCACCGTAAATCTCAAGTACAACGTTGCTTTTGTTTTTTAAATTATGAGGCTTTTTGCAAACAGGATGTGAGAGAGGGTAAGAGTACATGCATGTATTGCAGCACATGACCAAAGAATTATATGAGCGCGGGAATTTCTTCTCTAAGTGTGGACATATTTCTCAACTCGTATAGTTAGTGCACGCCAATGCTCTGAATTATTCATTTGTTGAACAAGCAAAAGATGCATTTATGGTTATGTGATCATATTTCCAACTCATTCATTATCTAGAACCATTTGACTATTCAGACCGATCCCCAACACGGCAAGAAATATGCATATTGCATCGTCACCAAGCTATATATAGGGCTACGTACGGAGTAGCGACCTCTCACATAAAAAATTATAAAATAAAAATACTTAACTCCTTGCTACGTCATCCATTCTAAAATATTAGTCGTTTCAAATTTATTCTAAATCAAACTTTTAAAAATATCAATAAAAATCTTCTAAACAATTTACATTAAGCACTTGATTAATAATCATGTAGATAGATTCATCTTAAAAAGAACTTCCTTAATATTGTAATTTAATTGTATTCTATAAATAAATTATAGTACATTTTAGTGGTTAAAGTTATATTTTAGAGACCGTGTCAATGTTCAAAACGACTAATATTTTAGAATGAAGGGAGTATATAGCTTCATCTAAGTAACCACTTGAACTAGCTAGAAAATCAGATATTTTACCCCTAAACTATTCAAAATTGGGCACATAACCCCTACGGGTGGAGAACTACCCATAGGGCAGGTGGTAATTAAGGCGCTCAGTTGTAAAGCACACCACCTTGGTTCGAAATCCCATGGGACAATAAAAATCCGGGTCTTACTATGAGGGAACGAATCGCTGGATCCCTACGATTTTCCTAAAAAACCCCCCCACGTGTGGTTTTAGAGGTGGTTTTGCCACGTTGCGAGTCACGTCCCGGTTTTGAATAGTTCAGAGGTAGAATATCTGGGTTTTGAATAATTTTGAGGGTAAAGTATCTAGGATTTTAGTTCAAAGGGTATATAGTTCGATGGGTCGATTAGATTTTTTTCTTTTAAAAAAATAGATGCTTATGTAAGTGCCTAAGTACGTATGGTGTTACATGCATGCACGCAGTCTACATGTACATGTGGAGGTGGTATGATCAATTCAGTTGAGTGATTCCTAATGGGAGCCCATACAGCACGGTGCTCTGTCCAGGAGCATTTTGGATGGATGGGCTAAAAGACAAAATATGTGATGTCATCATGAACCAACCTGAATCTATCTGAACCTATCTGAACCAAGCTGAACCAACCTGGACCAAACTGAACGTACACGAACCAACCCGAACCAAGTTGAACCAAACTGAACCTACATGAATCAACCTGAACCAATCTAAACCAAGCTGAACCTATATGAACCTGATCAAACTGAATTTTCTATGAAACTATCAACCTTTTTACCAGAAAAATTCTGAACCAATATGAATTTTTTATGAAAAAATCTACTAGAAAAATTCTGAACCAACATAAATTTTCTATGAAAATATCTGAACTAATCTGAATTTGCCCTGAACCTCGCTGTTTTTTTATCGGAAACAAACTGAACTAACATGGTTTCCCA
>SPJY01016824.1:0-16892 GCA_005191435.1 Raddia distichophylla
AGAGTAGATTATTATGATAACGCTGAAGGCCTTAATTTCTTTGCATTGTCTTTGCATTGTTTTTTTTTTTTTTGCATTTCATGCTTACACAATGCAGAACGTGGTTTAGTAATTTAGTTAGATTCTCATGCTGTTTCATTCCTGTGGGGTGTTGTGGAATACATTCTGAAATAAATTCCATGCTGTAGATTGACTCTGACAAAACTGTAATGGTCACCTTTAAGCATGACGACAAATTGCAGGAAGATTCAGAATGTGGTTTCCAGGTAATTTTGAAATAGACTGGGTCCCTTTTACTTTCCTCGCTGATTGCATATTTTTCGAACTATTTGTTTCATTGTAAATTTTTGTTTGTTGTTTCCAGTCCTAGTAGTGTGGTTTTGAGGTTACTGACATGTTATTTCCTATTCCTGTCATCTTCAGTGTGCACTTCTCTATACTACTGTATATGGCCAAAGAAGGATACGAGTCATAAACCTCTCACTCCCCTGCACAAATACACTCAGCAGTCTTTTTAAATATGCTGATTTGGAAACACAATTTGCATGCTTTCTTAAGCAAGGTAAAATAGTCATGATCCTTTCTGTACATTTTTGTTAGTATTAAAGAAACTTGTGAGCAAGATAACCTCAAATTAAATAGTCTTGCTAAATTCTAGTTGTTTGAAATGTTCTGGTAGAGTTTGACATCATTGTATTATGCAGCTGCTAATGTCATTCCAACAACTTCACTACCCCATCTTCGGGAGGAAGTAACAAATACATGTATAAATATTCTCCAGCCCTACCGTAAATATTGTGCATCTGTCTCCTCATCTGGGCAGTTGATTCTCCCAGAGACTCTCAAACTCCTGCCGTTATATACTTTAGGTATGTTAACTTCTTTGAAGTGTGCTACTCTATTTCTATTTTTTTTTCATATGCTTAGACTCTGTTAATTAATTTGCTATCCCTTGCAGCACTGTTTAAAAGCATAGGCTTGCGAAGTGAGGGGCGTTTGGATGATCGTTCCTATTGGATCTCTCTCATCTCCTCCGTTTCTGTTTCATTAGCTGTTCCATTGGTGTTTCCTAGATTGATTCCAATCCATGATCTCACATCAAGGGTACTGTTTATAATCTTCAGATTTTTGCTACTATAGTTGTAGCTAATATTAATTTATTTACAATAATTGAACCCGCAATGTGAATTTTTTAGCTTATTTAATGGAAGGGTGATTAATTTTTTTTACATTTCTTTTTCAGGAAGATGATGATTCCCTTATACCTAGTTCCCTAATGCTCAATAGTGAAAATGTACATGAGGATGGGATCTATATATTGGAAAATGGAGATGATGCCTTAATCTATGTAGGAAATTTAGTAAACCGTGCCACACTCGAACAAATTTTTGGTGTATCTTCTTTGGCTGCATTGCCAACCCAGGTCAGTGTATTAAGTTATCTGTTTCTGTGTTTGGAGCTGATGCATTTTCACTGCACTGTACATTGCTTTGTATGAAATCATTTGTTCCTATTATAGCTGACAAATAATTTGACTCGCAGCTGATATTGGAGCAGTTTGACAATGAACTCTCAAGGAAGATAAATGAAGTGATTAATGAAATAAGACGCCAAAGATGTTCATACTTGAGGTATGATGAGTGGTTTCTGGTTTCTGTTTCTTCTTAACCAGTTTGAATATGGAACCGCTGATACGCTGAGGTCCTTTTGCAGGTTGAGACTATGCAGACGGGGTGAACCATCTGGTTAGTCATCTGATAACACTTTTTTCACAGTTGTTTCCCATGTTACTAAATGAACATCTGTTGCATATGCAGGTGATTTCTTCTGCTCATTTTTGATAGAAGACAAGGCACCTGGTGCCCATTCCTATGTGGAGTTCCTCGTGCATGTTCACAGGCAAATCCAGACCAAATTGACGTGACGCACGATGTTCCTAGGAATCAATCTCTGCACAAGGATACAGCAAAGGAGGCGAACCAAGGCTGATAATAAACAACCAGTTTTAGGTCAGAGAATAGGTCTTGCAGGAATCAAAGCCTGCGATGTTTTTGGAGTGGGTGGTATATGTTGTATAGAGGGAGAAGTGTGGAGGGCGATGTTTTTTTTTTTTACTTCATTGTGCACCCTTATTTATCTTCCGTGCCAATAGAGGATGTATGGTGCCAACAGGCTTAGAGGTTTAGCAATAAAACTGTGCCAAGTAAATAGTGAATTAGATATATGATCCAAGCTTATGTTTGGTTTGGAAATCAGATAAAAATGTGGCGTTGATGTGGATAGTACTCATTGGCTAACCTAGCAGACCGCGTCAATACACTCATCGGCCATAGACGCATTGTGCATCCGAACTGAACTAACAATGTGGCAAGAGAAGTTGGCAAAGTGATTTGAGAATTCAGTCAGAATCAATATCATTATGAATGTATATAATCATCACATTTACAAAGGAGTGATTACATTGGAGAGGTCCGGAGTCCGGACATTACATGCATTGTGATGGATTGTCGCTGCAAGATAGCTGTGCCTGGCTTGCTCGCTGGCCTAAGCTTGACCGCACCACACACACGAGTGGGTTCACCCTTGCTCCCAGGAAACCACAGGCCCGACCTAAGAAAATACCATTCCTTGCCTGTGAACCAAACTCAATAAGGGCACTTTCACACGGAGAGCAGCCGACCCTCCAAACCCAAGGCAGGGCACAACACGGTCAAGGTCCCAGAACTTCGCCCATTTCCATCCTCCTCACTGCTACAAACTCGGTAGCAAACGGGATTTGTTCCATGCCTTTTCTAATTTTTTTTGCATGTGCTGTTTTTTTTTATTGTGAATTTGCAACAGGTGCGTTTTACGCTCCATCCTGCTGACCCTTTATTTGCTTAAACCTGTGTTTAGGACCAGCGGGAGCGACGGTGAGCTCGGCCACGAGAATCCTCCGACAGCGGTGGCTACCCCAGGCCCAGGGGGACACGGCAGCACCCGTGCAAGATTGCACAATGACTGAGAGTGGTTCACAGGGCAGCAGGACCTCCCTAAGCAGGCACGGAGTCACGTAAGGAAGCGCAGGCTAACCACCCCATGCATGGTTTGGCCAACGTGAGCAGCAGCAAGCGAAGCAAGGAAGGAGCACTAGTCATCGGCGGCGACGAACCATGGCATCTGCAGCGCCGCGGCGGCGGTGAGCCTCCTGCTCTGGTCGAACTGCAGCAGGCCGTGGAGGAGCTGGAAGCCCTCGTCGGAGAGGCGGGCGGCGGGCACCATCTCCCGCAGCTGGCTCGGCCCGTCGAAGCAGAAGGGCAGCCCGGACACGGCGGCCGGCACCCCGAGCCTCTTGGCGATCCTGCATATCTGCGTGTACTCTTGGTCTTCGTCGAACAGCGGCCTCCCCGTGAGCATCTCCCCCATGACGCACCCCAGCGCCCACAGGTCGACGGCCGCGCCGTAGTCGCTGTCCCCGAGCAGCTGCTCCGGCGACATGTACCACACCGTGCCCTCCAGCTGCGTGTACGGCGGCGGCTTCTTGGCCACGGCCTTGCCCAGCCCCAGGTCGCACATCTTCACCCGCCCGTCGCCGTGGACGAGCAGGTTCCCGGGCTTCAGGTCCCGGTGGATCACCCCCCGCCGGTGCATCGCGTCCGCGCCGGCGAGGAGCTGCTTCATCGCGTGCCGCGCCTCCGCCTCCGTGAACGACCGGGACCGGCGCTTCCGCAGGACGTCCACCAGGCAGTTCTCCACGAGCTCCATGACGAGGTGCGGCTTGCTGGTCTCCGGGCAGCGCGCCACCTCCCGGAGCTGGACGACGGCGGGGATGCCGGCGCACAGCGCCAGCAGCTCGGCCTCCTCCAGCAGCGCCTTGTCGTCGCCGCCAGGATGGACGGCCTTGACGGCGACCACCTCACCCGTGTCGACGTGGCGCGCCTTGAACACCACCCCGAAGGCCCCCTCGCCGATCCTTCTGATGGCCTTGTATGACTCCATGGTCCCCTGGTGCGGCTCGCCGACGGAGGCGCCGCATCCGCCGGCCGTCGCCGCCGCCGGCGCCGGCTGCGCCAGCACGGTCGCCGCCATCGAGCGCAGACGATCTTGTGGTGGATCGCTCGCGCGCGGAACTCGAGACGCTCCTAGGAAGGCGCACGAGACGAAACGAGGATGTGGAAAAATTGTGAACAGCAACACGTACGGGGCCGCCTGGGCAGGCTATTTATCGACGAGCTCTCGCAAGTCGACTCCGAGTCGAGTTCACGGCTCGCAAGTCCACTCCGAGTCGGCTTGTAAGTTGTAACCACTCCGAGTCGGTTTACCAGTCGAAGTCGACTCCGCCTCGGTGAAGAACTCCGATTCGGCGTCCGGATCTAACGCCGCGCGGCTTCAGAATAATGGAAGAATAAATAACTTTTAAAAACCAAACATCGAGTTGATACAGAGTCTTGAAAATATCTTCCGGCCTCTGCATACAAGATACACACAGCCTAAAGGATGATCAAACACTTGAACAAACACACTCTTAGTGGCACTCAATCCTTCAACTAGGACGCCACCCATATGACTGGGAAAAGAAGACCTTGGCCACCAACCCCAAACGTTGCGTAGCCTTCACAACTATAGACTGCAACTCCGGCTTCTGCAGCACAACCCAAGACTGGAGCCAGTGGGTAATAGTAAAAAACTATAGACTGCAACTCCGGCTTCTGCAGCACAACCCAAGACTGGAGCCAGTGGGTAATAGTAAAAATAACCTGCAAGGGAGACACATTAAGTTTCTTTTGAAAGACTAGATCAATCCTACTTAACCAGAGAGACCAACAGGTGGTTGCTGCTCCTAGTAGGGCTAAACTTTTATAATGCTTATCAAAGCACGCTAGCTAGTTCCCAAACATGTTAGAAACGCTAGACGGTTTAGAGATCCCCAAAGACAAATGAATTAAGGTCCAGACGAACCCTAACCCGGCGGCGGCGAGCTCGACGGCGGCGACGGCGAGGGCGACGGTGTCGAGGTAGGCCTCCTCCTCCTCTGCACAGTGTGTGCGCGGGCGAAGGGGAGCTGGGCGTGGGTGAGGGGACACGTGTCGCTAGGGGAGGGGATCCCGTCCGGGACGGGATCCCGTTGGGAGGAATTTCTGTTATTTTAAACAGTGCGATTAGTTGTTTTGCAAACAATTTATAGTTTAATTAATATTAATGCTTATTGCACTGTTTAAATTAAATGCTTTGCATAAAATAATTATGCTTGGATAGAAGCCGTTAGCCTCGAGGGATGGTTTTTCGGGTCGGGACCTTTCTACTGGGATCCTTTCCCAAGCTATAAACCGAGCATTACCAGATCTGACTGCAGTTTCAGTATGAGGGTTCAGTGATTACTATACAATAAATACAGGGACAGGGCCTCTGACCTGGCCCGAGCAGTATTGGTTAGTAAGTATCTGACCTTTGGGAGGACTTCCATAAATAGACAACTCATATTCGAGCCTCGATTTCCCTAATAGGGGGAATCTACGTTTACTATTGGAAGTAGGTTCTTGCCTAAAGCACCTTCCCGAGACTTGGACTCGAGGGGAGGTAAGATCTATCCTTTAAACAGATAAGCATCCCATAATGATTAAGGTTTCGTGTGCACGTGTGGGCGCCACGTTGGGAAAAAAAACCATATTACCGTTGTTTTAACTGGTCAAAGGATCAGTCAATTCCGGTATTGAGTTTTAGGGATCAAAGTGGTTCGGTGGACATAGTTGAGGGATCAAATCATCACATTTTCTTCTAGATATATTGTTCTTTTCGTCTTCTACCTAACGGTGGTGCGAATTTATGCAACATTGCATGTTTTTAATCGGACCAACGTAAGTTTAAATTCATGCTTATTAGCTAATTCTTGCCATTTTTATTTTCTTCACCTATTAAAAGTTCTAGTGCCATGGCTACCATTAATGGCATAAACAACTTACTAGCAATAACTTCCCTTCTTGAAAGGAGAAGATTACGATTGCTTAACGGGTGTTGCATCTGGATTATGCTATCAGATTTGTTAAACCAAAGGCTCCCTCCAATCACGCCCCTTTAAAGAGAACTTACGATATTAACTCAGAGAAGTGGGAGCGGTCTAACCGCTTGTCACTTCACATTATGAAGAGCTCAATTACTAAAGGCATAAGGGGAGCAATACCTGAAAAGAAAAATGCTAAACACTACTTAGCTGCGGTCGAAGAGCAATATAAAGGCTCATCAAAGACCTACTCTAGTGCTCAAATTCAAAAGCTCTTATTAACCTCTTAGTACAAAGGGTCTGATAGCATTAGAGAGCACATTACGACGATGATAGACATCAAATCTAAACTTGAAGACTTGGAGATGTCTATTTCTGATGAGTTCTTGGCGCACTTTATTATGACCTCACTACCTTCTGAGTAGGCTCCTTTTATGATAAACTATAATACTCAGAGGGACAAGTGAACTTTGAACAAAGTCGGAGTGGAAGTCGGCAAGCCCCACCGTGAACTCGTTAGACAAGGCTTGCCGACAAATAGACTTAATTAATGACATGTTTGGTGACTAGTATTCATAATGTCCGGACCTCTCCATTGTAATCACCCCTTTGTAAACATGATTATATACATTCATAATGATCGTGATTCTGACTGAATTCTCGAAAGTTTTCGGCTTCTCTGGCCACATTGTTAGTTCAGTTCGCATGCACAATGGCATCTATGGTCATAAAGATTAAGTCATAAAGATTTCACAAATATACTTGAATCATCTAAATCTAAATTTAAACTACTCTATAATTGAGCAGTTGGTCTAGATCCAACTACAAATCACATCCGTCTATTCCCTTCATTCATCATCCAACAGACATAATAATTTTCCATCCATAATTTTTTATACAATATTTATACATAGAGACTTTTGACTCGATACGTAGAGACCACGGACTTTTGACTTGATATGTAGAGACCACGGACTCTTGCTTGTCTCATGTTATACGTTTAAAAATCTACGTGCTTTTGTATAAAAATTCTCATGTTAATCCTAGAAAGAAGGTTGCAAGCCGATCCATGGAGTCCCTGCTACGTCTCCATGACCGGCGGTGATTTGGACGCTTTCCTGCAGGCATTCCATAGATTGATGTTGCCAGCCGGAGGACATCCAAGGCGAGAAAATAATTATCCTTGCTTCAAAAAAAAAGAAAATAATTATCCAATCGTGGTACAATAAAAAAAAAAAGGATCATCTACGCGGGGGGCAATGACGTGAGCTACGGCGAGCTTGTCGCCGTCCCTGGCCAGGTTCTGCAGCGCCCAGAGCATGGTGCCCTTCCCGTGCTTGACGTCCTCGACGACGGCTCTATTACAAACCAACTCGTCTACCGCCACACTCGCTTGCGCTCAACGTCGTCGCATCGGTTGTCAACCATGGAGGCACCCACACGCACCATTCTTCGGCACATCCTCACCATCGCTGCCAGCCGTCGCCACTTCTCCCACCAGTACGTGATCTTCCTGCCAATCTCTGCGATGATGACTATAATTTCTAGCCACGCAAATGTGGGACCAACTTGCTCGTTATCTATCTAAATCTAAACTATAAATAGGACAAGGGTAGGCACGTATGCCCCAATCATACATACTCATACATACGAAACAAAATCAACTCCCTGATCTGGAAAGTCGGGGCAGCTATGGGGCCTCTTCTTAGCTTGCTCTCGTTGTATCATTGCTGAGGAGTATAAGAGTGACGGACTTGACGCTCCAGTATCCTCCCCTCCATGTCCTTGGTATAAGATCTATCGATAATTAATTCGATTATCCGTTTCAAATTCATATAAAAATCTGTTTCATACTAAAAAAACAAATCTATTTGAATCCCTTTAATAAATCTATAGAAGACCCAAATATTATAAATAATCTTTATAAGTACATCTAGCCAGGTTTAACACATCGCATAACCAATAATTTGCCTATTTTTTTAATTTGAGTCATCGAAAATAAAGACCAAATCACCTCCTTTTTCAGGTATAATTTAATTATCTTTTAAAGTCTTTCATCTGATATAGAAAAAATGTCAGCTATATGTTGTTGCAATGCAATCATGCACCTAACTTTACTTCTTGCTTGCACCGATTCATACTACCTCATAACCCAGCAAAGACATAGAGAGAGACTGATGCATAGCTATCAATTCAATTCTTGATAAAATCATGTTCAATTACCGTCTACCAAATCAGTTAAAAAAACTGTCAAAGTTGATCTAATATATTAAAGACGCTTAAATTACACACCTTTGCCACTCTGTATCAAATCTGAGTATATTAGTTTTCCAATTATTTATCATGATTTATGAGTTCAACGTGTCATATTGGTTGGGTATGAATCTGTGCATAGATATGGTTCTACGTTTCTTTAAGACGACAAACTGTTTAAAAACATAGCAATTTGAGTACATAGCATCAAATAGTCAACCAGCTCTTCTCAGATTATTACTCCAACATGCTTTGCACGTACACGTTTGCTAGTCTCAACAATGAGTCACAGGGATGAAAGCAGTACTATCATCTACATTTGGTATTTATCTGAATCGACCATGCAAGCACAAATCAAACAGTCGTAGGGCTCGGTCCGGTTTTAAGGCCTTGTAAAGGTCGAACAGGGCAAACATGCATATATTCCAGGAAATATAACCATATGTATTTCTCAAGTTTCCATTCATTCAGGTAAAATAAAATAGAGTACGAACTATGTTTTTTAGCGACGATAGATCGATCGATCTTACATCAAACACGACCTCGCCATTGGCAAGCAAAATTCGAAGTTTACTTGACTGTTCTGCATATCATGTGAAGCTAAAACACTTATTAAAATTAAGAGCGCATTAACCTAATACTCCTAGCGGCGGTAATCAAAAGAGGCAGGATTCCGTGCCTGCAAGCAGCAGGTACCGTACCCTACTGGTGACCCCGCGGCTTATTGGAGAGCAACATGTCGACGCGGCGGCGGACGTTGTCCATGAGGCGCACGAGCGCCCTGGCGAACTCCGGCAGGTCCTCCTCCCCGAGCGCCTCCACGTCGGCCTCCCACCAGTACGCCTTGCCCGCCATCGCCTGCACCACGCTCTTCCCGACGGCATCCAGCCGCACCTTCTCCGCCGCCGCCTGCTTTTTCGTCTCCTCCGTCGTGCGTCTGATCCGCGCCAGCGCGTCGTGGTTCTCGCCGACGTCCGAGACAGGGCCGCCGTCGTCGCCGGCGGCGGCGGCAGCGGAGTCGTCGGGGAGGGCGGAGTAACGCTCGAGGACGCCGTCGACGAAGGGGCTGCCGAAGGCGAAGGCGCGGCCGGCGTTGGAGAAGGCGACGGCGGCGACATGGGCGCCGCACAGCGTGGAGAGCTCCGAGGCCTTCTTGAAGAGCCCGGCGCGGCGCTTGGAGAAGGCGACCTGCCGTCTCTCGTCGTTCTCGATGCGCCGGATCTCGATGCGCTGCCGCCCCATGCTCCGCCTCCCGCCGACTGGCCGCACCATCCTCGCCGCCGCCTCGCTCGATGAAGCTCGCCGGCCGCCGGCGGTGGCTGCTGCTTAACTTGTTGACGGCGACGCGGTGGCGTTGTGTGCTACGTCAAGATCCCCGGGCATGTATATAAGTAGTCGAGCGGCTGCCAAAATTGGCGCGAGAGCAAGGAAAGAGATCGACGTCGTTTTGGAAAGGAAAGATGGAGTCTTTGCGGCGATCAGGGGATTTCCTTCATGCAATCATGCTCTGGGGGCTCGACTTGCCGTCCAATTTTATTTGTTACATGTTCAAGTTGAAGGACAGATTGATCCACCACACCCATTGTTCAGATTCAGAATGAATGCAGTGATTTCAAAAGATCTTCGGTTGAAATCAGCAAACAAAACTGTTAGGAATCTTCGTTGTTCCTTGCTGGACAATGAAAACCGCGTGTAGAGTATTTGTCCTTCCGATCGCTCGTTCCGCTACCCAAACCAACAATTTCATTTCCTAATTGTTTCTGAAATTCTTGGATTGGAACATCTTACAGATCTTTTGGATACATATCAAATCGGACAGAGAGAGAGGAAAGAAGAGTAAATTCGGGAAGTGGAATGGAAGAGAGAAATTGGAATCAATATTCGAGATTTGCATGTTTTATTTTATACAACCAAAAAAAATTTGACAAATCTTGTTTAATTACACTGGCCCGGCCGACCACCGCACACATGTTTTTGCCCAGTGCACCATCGATCGCCGGTGCATTGTGATTTTTATATTCCTTTGTTCTCTGATATCTTAACTCAAAAGGAATTCCATTTTATTTTAGTTTCCCATTAAATATTGAATTGGAAGTTCTCTCACAAATGCTGGGTACACTAGCCGATCGAGCCTTGCTTCGCTATGAACTAAAAATATTTAATAATGATCTACTACCATTGTCATTAATGTACATGTTTAACTCTTGTATTCAACTATGTTTATATGAACGGCTGTGTCACGTATATGTACCATGGCTCTTGTATTCAACTATGTTTATATGAACGGCTGTGTCACGTATATGTACCATGGCCTCTGACTTTTTTCTCTCAGTGCCACTAAAATCTTGTTATAATACAAATATAGTATAATAGAAAAGTAAATCAAACCAATCAAAAACATCCTTACTAATGGAAAGCTTCTACTCACTCCGTATAAGAAAATTTTAATTTATTTTGGACATTGATTCGGTATTTAAAACACAACTTAATATGACTACTCATTACTATTCCAATTTATTTATGAAATCTCTAAAAAACTTGTATTAATGAAATGTTTTTCAAGGTTAATCTATATGTGTGATTTTCATGTATCCAATTAAAAGTTCAAAAGATTTGCATAAATTAAGTTTTAAAACTTTGACTTAGGACATGTTTAAAACACATTTGTTTTTTTTTGGTATGGAGGAAGTATAAATATGACACTAGAAATAAGAAAGTTATAAAAATAGGTAAAAAGTGTTTATGCTGTATCAACCGTGAAGGAATGATACACAGGTAAAAAGCTCTTTTTAATATAACAGCAGATACATCACATTAAAATATTTTGTTCTAATACATCAAAACAAAAGTTCTTTTTTTGATCCAAAAATCTAGAATGGGAAATTCTCACAAATCATCTGAATACATATCACATCGGATCGGGAGGGAAAAGGGAATAGTAAAATCGAAAATGGAATCGAGGAGTCGTAAGATCGGAATCCGGAAGCAGTATTCAAGATTTCCATGTTCAATGTTGCCATGCGAATAAAAAATCTTGTAACCAGCCGCGCGACCCAATCATTTCAATAATAAATGTTCATGTTAAAAGAACATGTAACCAGATAAAAGGATTAAGGTAGGAGAATAATCGATGGAAAGATAAAGATCTTCTGTTATTATACCAATAAAATGTCTATTGTAGTGAGTCATGATCTCTATCTCTATCTCTACTATTATTCCACTTCAATGCAAGGTGCTTAGAGCTAGATGCTTAATGTGCCACATCACTAAGCACACGTATAAAAACATTTTCTCCCAATGCATCAGAGCTGCTAGAGGTACTTATAAACTATAACTGACTTGTTAGAGCATGAGCAGCAGCTCCCCTATCAAGCGCTGCCTGCATCAGCATGTGCATGTGCAGCAAAATTCAAACTAATACATGGGCGCGTAGACTGCAGCCCGCTGCTTTTTTCCCACGCTCGCATGATGCCAGCTCGTGACAGGGAAGCAGCTGCACATGCTAGGCGCTTTAATCTCCAATGGCCGGTGGAGCTGCTCGAAGAAGAAGAAGGTGGGGACGGCAGCGTCGGTGTGGAGGTCGCTGCTCGGCGACGGCCTGGGGGCGGCAGCGCAGGCGAGGGCTGAAAGAGCAAGGTCTAGCCACGCGGCGGCGGCAGCGGGCTGCGGTGGCTGTCGTTCATGGATCTGAGCGGTGCGGCAGACCAGGACGCGTCGGCGTCGTTGGTGGGCTCCTACCTGCACGTGTTCACCGTCGCGGACCTACGTGGCACCACACGTGGCTTCATCTTTGTCAACTTCCTCAGCAAGGGCAGGTTCAGTCCCGTCTACAAGGGCTTCGTCGATGGCGGCAAGCAGCTGTAGAAAAAAGGTCACAAGCACCGGGTATCAGTCGATGCCAACCTAGGCATCTTCTCTCTCCTCTAAGCACCTTTATTTGCTAATGTGGCAAAAAAAACTGGTTTTTTCTGTAAGCACCTACTTAAGCATCTGCATTGAAGATGGCCTTATAAAGCATCTTGTGCTGATGGTGATGTTTTCACGAACTCTCAATAGTAACCATCCAATCTATTTGGACGTCCTAGATCAAACTCCTTGGGCCACCCCGATCGAGCCAGCGAACCAGCGAAAGGACGCGTCGCGCTGCCCTCAGCCCTCCTCCTCTCCGAAATCACATCGTCTGACGTTGCTGCAGCAACTATAGAGGGCCTGTAACGCTCCATCTAGCCATTCTTAGCCCATCCGATGGCTATGCGCAGACCACTTAAAAATGAACGAACCGGTATGCAGTGTGAGACGTAGATTGAAGATCCAACGAGCGACGGGAATCAAAGAAACTGAACCAAAAAACTACTCGAACACTTCCTTTCTGTCAAATTGGATTGAATTGCGTAGGACCATGGAAGTCATAGGATGCATGAGGGAGCTTCCAAATAGCAAAAATGGATCCACAACAATGATATAAATCTATTGGAACTGAATTCATGTATGGATATATAAGATTTGAGCGGCAGTTTTAGTCTGAATTCAGTGAAGATATACTGACACTGTACTAGAACACTTTCTGTCAGTGAATCAGTGTTACCATAGAGATATGATCAAAACAGAAAATATTATACAAACATAGGAGTTTTCATTTTTATTTTAGGCAACTTATCTCTTGAATCATACTCTGATTTTATCTCTACATCTTTCTTAGCTTGAACAACTCTCTCAAATTGTTGCATAAAACAAAGAATGTTCAAATCTGATTTAAGATAAGCTTTCAAATGACAATTAAGCTTCTCACTCAATTGTGTACTTCTCATGCCTAGAGTGTAAACATTCTTCATGTAGCATTGAGCCCACTTCTCCTTTATGTTATAAATATTATCTAGCCAAGATTGTCTTTTTACCTTGCTTCTCATATAGGAGAAAGCTTTCTCAAATTGACTTTCATCCTCATATTCAAACATGCATGCATGAAAATCAGCAAGGATATGTGAGCCATCAGTCCTATGTTGATTCAAGCGCTTAATTGCATTTTGAGATATATGAAAAGTGCATAAACCATGCCATGTGTAGGAAAAACATGAGCTATTGCCTTGCCCATTGCAATATCCTGATCAGTGTAGATGGTTCTAGGTTGTTTGTTACTGTGAGCTATGAGGAAGGTCTCAAAGAGCCATTTAAATGACTCAAACGATTCATCATACATTAGAAAAGCTCCAATATGACAGTTTCCCTAAATTGGTTGAAGCCAACAAATACACCAAATGGTCGTTGTCGGTGTCTGGGAAACGCGCCTCGGAGGGCCGCGGGTCCACGGACCGGCAGGCGAATTTGTAGTTGGAGTGAGGCCCAACGACAACCCTTCCCAGCAGCCTGGGGCGGCGGCCGAGCTCGCGGGGGCTCTGGCCGCGCCGTCTTCCCGGACTACACCTGGTGCAACTTGACGATCCGGGTACAGATCCGCCGTACGGTGAAGGAGAGAAGGGGGAGAAGAAGAAAAGCAAAAGAAATACAAACCGTGAAGATACAAGCGATTTACCCTGGTTCGAGCCCCCACTGCCGGGTAACAGCTCTACTCCAGCCTTCGTTGATGGTGAAAAACAGTACAAAGGTGCCGAGACCAGGTTTGAAGGCAACGATCCCGAGCTTACAAGGAGGTATCAGGCACTGAAGTGACTAAGGGCTATGGCTACTGCTAAGGAAGCTTTGGACGCGTGCGTTGCGTGGATTGCTGGCTATCACCTTCTATCGCCTGCCCCAACCGGGTCTGGGGCCTTTCCTTTTATAGTCGCGGCGGGTCGCCCGAAGCTGATACGGCGGCCCCGCGCCCATCTCTGCTTTGCCCATCTTTAGTAGCGGCACCTTTGTCTCATTCCGGGGCTCCGTCCTGTCTGTGGCCTGCAAAGAGAAGCTGGTCTGATCAGTACTGGACACGTGTTCGTCTTGGAATGCCAATACGGGGAAGCAGGCTGCGCAGGGAGAAAAGCACTTTCCATTTATCCCCAATATAGCATTGACTGGGCCGAGCCAGCCCCACGTCATCCGTTGGGGGCGTCGCGTAGCGTAACAACCGTTGCTGCATACCCTCGGGGCAAACGACAAGGCGGGCTGCCGCGCACTTCTCCCCGGGCTGCGGATCCCACGGGGAGGTGCAGTTCTTCCCGGTCAAGGCCGGGGAAAGTGTGGTGGGATATGACAGATGTCGCCACCTGCCCAGGGACAAACGAACTGTCCGCGGGGCCCTCCCCTTGGCTAAGCATAACCCGGGGGGTGCGCGACGCCGTTGGGGCGCGGTTGACTTGGTCAAGCCCGGGGACGACCCTGGCGGGCTAGACGTTCCTCTTGGTACGGCCATGGGTGGCCTTTTCAGTCCTCCTGTACGCGCGGTGGGCCGGTATGGAATCGGCCCAAGGCCCATCTTCGGGTGGGCCGCTTATCAATCACCAACAGTCGTCTTTCCATATTTGTTCCAAATGTGGTGTCAAAAGAAACAACATCACCAAAGTGTGCATAGTCAACTATCATTCTTGCATCGGCCCAGAAGTTGTTGATTATTTGTTCATCACTATTGAGTTGAAAAGCATGGTAAAATGAAGGATTTTCTGCAACTCTTTTATGAAAATACTCCAACAAGCTTCTAGCTTCCCCATATTTCATCTCTTTTTGACGTTTTGTTCTTAGATAATTTTATGGTCTTCACAAGTGTACCTGAGGTTAGCTGGCCCTCCAAAATGCATACTAGCCAGGTCATGAGCACTTTTAGGCCGAATACCGCAATCATCTGTGATTTCAATTTCAAAATCTTGCACGACAGAGATTTTTCGCATCAACTGAGCGGTCTCTAGAATTTGGAGCATATGATTGTGTTCAAGCACCAAATCAATTACCTTGTATTTTGCAGTTACTCGATTCAAGGAAACTCCCATGCGGACTTTGCAACCAGTCCTTGTTTCCTCTCTAGGATTCTTGCTCAAATGATCCCTTTTGTCATATCCTCTCAAACCTTCTTTTGAACAAACGAATCTACAAAGATGTAGTTATTTCATCTTTCTTGCTTGTGTTCTCATATCTCTTTCTAACACTAAAGCCGATTCAACCTCCGTAGTATTTCCAAAATATTTTTGCACTGTCCATACTACTGAACTCCATGCCAATACAAGGAATCCAACTACGTAATGCATTATCTCAGCACAAAACAATAGAAAAATTGCAAGTGAAATAAATCATATAGCTGCATTTAGCATTTTTGTTCAGATCTGAATTAAATTGGTTGCATCAAATCTGAAAGTTTAGCATCTTTTGGCTGTTACGACCACACACCCACACGTTAGACTTCGTTAGACTTCAGTATTTTCAACGCAGCACAAAGCATGCCATTAATTCATCTCTCTTTTGGCCTAATTGCAGATGACAACGAAGTAGAGAGCAGCATCACGACTCACAAGATTTGAACGGATTTGAACGGTTATTAAATAGAACATGGAAGCATACCTTTCTTCTGAAAGAAGCACTCGATCAGTACGAGACACTCCATCTGGATGATTTGGAGGAGGCACATGGTCACTATAATCCGTTGCCATCACCGGCTGCCTGACCAGCTCCGAGGAAGCCACACGGCGGCCGGCGACGGCGATCTTCTAGCGCGCTGGCGCAGGAGCTGCTAGCTCGGCCACCAAGTAGGGGGATCCAGTCGTTGGCGAGGAGGGAGGGAGCAGCCAAAAGCATGCGCTAATTCCCGCTAGATAAGATTTGGGCTGGGCCAAAACTGGTGTGCTTGCAAACCGACTATGCAGCGCGAACGTACGATGGCCACTGGATAGCCAGATTCTCACCGACTGGCTCTTGGTCATAAGTTAAACGACATCAGACGATGCGAACACGTTCTGGATTTGGATCGTCTGACATTGCATGATCAATGTCAGAGAGCTACAATGTTTGTTCCATTGATGCATTCTCAACCGTTCGATCAAAATCAGATGCATGAGATTTGTAGCTACAGTGTTTTGATACAGCGTTTTCGCTACAGCTGAAAACGCTACAGTGATTTGGTACAGTGTATTCTACTGTTGCTACAGTGATTTGGTACAGTGTATTTGTCGGCAAGCCTTGTCTGACGAGTTTGCGGTGGGGCTTGCCGACTTCGACTTTGACTTTGTTCAAAGCTCACTTGTGCCTCTGAGTATTATAGCTTATCATAAAAGGAGCATATTCAAAAGGAAGTGAGGTCATAATAAAGTGGTCTAAGAACTCATCAGAAATATACATCTTAAGTCTTCAAGTTTAGATCTGATGTCTATCGTCGTCCTAATGTGCTCTCTAATGCTACCAGACCCTTTGTACTAAGAGGTTAAGAGCTATTGAATTTGAGCACTAGAGTAGGCCTATGATGAGCCTTTATATTGCTCTTCGACCGCAGCTAAGTAGTCTTTAGCATTTTTCTTTTCAGGTATTGCTCCCCTTATGCCTTTAGTAATTGAGCTCTTCATAATGTGGAGTGACAAGCGGTTAGACTGCTCCCACTTCTCTGAGTTAATATCATAAGTTCTCTTTAATTGAGTGTGATTGGACTCAACAGGTGTGGAAGCCTCTGGTTTAACAAATTTGATAGCATAATCCAGATCCAACACCCATAAAGCAATCGTAATATTCTACTTTCAAGAAGGGAAGTTAT
>SPJY01016874.1:0-13416 GCA_005191435.1 Raddia distichophylla
CCAAGCCGTTCCCCCCTTCCTCCTCCGCCACTGTCCTTTACCGCAGCAGACCTCCTCTCCTTCCACTGCCGCCGCCGTGGTCTGATGGTCCTTTCCCGTGATCCGTGCAGGTTGGATCCGACGCCGCCGGGTTTCGGCGAGGCCGGATCCGTCACCGGTTGGGCCCTGGGAGGCTGGATCCGTTGGTCGGGGAAGGAGCAGGCCGCCGTTCCCCCGACGGACGCGTCGCCCCGCGCTAACCCTCTTCTTCATCTCCCCGCTGGTACAGTGATGCTCCTCTGCCTTGCCCTTCTCCACTGCCGTCGCCATGGTCTGATGGTCTTCTCCCGTCGTCCGTGCGGGTTGGATCCGACGCCGTCGGGTTCAAGCGAGGCCGGATCCGTCCACGGTTAGGCCCGGGGAGGATGGACGCGTCACCCCGCGCTAACCCTCTTCTTCACCTCCCCGCTGGTACAGTGATAATCCTCTGCCTTGCCCTTCTCCCATGCTCTCCCTGTAGCCACGAATATAGGCTCTCCATGAAGGTCACGTCGTGCTTTCTTCAAGTTCTAAAGATCTAGGCCATTGTCTGCATCTATCATTGTTGCTGTAGAAATACCAGTTTATTACACAGCCTCGATGTGTTCAGGGACATATTCAGCATGGTTCCTCATCTATTTTAGGTTAGTTTTGTCGGCCCATCCATTTTTTTGCGTACTCATTCATGGTGGAGGATGCAATAGATGGATATGTATATCTGCCTTGCTCTTCTCCTATGCTCTCCCTGCAGCCTTGTGTCGGTGTCTGGAAAACGCGCTCCGGAAGAGCCGCGGGTCCACGGACTGGCAGACGAATTTGTAGTTGGTGTGAGGCCCAACGACCACCCTTCTCAGCAGCCCGGGGGCGGCCGAGCCTGCGGGGGCTCGGGCCACGCGGTCTTCCCGGACTAACCTGGTGTGTCTGGGAATGCCTATACCGGAGAGAAGCATTGTCGACAGGTGACTAACTGGGGGTCACCGCCGTCAATGAATTTGTACGAGGGGATGCTAATCAAGAACTAAATCAGATGGTAACACAAGACAGGGTTATACAGGTTCAGGCCCTCAACGGAGGAGGGAATACCCTACTTCCTATGTGTATGCCCATGTGTGTTTTATTTTTTCTGCAGATTGGAGTGTTGGACCATGGTAGTTCTCTTCACACCTCACAATTTGTCATGGTTCTCATAAGGGCATTGTACTCTTTTTATCGATTATTCGTTATTTCAGAAAATATTTGCTTGTGAGCGTGTTTATCGACCACATAATTTGATGCTGATGGCTTTGTTGGTTGTAAATTGGCCGCCCTATTGTTGGGATGTTCATTGTAGTCAGTGCATTGTTTAGGGTGGATGTACAGTTCCTATGTTTTTGGATAGAAATCATAGATGTAGCCGTCAACAATAGGATGATCACAGGTGTAGGACTCCTAGTGTTTTGTTTGTAGCTCATATCTATATTTTTTTTAACAACTTTGTTCTCAATTTTGTATGGGTTTTTTCCCCCCGAACACTATAGCTCAGTGCTGACTTATCTTTCAGTTCATTAGTGTTGCATTGCCTTCCTGTTTTTTAAAAAGTCCTCTAATACACTATAATTTTTGTCATGTGTCCCTGCCATTTCAACGGAGTTGTCGTGGAACATTGTGCTGACTTATCTTTCAGTTCATTGGTGTTGCATTGCCTTCCCGCTTTTGAAGAGGTCGTCGAATGCACTATATAATTTTTGTCATGTGTTCCTACCATTTTGGCGGAGTTGTGATGGAACATTTACAGATGTGTTCGAACTTAGCCTCAAGGTTTGTCATTTTAGGTGAATTAGTTGGTGCCGCATGCTCATCAAAGGCAGGTTACTTCTATTCCCCTCTCATGCTCATTTTCACATTTGCCTTCTACACATTGCGCAACACGCAATTAAAGGTTACATATACACTTCTTCATAGCGAACCAGTTCTTTGTTTAGCAATTGAGTTCATTGAATTGTGCTTTAATGCTTCCTTCTATTTGCCACATCTGGCTAGTCATGTTGGTTGGTGTTCGGTATTCTTGTTAGTTTCCTGTATCTTTACAAATTTGATGCTATCTTTAGTGATAGCTGATTGCTGCGCTATGTTCTGTATTGCATGATACTATGATAGGTTCTATAAGCATCCATTAGTTCTCACCCTTGACCATTTGCAGGACCATACTTGGCCTTGACTGATGATACACTGCGTGGAGTGAATATGATCGCACTTGGCCTTGCCATAGGCTTTTCCATTGGTGATGTAAGATCCTGTTAATCTAACCATTTTCTATCATGGCACTCCTCATGGCAACAAAACATATCAACATTTTGTATGATCATACTGGGATTTAGAACAAATAATCACACTACATAGAATGAGTTTCATATTATATGATGATTTATTCGAGTTTCATATAAACGGGTCCTGCATAAGCATATTGAATATTTGCAAGTTTGGAATTGTATATGTGAGATTTAGACTTATCAAGTTAAACCCACCTATTTAATTGTAGTTTGTATAGAACAGAATATGCAAGTATTTGGCTTTGAATATCAAAACATATGCAATTTACATCAAATGTACGATTTATTCTATAATTTGAGCTTGATGAGTGATGATATTATATAAATATATGGCAGTCCTGCCTGGTCCATTTGTACAATATTGTGACAGCTTCTTCAACTGGCATGAACAGCCATGAGCCCGTGCTTTGTGCTACCCTGCTTGATCAGGTAACCTATCTCATCGTCAACAAAACCTCCTCTTCTTTCATAGCGCACTATTGAATGCAACAAGCTGTCTTACCATTTTTACTAGGGTGCCGCTCAAACAAATCTTACCTGTGAACTGATGTCTTCCAAAGATAATACACCTTGTGGACTACATGGGCCCCGGGTATCCTCTAGAAGTCCCATAAGGGAGCAGATGGGGGGCGATCCAAGTCGCCGATCAAGGATCGAGACCACTCGGGTTACACGCGCCTTGAGCTCCAAGGAAGTTTCCGAGGATATGATATATATCCATGTAATTAGGAGATCAGCACATGCATGACATGTAACGGCATAACAAGATTAGGTACCGTGTATCATATGCTACCTGTAACTCTTTCTCCCCTACACTATATAAAGGGAGGGGGTGAAGGCCATAGGCATATAGTTCATCTCATAGAGCATGCACTGTAATCACCTTGGTCATCTTGCATCCTGCATCTTGATCAATCATAATCCCAGAGCACAGGAAGTAGGGTATTACCTCGGTGCTGAGGGCCCGAACATGTATAACCCGGTCTTGTGCTACCATCTAGCTTAGTTCTTGCTAGCGCCCCCTCGTACAAATTCATTGCCGACGGTAATCCCAGTTAACCATCAGTCGACAGTTAGCGCGCCAGGTATGGGGCAGCGTCAAGATCATCTCTCAAGCTAGATGGCTTCCTGGAGGTCGCCGCATGTCGCCATGGAGCTGGGGCAGACTCTTCGTTTTGGCACCCTGGACTTCATCGCCGACGGAGTTGGCAATCTTCGCCTCTCTCCCCCTAGAGAGATCTCTTCGCAGGAAGGTGCGCGCAATCAATGTGACCCATTGCCCTTTAGCTTGGACAATTTAGCAAGCACCTTCAGCGGATTGACCCGTTCGTTGTTCGCCTTCGCACCTCTTCCCGAGGAAGACGAAAAAGGACCTGGCGGGCTCGACCGCATGGGCGTGGATTCTATGCCGCCCAACAACAACTCAGTGCCCTCGGCTGGATTTTCCTCCGAACTCGAGAATTCCGCTGCGACCTTCGCACGGGTTTCCTCAGAGATTTGGATGGGAGATAACTAGTTGGCGAGTGCACCAGATCCACTCGGATCAGATCCAGCCATGTTCGTGGATGTCATCAATGCTAGCCAACCCATCGGACAGAGCGAACAAATCAGCCTCTCTGTCTCTGACTCGGAGTCTGACGAGAGCGTTGAAGTCTGTAATTACCTAGAAGTCTTTGTCATCGGCGCGGAGGACAATCACTCTTCCTCTCCGCTCGTCGCATACGAGGAGACCGCCACTGGCGCAGCGAACCCAGACTCGCATCGAGAGGAGGATCAAGATCGCATACGTCAGCTTCGCGCCCGCGGCCGCGACGTCCAGAACGAGCTCCGCTCGGTGAAGCTAAGGACCAGGAAGTCTACACAACTCCCAGGCAAACGTTATCGCTTTGAAGACTCTTCTAGAGACCATCGCACCGCAACTTCCTGAAGGCAGCCCGTTCGCCCAGACCCTCGCTCGAGCGACGGCTATGGTGGAGATGGCTGCCATTCAGCAAAAAAAGGCAATTCCCGCTCCGACCGCTTCGGCCCGTAGTTGTTCTACGCGCAATCGGAATCGGGCTCGCGCCTCTGTAGCAGGCGATTCCTGCTAGAAAGCTGCCCATGATCTATGTCAAGACATTGAAGCCAAACGACGGGAGCGTATCGACGGCGAGCGAAACTCTCGTAGCCATCACAGCCGACGCGTTGATGAGCAGGCCGAGAGCACCGCCAGCCGGCGCAACCACCGTCACGAGCATCGCCAAGGCCCGCGGCGGGAGGATCGTAGCAGATCCCCAAGGCGGAGGCGGCCACGACCTTTGGAGGGGATTCGGGCCTTTACCCCGGATCTTCGCCGAGTGGTTTGGCCGGATGGTTTTAACCTCAAAGGCATCGACAAGTACGATAGAGAGAGGGATCCAAAGAACTGGCTGCAGGTTTACGCCTTGGCAGTCAGCGCGACAGGAGGTGATCAGAACATTATGGCAAAATACTTGCCAGTCGCTTTGACCCTGACCGCCCAGACTTGGCTAACGGAACTCCCGGAGAACTCTATTGAGTCTTGAGACAACCTTCAGGAGCAGTTCATCACCAATTTCCAAGGGACCTATGAAAGGCCCGCGGAGAGATGGGAGATTGGACAGCTACACTGGCGCAAGAACGAGACTCTTCATGAGTTTATCATACGCTTTACCAAGAAGAAGAATGAGATCCAGGACGTTTCGGAGCAAATGGTCATCGACGCCTTCTTCGCTGGATGCAAATCCGAGGAGTTGATCAGGCAGATGACTCGGGACCCCGCGTAATCTAAAGGCCATGTTCACAATGGTGGACCAGGAGGCCAGAGCCGAGGAGGCCATCGCGAATCATCGTGGTGGCAACGAAGGAGGCCCCAAGAAGAAGCCTAACGATGTGCAAGGCAAGCCCAAGGATAAGAAGCGGAAGGGGGACGAGATGGTCGCCAATATGGATCGCAATCGGCCTAAGCCCCCTAACGACAACGACTACAACAAAGTTATGGATTCGGTATGTCCCTTCCATCCTTGAGGAAAGCACTCTGCCAAAGACTGCTTTATTCTGCAGAAATTTGCCGAGAACTTGAAGCTGTCGGCGGCTAAGGGCGGTCAAGGCAAGAAACCCGATGGAGATTACCAGGACGCTGAGCGCGAGATCAGCTACATCTTCGGGGGCTCTGATGCGTACGAGTCCAAGCGGAAGCAAAAGCTTACCACTCGGGAGATCAACGCTATCGTGCCCGTGACTCCAAAGTACTTGCGCTGGTCAGAGGTATCCATCACCTTCGATCGATCAGACCACCTGGACCGGATCGCCTTCCCTGGGAGGTATCCTCTGGTGCTGGATCCGGTCGTGCAAGGAAGCAAACGAAAAAGGGTTCTGGTCGACGACCGGAGCGGGATAAATGTCCTTTTCGTCAAGACCTTGGACTAGATGAATATTCCACGTTCCGAGCTACGGCAGGGATCATCTCCTTTCCACGGAGTAATCCCCGGGACGTCCGCGATACCACTCGGACAGATCTCTTTGCCCGTCATGTTTGGGACTAAGGATAACTATCGGACCGAGAGCCAGAGTTTTGAAGTGGCTGATTTTGAGACGGCATATCATGCCATCTTGGGAAGGCCGGGGATTGCCAAATTCATGGCTACTCCCAACTACACTTATCTCGTCTTAAAGATGCCGGGCCCCAATGGTGTAATCACCCTCCTTGGTGACGTTAAACAGTCCTTACTCTGCGACAGCGAAAGCTGTGAGATGGCGCAGGCACTAGACTCATCTGCTGAGATGGAAAAGATCCCACTGGAGGTCGCATCCCTTCAGGAGGAAGGGGACGTCCCCACCAAAAAGCAGGCCAAAACATCCATCCAAGCAGCCGAAGAAACCAAGAAGATTTTGTTGGACCCGTCTGATCCGGCCAAGACAGCTGTGATTGGGACAGGGCTCGACAGCAAATAGGAAGACGCGCTCGTCACTTTCTTCCAGGCCAACCAGGACGTGTTCGCTTGGAAACCTTCGGACATGCCTGGTGTTCTGAGGGAGGTGATCGAGCACTCTCTCCATGTCGACGAAAAGGCAAAGCCCATTAAGCAGCGCCTACGAAGATTTGCTCCGGATCGGAAGGACGTCTTACGGGACGAAATCACTAAATTGTTGATAGCACGGTTCATCAAGGAGGTGTATCACCCCGAGTGGCTTGCGAATCCGGTCCTCGTGCAGAAGAAGAACAAGACATGGCGGATGTGTGTCGACTGCACTGACCTCAACAAAGCGTGTCCTAAGTAGTGGATTCCACCGCTGGGTGCGAGCTCTTGAGTTTTCTGGACGCCTACTCGGGCTATCACCAGATTAGTCTGAAGGAGGAGGATCTGAAGGAGGAGGATTGCATCAAGACGTCGTTTATTACGCCTTTTGGTGCTTTCTGCTATATCACAATGCCATTCGGGCTGAAAAACGCTGGCGCAACTTATCAGCGCACCATACAGCGGTGTTTTCACACTCAGCTCGGACGCAACGTGGAGGCCTATGTCGATGACGTCGTCATAAAAACAAAATCCAGATGGGATCTCATAACAGATCTAACCGAGGCGTTCGAGAGCCTAAGGGCGTACCGGATGAAGCTAAAATCCCGATAAGTGTGTTCTTGGGGTTTCGTCTGGTAAATTACTCGGATTCATCATCTCCCATCGGGGGATCGAAGCCAATCTAGAGAAGTCAACGCCATCATTAAGATGAAGGCCCGACCAATCAGAAGGATGTGCAGAAGCTCACTGGATGCATCATGGCACTCAGCCGATTCGTTTCCCGACTCGGGGAGCGAGGCATGCTATTCTTTAGGCTCTTACGCCGACAAGACAATTTTCAGTGGACAGCGGAAGCACAAGAAGCCTTCGAAGATCTAAAGAGGTTCCTCACCACACCTCCGGTGTTGGTCTCTCCCATGCCCGAGGAGCCCCTCTTACTCTGCATCAGCGCCACGACTCACGTCATCAGCAGCGCTCTCGTGGTCGAACGGGATGAGGAGGGCTCCCTCCAGAAGGTACATCGTCCGGTCTACTTCGTAAGCGAGGTATTGGGCGAATCTAAAACAAGGTACCCTCGAGTTCAAAAGCTTCTATATGCCGTGTTACTCACATCGCGGAAGCTCAAACACTATTTTCAAGAGCATAAAATTTCGGTGGTTACTTCTTTCCTGCTTGGAGACATACTTCACAATCGGAAAGCCACTGGGAGGATTGCAAAGTGGGCAGTTGAGCTTGGAGTCTTTGAAATAAAGTTCAGGCCTCGACTAGCCATCAAATCTCAAGCATTGGCCGATTTCATCGCGGAGTGGACAGAGGCCCAAACCCCAGCAACAATGGATAATCTCGAGTACTGGATGATGTACTTTGATGGTTCCCTCATGCTCAGTGGCGTGGGGGCTGGGATTCTGCTCATATCACCGACTGGAAAGAAGCTACGTTACGTCCTCCAGATAGCAACAACGCCGCTGAGTACGAGGCACTCATCCATGGGCTACGCGTCGCCATATCACTTGGCGTCAGGCGGTTAATGGTACGCGGGGATTCCCAACTCGTGGTCAACCACGTTCAAAAGGAGTGGTCTTGTATTAGCGAGTATATGGCGGCCTATTGTCATGAGGTACGAAAAGTAGAAGACAAGTTCGACGGGCTGGAACTTACACACGTACTCCGCAACGAAGCAGTGGACGAGCTAGCGCGGATGGGATACACTCGGGCGCAGGTCCCGACTGGTGTTTTCGTCCAACAACTACGCGCGCCGTCTATCAAGCTACCATCTGCACCGGGAGAAGATCAAGAGACGCAACCAGAACCTGATGCAGAGGTACTAACAATCAACCCGGGGTGGATGCAGCCTTTCTTAGATTATCTTCATCGTGATGAGCTACCTGAGGATCGAAGCCTCGCTGAGTGCATCACACGCCGTCGAAGCCTCACCGAGTGCATTACACGCCGAAGCAAAAGTTACAAGGTAGTCAGGGACGAGCTTTTTAGAAAAAGCAGTTCCAGGGTACTGAGGCGTTGCATATCCAAGCGGGAAGGCAGAGATCTACTCAATGACATCCACTCGGGAGAATGTGGGCACCACGCGGCAGCCAGCACCTGGTAGGAAAAGCCTATCGGCAAGGATTCTTCTGGCCTACTGCTATCACCGACGCGGAAGAAATAGTACGCAGGTGTGACTGGTGTCAATTCTTTGCGCGGAAGATTCACATGCCGGCTTAGGATCTACAAACAATTTCAATCTTTTGGCCCTTCGCCGTCTAGAACCTCGACATGGTGGGTCCCCTCAAGCGGGCACAAGGTGGATTCACCCATCTCTTCGTCGCCATCGACAAGTTTACAAAGTGGATCGAAGCCAAGCTGGTTGCTGTCATCACGGCAGCCAAAGCACGCGAGTTCTTCCGGGACATCACCGTACGTTTTGGCGTACCTAATCGCATCATCACCGACAATGGCGTTCAGTTCAAAAGTAGCGAATTTCAAGATTAGGGCGAGGAGTTGGGCATCAAGATCTGCTACGCTTCGGTGGTCCACCCAAGGAGCAACGGGCAAGTTAAACGTACCAACGGATTGGTGCTGCAGGGGCTTAAAGCCCGAATCTTCGATCGCCTAAAGTCGTACGCTACGCGCTGGGTAAAAGAGTTGCCTTCGGTGCTCTGGGGGCTAAGGACAACCCCAAGTCGAGCGACCGGGCAGACACCCTTTTTTCTAGTCTATGGTTCAGAGGCGGTCCTCCCGACTGAATTGAAGTTCCGGTCCCCCCGGGTCGCCGGTTTCGACGATAACCAGTCGGATGAGACAAGATATGAAGACCTCGATCGGCTCGAGGAAGCTAGGGAAGCAGCAATGATCCAGTCGGCAAAGTGCCAACAGGGGCTGTGTCGCTACCATCAGTGCAACGTACGGGGCCGTGCGTTCTCCAAGGGAGATCTGGTCCTCCGAAGGAATCAAAAGCACGAGCATAAACTCTTCCCACTTTGGGAAGGCCCCTATATGATTGCTGAAGTGACCTGCCCGGAGGCTTACTGGCTACAACGCGAAGACGGATCTGAAGTGCCTAACACCTGGAACATTGAGCAGCTACGTCGTTTTTACTCTTAATACTCTTGTATTTAAGCAGCATGTAATTAGTTCCCTTTTTCTGACTTGCTACTTAGCCATAAACGACAAAGCAGTAAGTCGGGGGCTACACTAAATAGTGTACGGAGTCAACCGCACCCTATCTTATCAATAAAAGTTGTTTTCTCTTTACATATGTTGATCAAATTCAGGTGTTATGAAAATTCTTGAGAAATGGCGCTTGTATTTGCCGATGACAACGTTTAGCTACTCCGTCGTTGCATGGGGAGAAAACCAAGTGCTGATTCCCGGCACTCGGGGGCTAGACCAGTCGGCAGATGCGTTCCATGAAAGAGGATAAAGCTAAGTACTCGGATAAATGAGATCACAAGTATCGAGAATCAATCAAATGTTTTGATTACAAATACATCTACAAGTCCAAGTGTTCGACCAGATGGGTGGCAATCGGGCGAACTTCCTTCAACAAAGCGCAGGCCTTATCCTTGGTAAATGCAAATCCTTCCTTCACAGCCTCGTAGTCTAGGCGGGAAAAGTTTGACTTCGCGATTACGAGGCCTTGGCTGGTGCATGTTATTGCTGCCTCCGGCGTGAAGACTTTGATCTGCCCAGGAATGTCATCGTGGCGGGCCACGAGGATGTCGGAATCAGTCGGCAACTCTTATTGAGGGTAAAGGCATCGGAGCGTTGGAACTATCCCTACTAGAGCACGGCGGCGAAGCTCGTAGGCGGTTTTTACTTCTTCGTCAAGAACTTGGTATTGTGCCTTGGTCTTCTGCCAATACTCTGTACAACCAATCAGGCGTGACAAATCAGTCGGACTTCAGTGGGGCTGAGCCAGGGAGAGTCAGTGGTGGAAAGTTACCTTCCAGCTCTTTAGCCAGTTTTTCGGCTTGAGTGTTGGCTCGGAAGACTTCATCCTCCAAGACCTCTACCTCGCCTCTGATGTTTCCTCCATAGCTTTTTGCCTCGTCTCCAGTGCTACATTCAAAGACAGGTCTCAGAGACTATCAGCTAAGGAGTATCCTTTCTGTAAAGGTTTAGCGCCATTCAGGATCCTTACCTCGGATGGTGTTGGACTCTTCCACATGGTGGAAGCAGAGTTCGGTAACCTCTCGTTGGAGTTCTTCGATCCGGCCGTGGTATTGAGACTTAACTGCATATAGAGCATTGTCAAACTCATCGCGAGACTTTAGCACGCCCACTGTTTTCTCCATGCACAGGGTCTTTTGCTTCGACCTCTCTTTCATGCGCTGCATGGAAAAGGGAGGGAGATTAGTGGGATTCCCTTATGCAAGGCAGGGATTCAGAAAATAAAAAGGCTTTACCTTGTAAATCTTGGCCTGAACCACTGCCATGTTGTCCAGTACCTCCCATTCTTCGGTCTCCTACTCATCGTTGACCTCGTAGCCCTCCATCTCCTTCCTCCATTTCAGTCGGAGGGGTCGAGTGTGAGCTTTGGCGGAGGGGCGAGGAATCTCCGAGCTCCCTGAAGCTGGGGCTGGGATTTTCCCCTTCGCCGACGAGGATTGGTGAGTGGCGGAAGATGGACCGAAGTCTTGGCAAGGCGCGGCGTGCCGAGTCGAGTCCTCTGCTGATTGGGGCTCGGCTTGGCGATCGGATTTTGGAGGCGCCGAGGCTGGCACCTCGCTGCCATGCGAACTTGGCAGCTCGTCATCATCTTCGACAGATTTTCTAAAAGCATTTGAAGATTATTCAAGACACAAATTCCCTACAAGTCATAAAGGGAAAATATCGTGAGAGAATACATTTGCGATGACATAAACTTGAACCCAAATCGGACGCCCGAGTCACTCGGGCCCGAGCCGGGAAGTTTCTCCACCCCCGACGCGGTCGCTGGGCCAGCGGATTGGGAAAATGGAGGGCTTCGTGGCTGCTTCGCCGGAGCCGAAGGCGACCTCGTTGCTGGGCGACGGCGGCGCAGGAACATGACGTTGTCTTCCTCGTCATCTTCGTCCGAGTCCCCCGAAGCGACCCCTTTGCCTTTCTTGGCTGGAGGAGCACTAGCCGAGTCCCCCGCGGGACACTTGCGTGGTGTCTCCTTGTGGTGTGGGGCTTCTGGGACTGGATATGTGGAGAAGAAGGCCACGCGTCCCTCCATGTGTATCAGATTAGAATCAATTCCAGTGTCATTTTGAAAAACAGCGGTAGAGTTGAGGAGAATCTTCTGCTTACCGCTGATGGTGGGAATGACAGGCGGTACGCAGCCGGACAGTCTGTGTGGACTATTTTAGAGCCTGGGGCGAAGAGATCAGTCACTCGGCTGGCAATTTCTTTCTGCGAAATCGGATCTTCAGTCTCCCAAGTGGCATCTTGGGACCCCGAGTACTCGAAGGCGAGGTGCACCCTTTCCTTTATGGGCTGGACACGGCGCTGGGTGTAGTTCGAAACCACCCCAATGCCGGTCAATCCAGCAGACTTCTGTCGGTGGAGAAGAACAAGAAGTTCCTGCACTTGGCTTCCTTCGCCATCGGTGAGAAGAGAGGACCAGGAGGAACGGACTGTGGGGCACTCTCCGAAGAAGGAAGAAAGGACTGGAGGTGAATTGGCACAGTAGAACCACTCCGAGTGCCAACCCTTGTTGGAGGTTCTCAAGGGAATATCAAAATAATATTTTCGGGCCCTTTCCCGTAATTGAAATCCCGCACCGCCGGCGGCCATGGGAAAGTTCTTGATGGAAAAAGGCTTGAGAAGGTAAAGATATTTGAAGAGGTCGAATTGAGGAGCGATCCCCAAATAAGCCTCACATATGTGGATAAAAATGGCAATTTGGAAGATGGAATTGGGGTTCAGATGAGAGAGCTCGATCCCACAAAAATGCAACAAACCCCAAAAGAAAGGAGAACAAGGAAGGCCGAAGCCGCGTAGGAAGAAGGATTAGAAGATCACTACCTCATCGGAACGATGGGTGGGGCAGGATTCGCCGGCGGTGGCGCGCCAAGACAGAAACTCCTCGGAGGGGAACACGCCGATGGAGACCAGCTTATGTAGCCTCCGTTCGGTCGTGATGGACTTCATCCACTCCTTCCCGCTCTTGGCAACCTTCGGGGCGGTGGGAGATGGTGGAGCCATCGTAGAACGGAGACGGTGGCGGCGGAGGTTGGGACGGAGAAGAACCCTAGCGGCGGAGCTTGCTGGGACAGATTAACAGACTGGCGCGAAAAGTGAGCCAGGTGAACCGATTTCGTTCCCCTATTCCTAATTTATCGCAACGGGCAGCGTTCGCATTTTGGGCTGGGCCTTTGTCTAGCGCTGGATGCGGCCTTTTCGAGGAGGGCTCGGATGTCCACTCGGGTGGCCGAGTGATTTCTCTCGAGAGGTTCGCGTGTGCGCTGGGCGCCGGTTCGGGAGCGTGCAGTCCTAATTACTCGGATGAAGCAATGTTGGTGCGGATTTAAGATCAAAGCGAGATTGATGTTGAAGAACATCCGGATTCCCAAAAGGATTTTCATTAAAAGGCTCTTAGGCCGAATTACATTTTCCGCGGCGCAGCACATCGAGCTAGGGCTCGTCGCTGGCTCACGGAGGAGCAAAAGAAAAACTAAAGAAGCTCAATCCCCTCGGCGGGAAGGAGAAGCGCCTGCTAAAGGCACTTCAAAACCACCTGCCGGCGACGAGAGCTGCGGCCAGTGTGTCGCTGAGTGAGATGCGCACCTTGTAGAGTTGCGGAAACCCGCGGATCAGAACCCTGATGGATTCCTCCGCACGGATCTTCGCGGTGACCTAGGCGTAGTCCCGCCAGAACTCGTCCATGACGGCGTTGGCAGCGGCCTGGGCCTCGGCCTCGGCCTCGGCCTCCGCGGTAGCCTCGGCGACCCACTCGTCCACCATCTCGACCTGATCCGCCATTGTTCTCGAGGAAGGAGGAGGTGATGTTTCTGGGTTTCGCTGAGAAGAGGAGAAGATTCGAAAACTTGCTGGCTGGATGTGAAGTAGTACTTTGCCCCTGGGATCTCTTTTATACATAGGAGAAG
>SPJY01016877.1:0-30688 GCA_005191435.1 Raddia distichophylla
CCAAATTGGGGTGTTACAAAGGACCACAGCGCCATCGGGCCTGACAAGAACTAGATCCGTCCGTCAGTTTGTGTATCACTCAAGAATCCATTAAACCAATGTAAAACCACTGAACTCCTCCATTTTATCGATTTGTACGGTTCGATGGGATCATGTTGGGAGATCATGGAGGGCTGGAAGGGGGCACTCTACTTGGCAATCGTCAAACTAGAGGTGATTGTGATTGGTCACTAGACTGAGCAGTGCACCAATAAAAGGTTTCTGATTGTCATTGGTTACAAGAGTGAGTAGTGAACAAATAAAAGGTTTCTGATTGTGATTGGTTATGTGATTACTTCTTATTGTGATTAGTGTTCTCAGGATCAGGAGCTTTGCGTCAACTCCTAAACCTACACTGTAGCCAATCCGGCAATATTCAGTGTTCAAAACAAGAAGACATAGTAAGAAAAAAGCAGCAGCATATGGGGCAATTCTCTGTGTCTCTCCATTCTCTTCTTGAAACAAACTTGTGATAATCCATCGGCCCCTAGCCCAAGCCGGCCCAGCCCATGTTGGTTATTATAACTGTTGGGGGGGTGAGGATATCGGGTTTCTCTAGGGAAAGAAAAAAATAGTCGCCGCCTCTTGCAGTTGCCGCTCGGGGGAGTAACTGGCGCCGCCGCCGCCGCCGTGCAGCCATCGCATAGCCGCCATGCTGCCGCCGCATCACTGTCACCTAGCGTCGTTCCCGCCATCGTCCAGTGTCATCCCCGCTGCTGTCCAATGCCGCGCGCCGGCGTCACTGTGGCTGCGCCGCCGTCTTGACCATGCCGCCGACGTGATCTTCGTATTTTTCCCTCTTATCTATTGCTGCATAGGGATTTAGTAGGGGATTTTCAGTGCAATTCCATCGGATTATATGCTTGTTTGGAGGTGTTAGTGATGGTGATTGTTAGGAGATGAAGTTTATTAGGTTGAAGCATATTCAGCAGCGTATATAGTGATTTTGACATCTCTAGGGTGGAAATCAGCACCTGGTCTTATTACAAAAGTGGAGCGTATTGATTTTATCTTTGTTTTGGATATAAGAACGCAGAAATCGGGCTAGAGATGTAGGAGTTATGACCGTTTTAATATGATTTATTTGGAAAGAAGGAAGGGATGCGCGTAAGAGAGATATACTTTATTTGTTGCCTTGCTTGTGGGAGTATTGTATTAAGATTCATCGCCTTCTGTAGGTGGTGGTGCAACTTCGTCGTCGACCGTGCATCGTGCTAGCTCCCGTGATTAGAAAGGCAAATATATGTTATTTCAAGGTTTAACAATCGATGAATGTTGCTTGGTGAAGATAATATCATTGAGGCAACGCAAATTCTACTGAGTTATACTTGTTATTGAAATTGTTTATTTGAACAAGTTGCATCTATTGCATTGCATACATATGACAGGACCTACCCTCGGGTAGGCATCCCACTGACGTGGGAGGGAAAAGCCCTACTTCGGTAGGCACTTCACGGGAGTGGAGTATTTGGTCCCCAGCCTTGGTAGGACGAGAAGGGTGTGCACCGACGGGTGACATACCGGTATGAGCTCACAGATACAGATGCATAAAGCATTGCATTGCATTTCCTTCACTTATGCACAGAGATTGTTACAGTGACAGTGGCATGATGGTTGAGGATTGATATTAAATCAATTGATATTGTTAAGTTAATTCCTTTGTTTAATGTATACTTGCTGAGTCATGGACTCACCCTTGCTTTTTTTTAATTGTTTCTAGGTGATTGATGAAAGCGACATGCATGGGAGGGCATAGTATAGGTCAGTTTAAAACAAGAACTCTCACAAATTAATATAACTGCTGGATTAGTAAATTTAGTTATCTTCTTAAACTATTTAGAAAACCACTTATTATTCTTGTTCTGTATGGAAACTCATGTTTATTCCATTTGTTGGATAATTGATTTGTTCCTTGTTTAAAGCACCTTGTTGGGATGGACCCATGAGTGGATTTTGTGTTATCGTTGATTATGTGCTTAATGTTGATGGAAGGATATAAATGTGCATCTATTTGTTAATTGTTATGTGTGGATTAGAGTAATTTATGGGGAGATGCTGTCGAAATTTGTAATTTTTTTGTAAAGTTACTAATATTTCGAACCCGGGTGGGTTAAGGTGTTACAATTGGTATCAGAGCGGGCTTTAGGTCCGTTATGGGTGGATTGATTTATTAGGGTAAATGTGTAATAAAAATATGGAATTCTGGTTTAATATTGTTGAATTAATAATTGAAGACCTGACACACTAGTGCACTATAGGATGGGATTGGTTCATGCATTACATTTGCGCTTTTACCATTTTTATGTTTTAAACAAAAATTACATGATATATTACCTGTTATTAATTGACAGATTGCATGTTTTGATGATTAGATATGCCGATAGTTAGAGGTCGTGGTGTTCGTGGAGGTTGTGGTGGCCGTGGAGGTGGAGGGGGTGTGGTGGTCAGTTAGCCGCAGACCTTGGAGAGGATCTTCTTGCTTGGGGAGGTCAAGGCCGTCGAACTGGACTTGTTGGTGATGGGCAAGGTCAGATGGATCAGTCTGTTGCTCAGTATGCTGCTCACTCGATAGGTGGAGTACAGATAGCGCATCCAGTGGTAGCTCCAGCTATCAACCCGGTGATGCGAGGGATGAACCTGCAAATTTGGCAATCATACCACTTCGAAACGTTTGACGGCTCAGGTACCCCATCTGATGCAGCGGATTGGTTGCGCAACATAGAGAGGAAGATGGCCGCTATCGCGATGACTTCTGAGGAGAAGGCTCAATATATTGCTTTCCAGTTGAATGGGCAAACAGATATTTGGTGGGAGGGGGTTCTCTCATCTCGGACTCGTGCTATGAGGCCAGCGACTTGGTAGCTGTTTACTGTGAAGTTCAAAGCAAAGTACTAGTCGACATCAATTTTAGAGAAGATGGATCATGGTCTATCCAACCTGGTTCAAGAAAAACGATCGGTTGCGGAGTATGAGTTTGAGTTTAATAAATTGGCCTGTTTTGTATCATTGGTGGCAGGGAACGATGCTGAAAAGGCGAAGAGGTTCCGTAGAGGCCTTAATTCTGAGTATCGCCATCAGTTGGCCATGGTGCCAGCGGGGGATTTCTGTACAGTTGTGGATCAGGCCAAGGGTGTAGAATTAGATTTTCAGGTTACTAAGCAGAGGCAAGGTACTTCAGGGTCTGGAGCTAATGCTGGCATAGATGATTCTGGAAATTCTGGTGGTGGTTTCAAGAGGGCTTATAGTGGGGAGGTGGGACATTCCAGCGTCCCGCTCCTAAAAGGCAACAAGGAGGTCAACGTTCTTCTTCAAAGGCTAATTAAACAATGTCGGCTAATGCGCCTCGATCCTCTTTTGCTTCTCCTGCAATGCGTCCGGTGCTAGGTCAGGGCATGAAATGTTTTAAGTGTGGTGAGGGCCATCGTGCAACAGAGTGTAGATGGAATGGGCAGTGCCGCTACTGTAATGCTTTGGGTCATAAGGAGAAGGTGTGCCGGGTGAATCCTGATACCATTATTAAGTGGGAGCCAGTACCTGATTCGTCGTCAGCCTCGTTCCCAGCCGCTAATTGGGAAATTGTAGAGAAATCTCTCACAAAACGACGATAGTACCCAGCAAAACCCAAGAACGTGAAGCTGATGATGAAGCAGGTACCGGCTCCCACTTAATAATGCTATCAGGATTCACCCGGAACAATTTCTCCTTATGGCATTACAGTAGCGGCACTACCCATTCCATCTGCACTCTGCTTCAGGATGGCCCTCACCACACTTAAAACATTTCATGCCCTGACCTAGCACCGGACGCATTGCAGGAGAAGCAAAAGAGGATCGAGGCGCATTAGCCGACATTGTTTAATTAGCCTTTGAAAAAGAACGTTGACCTCCTTGTTGCCTTTTAGGAGCGGGACGCTGGAAAGTCCCACCTCCCCCACTATAAGCCCTCTTGAAACAACCATCGGAATTTCCAGAACCACCTATGTCAGCATTAGCTCCAGACCCTGAAGTACCTTGCCTCTGCTTAGTTACATGAAATTCCAATTTTACACTCTTGGCCTAATCCACAACTGTACAGAAATCCTCCGCTGGCACCACGGCCAACTGATGGCGATACTCAGAATTAAGACCCCTACAGAACCTCTTCGCCTTTTCAGCATCGTTCCCTACCACCAATAGTATAAAACGGACCAATTTAATCTCTACCTAATAATAAAGAGAATAGCGTTTCCATCTTCTTCCGTCCGTCGGGGGCTTTTTAGCCGTTCGATCTCCTGCTCTCCCTCCGCCAAAATCGTAGCCATCGGCTCCCACGCCTCCTACCCCCGAAAACCCTAGCCTGCCCCGCCCCCGTCCTCACCTCTCTCTCTCTCCATCCTCACCACGCGCCGAAATCTCCGCCGGACCGGCCCCTCGCCGCTATTCTTCGCCGCCGCCAGGCGGATCCGCCCCCTCTCCCCATCCACGGTCGGTGTGGGCGTCGTCTTCCTTCCCCACGACGCGGCAGCGATTGCTCGACTCTGCTCCTCGGCGCGGCGCAGCGACCCGACCTTCACCAACATGAGGCGGTGCGGTCTCTCTTCTCCACGGCGTGGCCAGGCGGGCGCTCCCTTTCCCCCAGGCCAGCACAGCGGCGCGTCATCTCCAGATCTGAAGGGCGCCCCTTCTTCTCGAACAGATATGCGGAACCGGCGGGGACGGGCTGCGGCGGACACCCACATCTCCAGTCGGCGTCCCTTGCCAGAGATCTTCACATTCCTTGGTTATATATAAACGTGATCCAAGCTTCTTTGGTTACTATTTCTCCAGGGATATGAACTACTATATCAAATCGACTTGTACATCAATCAAGTAACTATTTAATCATGATCATTTTGTTCATATTTTATGCAGTGCTACATCTTGATGTTTCATACTAAATGATGCATGACAATTTGGCCTTTGTGTGGTTAGACGTGCTCCAATTAGTTCAGCGTGATTGTGATAGACATTTTGCGAGTGTAATTTTGGCAGTGCTTGCTGTAGTGTTGGAGTCATGATGATATGAACTCTGTGTGAGTTTTCCCCAAAAGGGAAGTCTGGTTATGTATATTCGATGGTTTTATTTCATAGCTTTGGTACTTTGTCAGTTTAACATGTATTACTTTGTTGTGCTAACTGAACCGTATCCCATCCATTGTCAGGTTACTCATATAAATTTATTTATTTCTTACCATCTAAGCCTTTATTCTATTGCTTCAGATAACTATTTAAAACTTGATGTCCTTGCACAACTGATTCAGGTACAATTCGAGTTCTTCTCAATATTACTTTTGAACCATACACTACAGGAATCCAGCTTAATTTCGTCGACTAGGTACCGATGAAATTAAGGATAATACCGATGAAAATAACTTCAGTTCATAAATCAATTCTTTGTGGCATGTCTGAATGTCTTAGCTGAATGAATAAGTTGGTTGTGCTGGATTTTCAAGAAATTTTCTTTTACTTCTAAAAGTTTATTAAAGTAAGAAATAGGAGTGTATGTGCTGTTTTGGAGGAAGTAAGGAGTGTTAGTTGCTATATAGTGGATTTGACCAGGAGTAAAGATGTTAAAATACCCCTTCTGCCAGACAGATTTCATGCTTCAGTCTGTCAGATTTCATGCTTCAGTCTGTCTTTAATTTTCTTAATCATGGAAGTGAACCGATAAGCGTGGAACCTCCCTGAATAAATGAATTTTCTACGTATGGCGACCACTTCTGTTTTCTGGTAAATCTCTACTATGCAAATATTCTTAGTATATTAAGTTAGCTGCAGTTCATTAGTATGTCTTTAGGGTCTTTTTTTCCTTGCAAAAGTTTCTATTGCACATGATGAACATTATGGAATTATGCTATTTTTCTGACCTGCACTATTTACTAAATGCTAGAATGAAGAGTATACAGTTGATCCATGCCATCTGACACTTTTGACACCACCTGCTGGTGTATTCAACTTGGAAATTGTTACAGAAATATATCCTCAGCTCAACACATCTTTGAAGGTACAGAGTATTTTAAAATTCAAAACGGATGTGGCACAAACCGCACTAGATTTGCAATTGAGATTAAAAGCTCTGTTGTCAAAATAGCTAATTTCTTGTACTCTTGCAGGCTCTTTACAAATCGGCTTGTAATTTGTGCACCCAGTGTGAAGCAGAAGGATTTAGGAAAATTACTTACTTTCAATGTGCCTTGTCTTATTTAATAACTATGATCTATAGATGACTGCAATGTTGTCTTATTTTAAGTGCTCAGCTCAAATGGTTGCTTGTGAATAAAAAATAAGGACCGATATATATACATGAGTTTCCACTCTCCTTTCCTTTGTTTGAGACTGTTTTGACGCTACTTATATGGGTGCTCAGCTCAAATACATGTTTTGGTGCAGCACAAACCTATTCAATGTTGTTTGTCCAGTAAAATCATCTTTATTTGTAGGTCATTTTTTTCATTAGAAGATGGGAAATTAAGCATCTATTTGATTATATAGCATAGAAAGATTTTTTTTTCTCCCGTTGCAACGCACGGACATATTTGCTAAAAAATAACAAAAGTTGTAATTCCAACAAAAACTAAACTAAAACAAGCTATCAAAGAGGCCCTTAGTCTTTTAGCATGATATCAGAATTTCCATGGACTCCATGCTTGACAGAATTCATCTGGTGCATGAAGTTTTGGTCATTTAATAACCATATTTTTGAACGAAGTATATAATGAAAGCAATATCCCTCTCGGATTAAACAGTTTGGTTGAATATGTGTAAATAATTATCATTTGTTAACTTACACCGCAAATTATGTAGCCAGAGTTGTCATGGTCAAACATAAGCATTTTATAATATTTACTCTAACGAAGCAAAATATAACTTCGACATCGGCGGCGAGCGCGAGATGATGCCGGTGCCCATCATCTGCACCTTTGTTGTGCTAAAAAAGTACAAGATATACATAATTCAGTGACATCATTTAATTATGATAGGTAATATGATAGAGATAATAAAGGAGCACGAGGATTTTTAATTTCTGCTGTTGCATGTGCGAGGTTTTTTATTTGTGCCGTTGCAACGCACGGGCTTTTTTGCTAGTAAACTCAAACTCAGACTCCGCAACCGATCATTTTCCTTGAACCAGGTTGGATAGACCCGGATCCATCTTCTCGAAAAATGATGTCGAGTAGTACTTGCTTTGAACTTCTCAGTAAATAGCTACCAAGTCGCTGGCCTCATAGCACGAGTCCAAGATGAAAGTACCCCCTCCCACCAAATATCTGTCTACCCCTTCAACTGGAAAGCAATATATTGAAACTTCTCCTCAGAATTTATCGCGATAGCGGCCATCTTCCTCTCTATGTTGCACAACCAATCCACTGCATCAAATGGGGTACCTGAGCCGTCAAACATTTCAAAGTGGTATGATTACCAAATTTGCAGGTTCATCGTTCGCATCACCGGGTTGATAGCTGGAACTGCCACTGGATGAGCTATCTGCACTCCACCCATCGGGTCAGTAGCATACTGAGCAACAGACTCATCCATCTGACAACTCCAGTTCGACGGCCTTGACCTCCCAAAGCAGGAAGATCCTCTCCAAGGTCTGTGGCTAACTGATCACCACGGCCCCCTCGATCTCCATGGCCACCACGGCCTCCACGAACACCACGGCCTCTAACTCTCGGCATATCTAATCATCAAAACAGGCAATCTCTTAATAAATAACAGGTAATATATCATTGTAATTTTTGTTTAAAACATAAAAATAGTAAAAGCGCAAATGTAATACATGACCCAATCCCATCCTATAGTGCACCAGCGTGTCAGGTCTTCAATTATTAATTCAACAATATTAATCCAGAGTTCCATATTTATATTACACATTTACCCTAATAAATCAATCCACCCATAACGGACCTAAAGCCCGCTCTGATACCAATTGTAACACCCTAACCCAACCGGGTTCGAAATATTAACTTTACGAAAAATTACAAATTTCGACGGTAACTCCCCATAAATTACTCTAATCCACACATAACAATTAACAAATAGATGCACATTTATATCCTTCCATCAACATTAAGCACATAATCAATGATAACAGAAAACCCACTCATGGGTCCATCCCAACAAGGCCCAACATCATCTATCGATTCATCATTTACCTTAAACGACAATGACGAAGACGACGACGAAGTCTTTTAAATAAGGAACAAATCAATTATCCAACAAATGAACAAACATTAGTTTCCACAGAACAATTATAATAAGTGGTTTTCTAAATAGCTTAAGAAGATAACTAAATTTACTAATCCAGCAGCTATATTAATTTGTGAGAATTCTTGTGCCAAATTGAACTGTACAATTCCCTCCTATGCATATCGCTTTCATCAATCACCTAGAAACAATTAAACAAAAAAAATAACTTAACAATATCAAATGACTTAATATCAATCCTCAATTATCATGCCACTATTACCGTAACATTCTTTGTTCATAATTGAATGCAATGCAATACAATGCTTTATGTGTCTCTATTTACGAGCTAATACCAGTATAGCTAGAGTATCACCCGTCGGTGCGCACCCTTGCCCGTCCTATCAAGGCCGGGGACTAAATACACCACTCTCGTGGAGTGCCTATTGAAGTAGGGTTTTTCCCTCCCACGTCAGTGGGATGCCTACCCGAGGGTAGGTCCTGTCATATGTATGCAATGCAATAGATGCAACTTATTCAAATAAACAATTTAAATAACAAGCATAACTCAGTAGAATTTGCATTGCCTCAGTAATATTATCTTTATTAAGCAACATTCATCTATTGTTAAATCTTTAAATAACATATACTTGCCTTTCTAATCACGGGAGCTAGCACAATGCACGGTCGACGACGAAGTTGCACCACCACCTACAGAAGGCGATGCATCTCAATACAATACTCCACAAGTAAGGCAACAAATAAAATATATTGCTCCTACACGCATCCCTTCCTTCTTTCCAAATAAATCCTTCCATTTCATACCACTAGAACCCTTCAATTCAATAAATAGAAATTCTGGACATCAATATTATAACGGTCATAACTCCTACATCTTTCGTCCGATTTCTGCGTTCTTATATCCAAAACGAAGATAAAATCGATACGCCCCACTTTTGTAATAACACCGGGTGCTGATTTCCACCCTATAGATGCCAAAATCACTATATACGCTGCTGCATGTGCTTCAACCTAATAAACTTCATCTCCTAACAATCACCATCACTAACACCTCCAAACAAGCATCTAAACCGATGGAATTGCACTGAAAATCCCCTACTAAATCCCTATGCAGCAATAGATAAGAGGGGAAAATACTAAGATCTCGTCGGCAGCGCAGCCACAGGGACGCCGGCGCGCGGCATTGGACAGCGTCGGGAAGGACACTGGATGATGGCCGGAATGACGCTAGATGACGATGGCGCGACGGTGCCAGTTGCTCCCCCGAGCGGCAACTGCAAGAGGCGGCGGCTATTTTTTCTTTCCCTAGAGAGAAACCCGATGTCCTCACCCCCAACAATTATAATAACCAACATGGGCTGGGCTGGCTTGGGCTAGGGGCCCATGGATTATCGCAAGTTTGTTTCAAGAAGAGAATGGAGAAACACAGAAAATTGCCCCATATGCTGCTGCTTTTTTCTTACTATGTCTTCTTGTTTTGAACATTGAATATTGCCGGATTGGCTATAGTGTAGGTTCAGGAGTTGACGCAAAGCTTCTGATCCGGATTGGCTACTACTGGATGCGCAAGGACTGTGAGAAGCGATGGAACCTGCGGAGGGAACAACCGTAGACGCCAAGAAGAGTAAGGTTGCAAGGGCGGTAACTTCTCCAAGCGCTTCCTGAAGACATTATTTTGCAAGCCGCGCAGAAGAAAACGGCGAAAGAGCTCTGGGACTGCCTCAAAACGAGGTTTGTCGGGGTCGATCGCGTCAGGTCAGTGCGTCTATCAACCTTGAAGGGTGAATTCGATTCACTACGAATGAAGGATTGTGAGTCTTTGGTTGAGTATGCCGGGAAGATCAGTGGTATGGTGGCGCATTACGCCAGCCTCGATGGGACACTGGATGATGCAACCATGGTGAAGAAACTGTTAAACTCCATTCCTGATCGATTCTATCCGGTCATAGCGGGGATAGAGCAATTCTGCAATCTAGGGACGATGCTGTTTGAGGAGGCGACCGTCTGAAGGCCTTCAACAAGCGAGCTCCACTACGTGTGCCGGTGGCCACTGTGATGGTCAGCTCCTGCTCACTGAGGCTTAGTGGCAGGCGTGACAAAAGGGCGGCGGCGACTCCTCGTCAACCCACAAGGGCAAGGGCATGGCAGCATCGGACAAAGGAATTCAACGCGGCCGGGGTGGTCGCTGGCAAGGCCGAGGGCGCGGCGGGAGCGACCGAGAGATCGCGCCAGCCCGTTAAAGTGCAGGCGGTTCTAGTGGATGTAGTCGAGACAAGAGTCACAAAAATGCTTTAACTACAACAATATGGGACATTATGCTTCTGAATGCAGCAACAAGCAACATGCCGAAGAAGTGAACCTAGCACGAACACAGGAGGACGAGCCAGCGCTGCTGCTGGCGACAGTTGATTCACGAAATCTTATGCTGCTGAATGAAGAAAAGATGGAGACGCATCTCAAGATTGGAAGGGAAAACAACTTCTCCTCAGATATCTGGTACTTTGACAATGGGGCCAGCAACCATATGTCAGGAGAAAGAAAGAAGTTTCATGAACTGGATGAATTGTTAAAGTATAAGTAAATTGCCCTCCCTTCCCATCAGCTTAGGCTTTTGGGTGAACTGGTTAGGGCATGCAGCTCAATATGGTATTAAAGCCAGAGGTCTCGAGTTTGATTCCTAGCCGGTGCAATTAAATAAGTCGCCTACTCTATTCCATGTTTGAGGCTTGGGAGAGCCTCCACGTGAGGGGAGTGTTCAAGTATAAGTGAATTGCCCTCCCTTCCCCATCAGCTTAGGCTTCTGGGTGAACTGATTAGCGCATGTAGCTCAATAGAATCTGTTCAAGGTCATGTAAGGTTTTGTGATAGCTCTACGATGCAGATTAAAGGGAGAGGGTTAGTCTTGTTCTACTTCAAGGAAGGACAACAGAGGCTACTAACGGAGGTACATTACATCCCTGATTTGTGCAACAATATTATTAGTTGTGGGCAACTAGCTGAGGGTGGAAACAAAATTGTTATGTTGGGAGAACATCTGTTAGTATATGATCCAAATGGCAAGCTATTGTTCAAGATCAAGAGCTCACTTAATAGATTGTACAAGGCAAGGATTGAGACCACTGAGGCACTGAGTTTGTTGGCAAGGCTTGAGGACCTAGCTTGGCTTTGGCATGCCCGACTTGGTCATGTCAATTTTTGGTCACTGAAGTTACTGACAGAGGAGGATGGCAGCAGGGGTACCTGTCATCGAAAATCCAAAAGAAGTGTGTCAAGGGTGCATGTTCGCCAAGCAAACAAGGCAATCTTTTCCAATTGCAGCAAGCTTCCGAGTAGAGGAGCCACTCTCTCCGCTCCATGCTGACCTTTGTGGTCCCATTACCCCATCAACCATGGCACGTAATCACTATTTCATGCTCCTAGCTGATCATTATTCAAGGTGGATGTGGGTATATGTAATCAAAACAAAAGATCAAGCCTTTGTGATGTTCAAGAAATTCAAGCAGAAAATTGGAAAGAGTAGTGGGCATGAGGTGAAAGTGCTCCGAACAGATCGTGGTGGAGAGTTTTTGTCCACTGAATTTTCTGTATTCTGTGAGGATGTTGGAATTGAGAGACACCTCAATGCACTGAAATTTTAACATAGTCATATCATTAAAGTGGAGGCTTTGTTTTTTCTCTTAATCACCCACTGTTATGATCTTTCATGTTGCAAACACCAGAGCAAAAATTAAATAATATAAACCTAACTCTAGATAGCCTGCATCTAGCCATACAACACAAAAATATCATGGATAAAATTCACATCACATATCTAGTTGTATAAGCCAAACAACACAATACACACAACCAAGATTGAAATGCCTATAAGAAAGGAATTCAAGCTGACTCTGATATTATGGAAAAAAAAATTATACACACCTCATTTAAGCTCAAAGATTCAATTGAGAGAGAAAAAAAATATCATGTATAAAAAAAATACAATGCATTGTTCGTTGTGTCAAGTAAAATACACTGTTGCACTTCTAGAGTCTAGGAGAAAAATAAATCTAAGTGTAGACACAACGAACTACAGGTTCTTGTAGCTTTCTCAGAAAAAAAAGCATGTCATTTCTTTAGCCTGCCTTCAACCGAGAAAATATTCATAGCTCCACAATATTCTGGTTTTATTTCCAATCACCACACCATGAAAAGGAAAATAAGTTTGAACAACCAGTCAATGATATAAAATACACCGAAAATATCATCCAGAAAAAAAAACATGCAGGAAACTATTGCCCACATGCCTGCTACGAACAGGAAAACAATAGATCATAAAATCTGAATCTAGGCCAGATAAAAATAATAAGAGAGGAAGTGGGAGGGAGTTTCCGGTGCATCTGCCAGTCCGCCTCCCGTAGGTCTCTTGCGCTAGCAGACAGCAAACACAACCATTGCCTCTTGTAGGGCTTCTGCTGCCTCGGTGGTCACCACAACATGCAACCTAAGCCGATTGGCACATGTCTCACACTCCTTTTACAAAAATAGATATATGATCATATAAGCCTACCTAACCATGCACGTAGACAATAATCCAAGGCCATGATTCTTTTTTTAGGGATGCAAGGTCATGATTCCGGACATGAGAAAAGTAAATATGGATTATTTATCAAAAAAAATAAATGATATTACACCACCACAAAGAATAGAGCGGGCAGACCCTAAAAGACATCTTTTTAAAAAAAAATGCATCTCAGTAAGCTAGCCCATGCAGTAGATGACTAAAGCTATTTACCGTATTGTAGTTCTTCTTGTCGAATAGAAGAAGCCAAAGAAGTAGGACAAGCAAGAAACATCCCTGGTTTCCTGGGAGGAGAGGTAGAGTGTTAGAATTTGGGTAACTATATGTGTACCCATGAACAGGGCATATTTTTTTGTTTATATCTATCTACTGGTTTTCATTTGAGGAAATCCGAACCAAAACCTGCAGAAATGAGTAAACATCCGAATAACATCAATGATAGAGCAACTCCAAGATTGAGCAAAATCATAGCAATGATAGAACACGTCGTGTCGGATTATCTGGGAGTAACAGCATTGTCTGAATACAGATTCTGGAAAGACTCAAATCAACAATCAGTGAGATTAGTAGGAAGATGTAGTTCCATAGGCTGAAAATAAGAACTTAATGAAAGTTGATTAATTCTAGTTATTAAAAATTTCATGTTTACAGTGAGAAACCAGCAAAGGACCCTACTTGAATACAACATGATTCATACTCCACCAATAGACCAGTTGGATATTGTTCTGCAATTGGTTGCAACGTGCGATAAATGCAAGCCATTGCAGAGATGAAATAACTAACAAAAGTAGGAAACAACATGTTCCAGCAGCAAAAGAAAAACAATGCACATAGACCTCAAAAATACGAGCACCCAAAAGCTCCAGAGTATCATCAATAAAATGCATAGCGCTTCGAAAAACACTGGAACCATAGTTATAGCACAACAGGAAGTTATGAATCAAACACCAGTTCCATTTTAATGATGCAAGTCTATATGCCGATGGTGCACCATTTTACTCTTTCTTTGTAAAATAAGTCGCATATAATGCACAGAGATTGAACAGGAACTAAGCATACAACGGTAAATGCTACCCAGCATTTACCATGGAAGTTGTTGCAACCTGATTAAAGCGGAAGTCACTAAAAGCCACTGTTTGTTGATGGTATTCCACAGTTAATTCAGCAAAAAAAAGGGAACCTTCTATGAGAAATCATGCACTTTTCCAGGAATTGCATGCATGAAATATTAAAAACGAAGCTGAAAAAAAAAAGCATGGAAGAAAGGCCAACAATTTGGTCTGTAAGCCTACATGGCTACATTATTGAGGTTGTATAAATAGCAGTGAGCCATAACATAATTCACAAAATATACCATTGAGCACATAATATAATTAATGAAGTATGTGCATATCTTGTATAAAACAATGCGTTTCTATAGGAAATCTGAGACCTTACATTTTCAATTAAATATGAATGGAGATACAGTTTAGTTAGGTAAAGGCACAACGGAGACGAAAAAGAAAGAAAAGGGATTTTCATAAATGATATTACACCACCACAAAGAATAGAGCGGGCAGACCCTAAAAGACATCTTTTTAAAAAAAAATGCATCTCAGTAAGCTAGCCCATGCAGTAGATGACTAAAGCTATTTACCGTATTGTAGTTCTTCTTGTCGAATAGAAGAAGCCAAAGAAGTAGGACAAGCAAGAAACATCCCTGGTTTCCTGGGAGGAGAGGTAGAGTGTTAGAATTTGGGTAACTATATGTGTACCCATGAACAGGGCATATTTTTTTGTTTATATCTATCTACTGGTTTTCATTTGAGGAAATCCGAACCAAAACCTGCAGAAATGAGTAAACATCCGAATAACATCAATGATAGAGCAACTCCAAGATTGAGCAAAATCATAGCAATGATAGAACACGTCGTGTCAGATTATCTGGGAGTAACAGCATTGTCTGAATTTTATGCATATCACTTTAAGTGGAAAATCATGCGAAGTTACCTCCAAAGCATGAAGCGCTCCATAAACTGTTTAGGCTGCAAAACATAGTGAAACGACATCATTTATGTGTATCGCAATTCGTACAGTGGATAATGTATTTCAGTGACCTGCACCAAGTATGATTAATGTGGTTTCTAAAAAAACATGATCACTGTGATTTCTGTCGAACTTTGCTCTTCAGACAGACACACACACATGCGCGCGCGCGCGCACGCACACACATTTTGGCATTTGAGCTTGTCCTACAAAATTTAAGACTATCCAGTCATAAGAAGCCGACATTCCCACAATCACATTTCAAAAAATTGAGATTAGTCTCTGCTATGTTTTTAGGAGATACAATTTCGAGATCACTCCAACTGCATTTGCAAATACATATATCCATTTTACAGATCAGATGGTGGCCATGAAAACTGAAAAGAGCAGGCCTTATATGGAAGACGACAGTTAGAAGTATTAATAGTGCAAAAAGTCATGATTAATCGGTTATAAGATGCTTAAGGCATGATGACAGCTCGCAACCATGTGAAAAGGAGGAAGAAGAAATGTAAAGGCTCATGGGAATTACCTTAGACGCAAAAAAAACAAACCTGAACATGTAAAGGCATAATACTACTTTGGATGTCAAAGCTGACTCGAAAGCACGATTTCCTGTCCATAAGAAGCAATATCTGAACATGTATTATTTTAGATAAAGTTACGTGGTCTAAATAGACATCTAAGTTTTACTTAGGAAACATAATTTTAATGGACAACAAGAATGACAATGGGCCTCTCATATATTTGACATCACAAATATAATCAAATCTAAATTATTGATCTGCTCATGGAGTATATTATTTTTTAATAACAGTGACTGTAATGCAATATAAGTATTTTTAGACAAAATATAAAAGTAACAAATGGATTATAACATGTCCAGAAGCCAGAAGGCTAGATCAAAGATATCATTATTGGCACCTTTCTCTAATTCTTGCAGGAAGCACTCAAAGATAAGAAATGATAAATAAAGATTACAAAAGCACCCAAAAGAGTAACCATGGGATTTAAACTCTTGAACCTATCATGTTCTTTTTCACTGTCAAAATGTGCTTGAGATATTAGCCAAATGTCCTACTGGACATACATCCTATTGGACATATTTAAAAGTACAATTTCACCATTTCAACAATGTGCATGAATCTGCAAACTGGAAAATGGTGATCCATTTCAATTAAATAAACCTTTGTTTTTTTTATGGGCAGTAATCTTTGTACAACTTCTTAAACCTCTGAAAGCAGCACCGAAGACAAAATGAATTTCAGATGGAAGAGATCTCTTATAAACAAATGAAAAAAAAATTCGCAGAATAGCTCACTTGGATGTGGGATTGTGGGTCACTGCTCCATGAGTCGATAAATGACCGGCCAACATCTGCTTCGCTTGCCATCCAGCTACCTGTGGCACATGGTGGCATTGTAAACAACAGCTTCTCTTGAGACATGAGTAATCCAATGATAACAATAGAGCTTTAGAAAGATGACATATGGTCAGTTTGTTCTCATATTTTTGGCAGCCATCATCTTGAACTGTGATTACTATTTGCAATAACAAATCTTGAAGCTAAAGGCATAGGAAGGAGATTGATCTTCAATGACACAAATGAGACAATATTAGTAGCAAAAGAGCATAATTGTCTAGTTGCAATATAAAATTGAAAGTTGGACAATAGCCGCTTCCTGTATGAAAGGATAAGACAAACCATGTAAAAAATATGTCTAAATTGTGGAAACTATAAAACACGATGAGATTCATATAGATCATAAATTATTTATATATGACAATACTACCTGACATCTAAAGAGCTTAAGATGACACATCGTAATACAACCATTTGGCTAAAGAAATATATGCAAAAAATCTTGATCTGACCAAAAATTGATGAAAATTAGTAGAGAAAGTCTTATTACACTGGAAAATAACATCAGAAGAATGAGAATCATATGGATTATAAAAGAGCAATAGGAGGTTCTACGGTTTCTCTCTCCCCCTCTTCTCTGCTGCGCCGGCGGCGGCGGCTCCGCCATGGCGTCCGCCTCCTCCTCCGCCATGTCGACCTCCCCGGCGACCCCCCCTCTCCTCCTCCACCGCGCCGACCACCTCCGCCGCGCCCTCTCAGCCCGTGGCTCCCCCGTCCGGCGCCCTCCCCGGCGAGGTCGTCGCGGCGGCTCACGGCGTCCTCCCCGACGGCGTCCTCGCGGCCGCACACGCCCTGGTCCTCCCCGAGCTCCAGGCCGCCGCGACCGCGCCGGGCGCCGCCACCGCCCCTGGCCCACCCAGCCTCTTCTCCAACGCCGGCCAGGGCGGCGTCGGCACCCCCGTCCCTTTCTCCTGCACCAGCCAAGGTGGCGCCTCCGTCTTCAATCTCAACGCCGGCCAGGGCCCGACGTCTTCAATCTCCCGCTCACCTCCAGACCGCCGGCCCCGACGACCGCACCCCTTACTTCTACACTGCCGGCCACGTCTCCTTCGACGGCGGTTGGGGCGGCTGCTCTGGCCTCGGCGCCGGCCACGCCCGCTCCTCTCCGGCGCACGAGCCCTGGACCGCCTTCCCTGGCCCGACGGGCCTCGAGCCAGGGCGATATGCCACTGCACACTAGTGGCCCCTGGGTGGGCCATCCACATCTGGTGGGCTGCGCCAAGTTGGTGGTAGACCCTCTAAACCCCCTGCCGAAGACCCAGGGACTATTGCTGCTCTCCACACGCAAGTCGTCGCCCTCACCAATGTCAAAGCACTAGTCCCTGTGGAACTTGACCAGAAGAGCAGCAAATACACCCAGTGGCGACGTCTCTTTCTCGTCACTCTTGGTCGCTACGCCTTGGCGGACCATGTCACCCTTCCGGTCGGGCATTGGGATGATCCGGCCTGGCGCCACATGGACCACGTTGTCCTCTCCTGGATCTACGGCCGTCTCGCCCCTGATCTTCTCCCGGTGGTCATGACGTCCGACGCCAACGCACGCTCTGTGTGGATTAGTCTCGAGGATCAATTCCTCGGGAACCAGGAGACGCGGCTTCTCTACGCCGAGACCGAGTTCCACTCCTTCGCCCAGGGCGACCTCTCCGTCATAGACTACTGCGGCCGTCTCAAGAACATGGCCGACACCCTCGCTGACCTTGGTTCTGCCGTCTCCGACCGCACCCTCGTCCTCAACATGCTCCGTGGCCTCAACGGCATGTTCGACAACCTCCGGCTCGTCATCCAAACCCAGAGCCCGCTCCCCACCTTCGCCAACGCCCGCAAACAGCTGCTTCTTCGCGAGCTCCACCTCACCAACTCGCCCACTGCGCCTTCCACCGCCCTCGTCGCGGCTACTCCCCGTCCATCGACCGGTGGATCCTTCGGAGGGAACAACTACAAGGGCAAGAAGGGCAGGAAGAAGGGTGGTGGCGGTGGCGGCACTGTTGGTGGTAGTGGCGGCGGCAGTGGTGGTGGTGGGGGTAGCAGTGCTAGTGGCGGTGGCAACCGCCACAACAGTGGTCCCCTGGCAGGCGGCCGCGAGGCCACAACTTGCAGGGTGACAAAAACTTGTTGATTAATAATATAGTAAAGAGCAGTAATTAAACAACAGATGTAACTTGTTAATTATATACAACAACAATGGGAGTGCTGTTTTGTTCACCAATCACCATGATGCGGATGGGTGACATCAACGCCAAATATAATGGTAGGTGTAGTAGTAACCAAAGGAATGAGCCTAGACACTGAATGAAACAATGCAGTGTTCTTTCCTCCCACCTTTTAAAAAAAATGTTGGACTCAGAACTGAAGGTATGCATAAAACATTAGAAGACAACAAAGTGAATAGCCAGAACGGCAACCTTGACTTTTATCTTAGAACAAGATTATGCAACAATTCAAACATTACGATGAAGGGGCGACCTCGGCCTCCCAATTTACCTGCTCTAAAGTGGTGACCTCAGATTCCCCATTTACCTGCTCTGCTCGGAGACACCTCCAAATTATGCCTCGAGGCCCTGTTCGTCCCTTCCAAAAAACCGTATTAAATCTCCTTTTTTGGTCTTCAAGCTGATCTCCAAACCAATTGTCATCCACACAAAAACAGTGGACACTATATAGCATACCCAAAAAGATCACAGACATAATTCACCTTGCCAATGTTGTTGACCTTTTTCAAGTGGTCTACGTGTGTAGAGGCAGAGTTTCACGATGATAGACTACTCCCTCCATTTCAAAATAAGTGCTCTTTTAGGATTCAAATTTATCGCAAAATAAATGCTCTTATAGCTGCACAATACTTCTAAATTCCTCTCCCACCACTATACAGTACCCTCCCACCACTATAAAATATTCTAGATTTCCACTTGCATACACTTTTCCTCAGTTTCTTCAAATTTACCTAGATGAGTACTACTTATTTTGGGACGGAGGGAGCAGTGATATTACAAATTTAATGTTATTTTAGATAGACCATATTATGATTTACCATAACATGTTTTGGTGGATTCATGTATATCGTAACGGTAGATCAAAAATGTTTGAAGATGGATAATATTAGAGTAAGATACATGTCCAACACGACACAACTGTGTATCATCGTTTCGGTCCTCACCAGACATGGCCATCCCTAGCATAAACATAGCCACCAAGTTCACTTCACAAATTAATCAGATGAAAGGAGAAAAATATACACTATTTGTAACATAATCTTTTCACAGGCCAAATCCAAATCGGGACATTCTAAATATAATAGGATCAAAATTATTATTGTATCTAAGAAAAAAGATAATAAATGATATGGAGTTTTTTAAAAATAAAGTTTAACCAATATAGCCGTGCAGATGCTACAGTAATTTGTAATAAAAGAACACCGCAGTCACAGTCGATGCTATAATGACGAGGTGTGCTTAATTAAGCTAGAGATTACAAAGGGAAGACAAACGCGAGATTTTTAGGGCTCGGTTCGGTTCGGGGTTCAGGTTGCTCGCCTCGCCTGGCCTCTCAAGCTCAGCTGCTGCGGCGGCGATCACCTGCGGCGGCGGCTTCACCGGCATTCTCCGCCGCCTACCCCGAAGCGGCCGAGCCCCCCGCCACCGCGGCGCGGAGCCCATCGCCCCCGACCGCCACCCAGTCGCCGCCGAGTCCGCGTCGTCTCCGAGGGCCGCCGAGGCCGCCTCCTCCACCGTCCGCCGTCCCCCGCCGCCCCCGGACGGCCGGGCTACTGCAGCGCGCCTCGTCTCCGAGCGCTCCTCGACCGTCCGCCGTCTCCCTGCGCCGCCGCCGCCGCCGCCCACGGCCGAACTACTGCAGAGCGCATAGTCTCCAAGGTCAGTCGCGCGCCGTGGCCCTGTGTGGCTGTGTTGAGTGAATATTTTAAATATTGTGTGATGAAGTGGTTTTCCAATTGAACTAATAATTTTTGGTGAGATTTGGATATATATATATATGATTGATTTTGTAGGAAAGAAGAAAGGAGAAAAGAAAAAAGGAAAGAAAAAGAAAAGAAAAAAAGGAATCTGTGCATGTGCGTGATGTGCATGTGCATGTGCGTGATGCGGGAGGCCCAGGCGCAGCCAGAGGCCCAGGTGGGGGCAGGCGGCTCAGCGTGGGCTGGGAGGCAGGCCGAAGCAGGCGCGGGTGTGGAAGGCCGAGAAGAGGAAGAATTCGAGCCCGAAATAGATTCGTGATATTTTCACTATAAAAGGAGACGAGAGGGTCGGGAATAAAAGAGGGTTTTATGGTTTCCCATGCTAATGACGGCTACGAAAATTAGGGAAATTCCAGAGGTGATTAGAGTAGATTAGAAAGAGATTAGAGGAATATTAGAAGAGATTTTTGCAGGGAAGAGAGGCAGATGAGCGAGGGGTTGTGTTAGGCTTGCAGAAGCTGTAGCAGGGCAGTAGACGTCGTGTGAGGCGTGGCCAGAAGCTGTTGCAGAGCAAGGTAACACAGACCAGAGCAGATCTGTATTTCTTTGTAAAAGGATTTGATTGGGGAGGAGCGCCCAGAATCATTGCCCCGCAGATGTAGGCAGGTGCCGAACTGCGTTATCAAACGTGTGCGTCTCTGGTAATGTTTTTATAATTTTGAATGAGTATCTACATTCATCGATTTGCTTCCGCTAATTAGGGGTATTTAGCGCCTACGATCCTACACCCTGCCTCGGGCATCATCTCCCCCGTGATCCCGGCCCCAAGCGTGGGCCGACTGCGTCTTCAACCGAGCTGTACCACATTGCTCACCATCCCGTTCCTGGGTTGTGCAAGCGTGCGACCTCCGACCTCCTGCACCAATTCGCCGTCAAGCACCAGAAGCTCTGGAAATGGAAGTCCCAAATCCACTTTTCCAAGAGGTATATCTCCCCACATTTCCTACATCTCCTCTAAATAACCTTCCTCCCGCTAGAGATGTGATGTCCGAATTAAATATTGATGCGTTTTCTATGAAAACTTGTACTAATTCTCACATTTATATTTTCTAGGCTCCTACTTTTGTCTGGCATCTTCCTGGTATGGATGATGTGGACGGGATTGCCCAATCCCACGAAGATTTGATGGGTTGGATCCATGCTCAAGTAGAAGCACAAAGTGTGCATAACAGTGAGCATGAGCGAGTGTTTGAGGAGGTAGACGATGGTATCACTTACAAACGTCCGTTCACCTCACGTGCTAGTGCTTTTTTCAAGATTGTACTCAGGGGAGCTGATGGTTGGGTTGATAATCCAAAGGATATATCGTTGGTATTCAGCTTCCAGGACCTATACCTTATTGGCTTCCTGCATGACAACATATGGTACTTTTTTCGGGATGCAAGGATTGAAGGGAGCGGTGCCACTGAGACAAACCGGATACGACTATGGCGGAGGTTGCGTTTTGCAGGAGGATACAGTGACAATAGGCACAGCAAAGTGAAAGTTGGCATAGACTGTCTGTATTCAATGATCGAGATGATAAGTGATTTTCCCCGGCGCAAGGAGTCCCATGTTATTGATGCTTTGTATGTAGATATGGTGTGCATCGCAGAGACAGCACGGTTCCCAGAATGGTCAGGTCACCTACGCGAGATGCTGAGAAATGGGTGGTCTTTACCCATCAGTGTACACAACGGGCCTTTTTGGGATTTCTCCAAGCTGTTCAACGATTGGAAGAAAATAAGTAAGGCTGTAGTTAAAAGGCGAGCTGAATTTAAGCCTGAAGATAAGGTGAAATACGATGCTGAAGATAAATTTGAGACATATGGAGATCTTCTACGGTCTGTTTCTATCCTTCCGGTTACAGCATTAGATGATGGGTAGTTGACTTCTTTTTAGAAGTAGTTGACTTTTTTTAATGGACTTCATTCCGGTTACAGCAACTGTTTGTAAATTCTCTGCTCTCTCGCCGTGAGAATTTTTGCTGGGGTTCCCGAGGCCGTCCGTTGCCGTGACGTGCACGGCCGGGATGTCGGGAGAGGATAAACGCAGGGGATGGATAGTTTTAACCTTGATTTGTTCTTTGTTTAAGTGCTAATCATGTTGATTTTAGGATTTCAATTTTTGGCCCGTTGGCAAGAACAGTGTTCTGCTGTATTTATTACGAAGTGCAATTGCTTCTGCTCGTACCGGACGCGTAGATTTGCAAAATTATGAGGGCATGTACAGCGACATTTATTTTGCCATCTATATCATGCCACATCAGCCGTGATTAATTACAAAAATCCTACGTGGACAGCAATTAGTGAGGAGAGAGAATGAAGTCGTCGTCTCGCGAGGCGCCGGCTCCGGCTCGTGCTCCCAGAGCAAGCGACGGCGAAACCACCGCGCTGTACAGCAGGTGGCCACTCCAGCGCTTCTTCAGTTTGCATGCAGCACAGTGCACAGACATGCAAACTTATTTGCCGATCTACTATTTGCTATATCTTCTTATTAGCATTTCCGATTACCGAACCGATTTCAAAAATGGATTCCTGACATTTTTTCGAACAAAACTAGATCACACTTGCCACATAAATTTCAAAAGTTTAAATTTTTATCACGTCTGTCGCCTTGGCAAGTCCCTCTATGGTCTTAAGCAGGCACCGCGGGCGTGGTACAGCACAATTGCTTCACATCTCCGATCACTGGGGTTCGTCAATGCCAAGTCAGACACTTCGCTGTTCATCTACCGAAAGGGCTCTGAGACGGCGTATCTTTTGCTCTATGTGGATAACATCGTGTTGACCGCCTCCTCAGATGACTTACTCAGGCGCACAGTCTCAGCCTTGGAGCAAGCGTTCTCTCTCAAGGATCTTGAACCTTTGTATCATTTTCTTGGCATCTCAGTGATCTCGCAGTCCGGCGGCCTTCTTCTCTACCAGCGACAGTACATCGCCGACGTCCTGGCTCGTGCAGGCATGGCTGACTGCAAGTCATCCTCCACTCCGTCGACACGACCTCCAAGTTGTCCGCAGCCGGGCCCTCGGTTGCTGATGCGACCCTTTATCGCAACTTGGCCAGTGCACTCTAGTACTTGACGTTAACCCGTCCGGACATCACTTATGTCATCTAGCAGGTCTGCTTGTTCATGCACGACCCCCGGGAACCGCACTTCGTTGCTCTCAAGCGGATCCTACAGTACCTCCATGGCACCTTGGAGCTCGGTCTTCTGATTCGTCGCTCCGCCCCGACGAGCCTCACCGTCTACACCGACACTGACTGGGTAGGCTGCCCTGACACCAAGAAGTCCACGTCGGGATATTGCGTCTTCCTCGGTAACAACCTGGTGTCCTGGTTCTCCAAACGCCAACATACAGTCTCCCGTTCAAGCGCAGAGGCTGAGTACCGCGCGGTCGCTAATGGAGTCGCTGAGACCTGCTGGCTTCGTCAGCTACTTCAGGAGCTGCACAGCCCCCCCTCCCCGCAGAAGGCCACCCTCGTCTACTGTGACAACGTCAGCGCAGTCTACCCCTCCACCAACCCGGTGCAGCATCAACGCACCAAACACGTCGAGATTGATCTTCACTTCGTCTGTGAGCGGGTTGCTCTCGGTCATGTGCATGTCATGCATATCCCGACGTCGTCTCAATTCGCACCAAGGGCATGTCTTCATCGAGTTCAGGTCCAGTCTCAACGTCTGTGCACCGTCCGTTCAGACTGCGGGGGAGTGATTGTCATTTCACCTTTTGGTCGCTTTGTTTTTTACCATGGGGGAGTGCTGATTGTCATTTTACCTTTTGGTCGCTTTGTTTTTGACCATGGGGGAGTGCTCTCCGATTGTCTTATACTAGTCTCAACGCCTTGTCGCCGTTAAGACTGCGAGGAGTGTTAGTGTGTATTGGGCTTGGGCCTTGGGAAGCCTGGCTCATGCTGTATGCTACATATACTTTCCTGTTGCAATTTAAAAATAATTCCCTAAACCTTCAGTAATGCAACCATTTGGCTAAAGAAATATCTGCAAAAAATCTTGATCTGACCAAAAATTGATGAAAATTAGTAGAGAAAGTCTTATTACACTGGAAAATAACATCAGAAGAATGAGATTCATATGGATTATAAATTACTGAAGAAGAAATATACAATAGAATCCAGGGATAAGAAAAAACAACTGGCGAAGCAGGATGTTGCCAAAAAAACACTATATACCTATTTGAAGTGTTTGCTGCAGGATAAGCAAAATATGTTGCGTATAAGGAAGCAGCTGAAGCAGCAGCTTCATGTTTTGCCTGGCGCCTGTTCACATTCTCACTTGGTGCACCTTCTGCACCTGGAGTCCCAACATGAGCAAGTGTTTTCCATACATTGAATCAGGGATGAGTTATTAAAATGTTTCCAAAATGTAATAAAAAATGATGCAGAAAAAATGTGGGTTCAAAATCAGAGCAACAGAAAACTCACCAGGCTGAACTCCAGGTTGAGCTCCATGTCTCGCTGATGTAGGACTGTAGGATGGATGACCATTATCTGGGGGAATAATTTGAGCTCTGCATGTGGGGCAAGTGTGTTGGCGCTCTAGCCATGACGCCAAACAATGAACATGGAAAAAGTGCCCACAAAGCAGCTTCTTTGCTGTTGTCATCTCTTCACGGCAAATAATACATGTAGCATCACTCCTGAATATATTAAAAAATCATAAACAAATTTCATTATTGAATTAACTGAAACAGTGCTAATGATTTCTTTAGAAGAAAACTCACCGGCTGTCACTGTGGCGCAGAAGAATTGACCGGCAGAGAGAAGGTTTGCTTGAGATGGCCGCCCGCGTCAGGAGGAGCAGACTGGGCCCCACCCGCAGCCTCACTGGTGTGACTGTGCGGGTCAGTGGCCACTTGCGGAGCACGCGAGGGCGGCGCCGCGCGACGCAGTAAGCGGCACGTTTTCGTCTCTCCTGTCGTGTCTTGTTACTGTACCAAAGGTACTGTACTGCCTACCCCCTCGGCTCTCTCCGCCGGTTCAAAGCTTGTATAAAAGGGGGGGTTACGTTACGTTACGGGGGGTGTTGCGTTGCACTCGCAGACGTGCATTCGAAACATTCTGTAAACACATTCCATTCAACCACAAACAAAAGAGCTAAGGCTCAGCAGGAGTAGGACTATTACCCGCGAGGGGGTCCGAACCTGGGTAATCCCCGTGTGTTGCTCTTTGCTGCGTCCAGCGCTCAATCGAATCGAGCTCGGCCGATAGGCTAGCAAGATAAGAAATCTGACCAGGGGTGTGATCCGCAGTGGTTGAGCGGTGAGCACGCCGTCAAGATTAGAATTAGAATTAGATTAGAATTAGAATTATAAACTGTTGTGATGTAGTGATTAGATTTCTATTTTCTATATATACTCTCACGGACTCAATGGAGACTTGTCCCATCACGGACGATCGGAAGAAGACGGAAGAAAAAGGAAGAAAAAAACCCACCTTGCTTTATTATTAGGTATAGATTTGCCTTGGAGGTCTCTTAACTTGTCCCATGAGTGCACATACTCCATAACTATCCAAACTTATTTAGATACTCGAACTTGCAAAACCGTTGCAATTAGGTCGAGTAAATTGCACTGTAGGAATTGAAAGTTGTCTCGCACGATCACATAGGTCCAAATCATAAAAACTGCATAAAGTTGTGTAGGTGGGTCAAGCAGGTCCAAAAGCCATGAGTTGTCATAAAAAATCATTTTAAATTGAAATAAATCATACAAAATAAAGAAAAAGAGGGGAAAAGGTGTACAAAAATTGGAAAAATCATTAGAAGATCATAAAAAACAGAAACCAATTATAACAAATAATAAAAATTAAGAAAAATAACAAATCAAATAGAAAAGCCATTTAAAAAATTCAGAAAATTTATAATATACTAAAAAAACAATTTTAAAAAAAATCATCAAAGAAATAAAAATGGCAAATCAATTAGGGAAAACATTTAAAAAATACTAAACAAAATTAGAAAAAAAAACATAAAAAACTCTTCAAAATTCAATAAAGCTAGAATCAAATCATTAAAAATTATAAAATCATTACAGATCATAAAATATTCAAAAACCTCATAGAAATTCATAAAAATCAAATACCTTTTTTTAATCATGCTTGATGACAACCTATGGGCTCAAGCATGATTTTATTTTAGAGATCGGTGAGATGGTCTACGACACCAATCTATATGAAACCACTCGGGTTGTCATCGAGCATGATTAAAAATGTTTTCTCATTTTTTGAATTTTTATGAGGTTTTGGAATATTTTATGACTTTAATTATTTTTGCTAATTTTTAATGATTTGTTTCCAATTTTATTGAAATTTCTAAATTTTATTGAATTTTCACAATTTTATGTTTTTTCAAATTGTTGTCATTTTTATTAATTGTTATGATTTTTTGAATTGTTTTTTCAATTTTTTAGTTTTATTATTTTCTGAATATTTATGATTTTTTGGATTTGTTAATGTTTTTAGTTTTTCCCTAATTTTTTTTAATATTTTCTAATTTTCCCTAATTTTTTAATGTTTATGATTTTTATTTTTTCCCTAATTTTTTTCATAACCCCCTACAAGTCATTTTACACCTTTCAAACCCCTATGATCCGTGGTATTAGACTTTTTACCCCCTGTGGTAACTCACTGAAAACTTGTGAAACTTCACTAGAAAAAAATTGTACAAACTTGGAAAAATATGTTTTTCTCCATTAAGTTATAATGTTTTTCGCTTTTTCATTCGCTGGAAATAACACATTATTTCGATGAATTTTTTTTTTTACTTACGCGGTGTGTGCTGGGCCCACTACTCCCATGCGATCGCGCCTGCAAAAAAATCGTTGCTGCTGCATGCGTTGGCAGACGTCTGTACAAAACGCTGGATGGCAAGCGCATAGCATTTAACCATCGTGATAATTAAAATTCTCATTTTAATTATACAAAATGACTATCAATGTTGATACATTAGAGTCGGATTATAGAGACATGCATTTAACGATGCTAGATAAGGATGATATCAAAATTGTGTGGCAGCTATGATCAAACGTGACTATGTGGGACCAAAATTGTGCAACAATGTGCGCGCCTACAAAAAATCGTCGCTGATGTATGCACTGGCATGCGCCTGCACAAAACGCTGGATGGAAGACGCCTGCCATTTAGCCATAGTGATAATTAAAATTCTCATTTTAATTATACAAAGTAAATATCAATGTTGATTCATTAGACTCGGATTATAGAGACATGCATTTAACGATGTTGGATATAGATAATATCGAAATTTTGTGGCAATTGAGATCAAACGTGGTTATGTGGGACCAAAATTGTGCACATATGCCAACAAGGAAATCGGATCTTGAGAAACCAAAATTTTGCCACATCGAAGGAAAGTAATATACTTTTAAAACTGTGTATTAGAGATGAACACTTAATTCAGGAGCTCGCCGTTGTTCTCACGCTCATCGTCGCCGTCGTTGCACAAGCTCGCAGGCTCGCAGCCACTCCGATGACATGGGTCCTCCTACGTGTGCGCGTCCGACTACTCGGGTTTCCGTCGAACGACCGAGCTGAACCTTTTTCCCGAATTTTTGTCTCTTTGCTTCGAACAAGGGTTACAGTTTTTTCAGATTAAAAATTTTAATTACTTTCAGCCGAAAAGAATAAAACCGCAATCTGGCTGCATTTATATATGTAATGTAACCTGTGCTATCATGTGTAATCCTGGCCATATATTATGGATCAAACGGCTGGTGCAAGGCCGCATGGCTCCATCTCAGCGAGTAATTTCGTTAACGTGTGATATACTGAGACCCTGTTTGAAAGCATAGATTTTGATACCATGGTTTTACAGTACCTTGGCCTTTTCAATTATTTTACCATGAATGCCATGGTTTATCAAACTCCACCGAAACCATGAAGTTCCTTAAAACTGTTGTAAACATTGCGGTTTAAGCAAATATGACAAACAATTCACTTTGAATATAACAAAATAAATCAAGCTAAGACGTAAATTTAGAATAATGAATTGTCTAAAGATAAGCAACAAAGCAAATAAATTCATGATCAACATTGACTTGAAAAGCATGGCAACCACTAGATCAATCAAACCAGCATAAAGCTCAGGTTAGAATGATGATGTTTTGCTCTCAAATTGCAATTAAAGGGTTGCTAAAATTAATTAGTCATCAAACAGTTAATTGGGCTTAAAATCACAGGATATAAATCTGCAAATTAGGACTTTAAACCCTATAACAGCACTGCTTAAGAGTTATCTTAACAGATCAACAATTTAAACATATGACAATGAGCACTACGACTTAAAGAGGATTACCAGATCGATCCTAAATCAGCTAGGCTGGAAGAACAGCCCAAAGACCGCGCCAAAAACTACTTCAGTGATCTGTGCACAAGCCGATAGCAATTACTAATCACCATAGTATAATAGCAGCACGATAAAGATCAGTAAAGCAACACTGAGTGTTCAGTCACATACAAATGATCCACCAAAATCGAATAATCTAAGAGCAGTATTATTATAGGTCTAGCAAGATCATTAATAGACATATTATACACAGGCCTCAATTCAATGCAATCATTATCAAACAAATTATAGCCCACAAAGAACATAGTGCATATACCCTAATTGAGATCGGTTCCTATTCAAATAATAGGCCTCCAGATAGTCCAATTAGCTTGCTGGCTGCTGCACAAAAGAGGAACAAGAATACTCACGTAGTGTCGGAACCAAACAAACAAAGAAGCAAAGCGTGCACGAAGCACTGTCCCAGAAATCATATCGCTGTGCTATAGAAGCACCACCGGCGAAGAGACCCGGTGATACGATGTTGTCGCCCCCATCACGGCTGAACCGAGGAGTGGACCCTAGGAGCAAATAGGAGTAGCGACGAGCTCACGATGACCACCCCATGGCCACCGGGAACCGGATCGAGGAACCAAGCACCCCTCCCCCCTCAACACGGCCACGTTGGGCGACTAGCGGCGGAGGAAGCACACCAGAGTCAGGAAGAAGATGGGTGGAAAATAGCAACTGAGAGAGCCACCTAAGAAAGAGAGAGAGCTTCTCATATATGCGGCGCCGGTGCAACGAACGCTGAGAAGTCTGTCCACCACGACCACGCGTGCACGCGCTTCCTGCACGAGGCGGAGCCGACCATTCCAGCCGCTCTAGCCGTCGCCGCCAGCTCCTCCCTCGGGTAGGGAAAACCTATCTGGGATGAGGATGCAACTGCTCCTCTCTCCCTCTTTACTAGACGAATGGGCCACGACCCAAGTGGCAAAAGCCCAACAAAAACTACCAACTACTTGGTTTCATATTGTTTTATCAAAGAGAAGTAGAAACTTTAGCTCATATTAGACCTGTTCACGGGAAGCCCGGCCCGGGAACCCGGCCCGAGCCCGGCCCGAAAAAGCCCGGCCCGGCCCGGCCCGACCGGTGCATCGGGCCGGGCTCGGGCCTCGTTTCCGAAGCCCGGCAATCGGGCCGGGCCGGGCCCGGGCCCGGGATTTCGTCGATTTAAGTCGTGGCCGGGCCGGGCCGCCGGGCTTCGGGCCGGGCTTTCGGGCTTCGGGTCGGGCTCGGGCCCGGTTTCCGAGCCCGACGCCCCGGGCCGGGCCGGGCTCGGGCCTGGTTTTTCGGGACCGGGCTTTTCCAAGCCCGGCCCGAAGCCCGGCCCGGCCCGGGGTTTGAACAGGTCTAGCTCATATTACAATTTTTAATACATCAAATATAGCATGGTTTTGGTAAATCCACGGTTTTCAAAGCAGAGTTTTCTGAGAAGTAACCAAACACCTCATAGTATAAAATACAATAGTATTATAAAAAACATGGTATTGTCTCGAAACTATAAAACTACTTTGTTACCAAACAAGCTGTGATACTATTGTAGTAACATATTGTCTTTAATTTAGGTATAGTGGATCTCTTTTCCCTCTGTCATTCTGTTGTAGGAAACTGGCCACCTAAGCTAAGGCTAAATCACCTGCATGAACATCCTCATGAGACACTAGCTTTCAATGCGAAGGACATAACTATAACTCGAGCCATTGAAGCAGTGCGTCGGGCTACAATCGGACAATTCCATCGTGCCCCACTAGTGACTACTCTAGCTACAATAGACTTGTAGAGGATGTTGTTGCGGAACCATAGTTGCCGGTCGATTCGGCCGACACATGGCGCATGTGTGTGGAAGTCGTGACCTAACCAGCCAAACCCCTAGGTAGGTTCTACATTGAACCTAGTCTAAATTGTAAGAAATCTAATAGTATAAATAGAGGTGGAGACTCAAGTATGATATCCATCCTTATCTTTAAAGCTGGTGAGGTACGGCCACCTCCCAAAAATTCGGCACGCGTCCTTTACTGTTGCACTGTTCATGCAACAGTACCGTGGATACGTCGGTTCGTTTCGTTCGGCCACCTCCCAAAAATTCGACACGCGTCCTTTACTGTTG
>SPJY01016895.1:0-33613 GCA_005191435.1 Raddia distichophylla
ATCAATACAACACATCTATTTCCACAAACCTAATATCCAACACATTTCACTATTCACAGTCTCACGTCCTCGACCTTGACTCTACTCTTGACCCTATTTCTACTGTTTACAATCCATTTATGAAGCAAAACTCCAGTTAAATCATGCAACAATCTAGCAGGTCCACCAAGAGAGCCAACCCGACTCTTAGGCCTTGTTTGTTTCAGATTAAATTAAATAAATGAAAATTTGTTATTTTTGTATAAGACAAATGATGTAATGTTTTGTAGTCATTCTTGTGGGTTTTAAATAGTACTCCTTAAAGTTTGTAAAATATTTTTTTCATAATTTTTTGAACTCGTTAAAACGTGTTTTGAGGGGATCACAAATTTGCTACAGTAAAACGCAGCTCTACATTAATCTGAAACAAACAAGGCCTTAGGCATGATCAATGGAATTTAAATTAGTCTATCATAGTACTGTGGCAAATAAAATATAAAAAAAGATAAATTATGAAAAGGCATGCCGAACCGATCTAAGTTAGATCTAGTCAGTGTTGCTCTTAGTTATCGATGTTCCTTCACGGAGCATCGAAGCCCTAGCCCCAAGCCCTACAGCTAGGACGGGTCTCCCTTGCGTCGCCTACTGGAGTTGCCACGCCTCGGAGCTGCTGTGTCATCTTCCCTGCTCAAGCTTTCTCCACCACGACGACATCCAAGAGCCACCGGTCCTTGATGCCTTGATGGTCCAAACCCTATGGTCGACTGAATGTTGAAATTGCATTGGATGCTCTGCTGTTTCATTTTATGGCATGAATTATAGAATCAAGCCTAGTTTGTTCATAGAGTTGTGCAGGAGAAGGTCAGGCAAAGCATTGTGTGATCTAGCATGTGCAGATGTAGTTTGTGGTCATTCAAGCACAATGAATCATTTGCACGCACTTCAATCTGCTTAGCATGTGTCGTTGGTCCGAGACAGACAACCAATTTCTACGAGGTTTTCTCATGGAGAAACTGTGCGGAGCTCGTGAAGCAGCGGGGAAGCAAAGCTTAGACATAGCTAGCCTATGAACTTTTACTTGTACTTTATTATTCTGGGGGCTCCCCTATTTATAGTTGGGGAGCATTTTTACATTTTCCAATACAACTCCTCTATTCTGGGGTAAGTGAGGGTAGGTGAGTCTTTTATATGAAAAGATTTCTAAGCTCCTGACTTGCTCCATTGAGCGAGGACACTAAGGGAAAAGCACCCTTGGACCCTAGGTAAGGACCTAAATGCCCTTATCATCAACGTTACAAAGGGGATTACAGGGGGATCCGATTGTTACAGCCAATGCCACGCGATACGATTCCTGACACCCACTGTCCCCTGGCTTTCTTGGCGCCTACGAAACATTCCTTCCCTCATGGATTGGCCTTAGCGTGTTTGGCCCATTCCTAGGCTCCTACGAGGCGATCCCTCTATGTTGCGCCTCTTCTCTGGTACGCCCTTGCCTCGCACCCAGAGGGCGAGGCTTCCTTCGGGTGGGCACCCCCTCTGGTCCGCACCTCGCCCCCAGAGGGCGAGGCTTCCTTCGTGTGGGCACCCCTCTGGTCCGCCCTTGCCTTGCCCCCCAGAGGGCGAGGCTTTTTTCGGGTGTGCATCTTCTCCGGTCGGCCCTAGCGCTGGTTCACCTGCTCCGGGTTTAGAGAGGGTGGATGTCTCCCTGTTACAACAGAAGCCCCTCATGGTCATGGGTCTGCTCCGCCGTGCCCTTGGCCATGCAGATCATTCTTTTGCGGGGCACCTTCCCCCTTCAGGATGGGGACCAAGCGAATCACCTCCTCCTGAGCCTACATCAAAATGTGCCACAATCCATACTTAACGAGAATTGAAAGAGCTCACAGTGTACCTGGGCTTTCAGAGCTGGGGAGGGGGCGCCAACGCGCAACGATTTCTCTCCTAGAAGCTCAAAACGAGGAGACGCCTACCAGCGCAGGGACACTTTTAATGCGGGGGCACGCCTTTTCAGGTCACGCCCTCCTAACTGCCGTCTCATCCTTGTGTCTCCTAAGGGTTTTCGACACCCACTGCCAACCGTTCTGTGTCGGTTTGCCTCTGGGCGCCATGTGTCCCTAGTGACGCGACGGATCCCCACTCCTCGGGATGGCCAAAACATTGATTCGCTCCAGCCACCACATGCCCCCTAATTGACGGCCCAGATCTCTTTTCCAAACCAATAAGAGAAGGCCCACTACCACTCCCCATCTTTTACGCTCTCTTTTTCCGCTGCCACTTTCATTGCCTCCACACTCTCTCTTGCTGCATCTGAGAACTTAGCACCCACATCCTCCTTTCTCCTTCACCACTTTCCTTCGCCCTCTTCTAACGATGGCCCGCGGACATGCCGTCGCGAAACTCCTCCTTGACAAAGCCTCCCTTGCTGTGCTCTTCGGCTTCCTCGATGAATCACAACTTGGAGACGCGGAGATTGACAACCTCGCCGAGGAGTATAAGATCGAGCGGCGGGCTCTATGCGCTCCGCAGGGGAGGAGGAGGTCCCAGAACCCGAGGCCGATGAGGCGGTGGTCTTCGAGGCTTAGCTCGCAGCAAAGCTCCGCTTCCCCTACGGCCCTGTTGTTGGGGAGATCCTCTTTCTCTACCGCGCGGAGCTTTCGCAGCTGACTCCCAATGCCATCAACCGCACCAGCATCCTGGCTTGGTCGATGCGCATGGATGAAATACCGCTCGGCCCGAGGGTCTTCGCCGCGCTCAACCAGACCTTCTAGTAGAAGAAGCGTGTTGGAGACAACAAGGATCTGTGCTACTGGTCTCACAACTTCAAAACGAAGCGAAGCGACCCCCAAACTCTCCCAACTCTCACCACCAATAGCAAAGTGGCAGACGGTTGGACTAGACGCTGGTATTATCAGTGCCTTTCTGAGGACGAAGCGGCGCTTCGGAGCACCGTTGGGCCAGTCCGTTTGCTTGACTACCCTGAAGTTACACTTGACGGCACAGACAAAGCCCAAGTCCTATTAATGCATCAGGTCTGGATTTTTCTTACTTTTATGTTTTTTCTATTTTTTTGTTTTTCCTTATTTCTTAAGAATTTTTCCTTGTTGGATATTTCTTTTTTGTGATTTGTTCCAGATTTTTTCTTTTCTTTTTTTATGTTTTGTATTTTTCTTTATTTCTATGAATTTTTCCTAATTTTGTGGGTTTTTATTAATTTTTATGATCTTTTAGGTTTTCCTTATAGTGTTTGAATTTGTTTTGGATTTTTTAATCAATTTTTATTTTTTGGATTTTCTGTAACTTTTCCATCCTAGTCACCGCCATGTCAGCATACACGTCAGCACTTAACAGACACATAGGCGCCACCTCAGCATTTAACGATATTTTAACGAATCCGTAATGGATTGGGGGCAACGGTGCTAAGGATCACAAGTTGCAGTGGCGGAAAAGGCAATTTCAAAGTTTAGGAGATTCCATGCAATCAGTTAAAAGTTTCGGGGGCTACAGTGCAATTTTCTCTTAAAGTAATATCCAATTTTCTGACACAATCTTCATTTTATACAAAATGATAGGTTTATGAAAGCAGACATCTAGAACATTATCAAGAGGAGCAAAAGCCAGAGATTTGAAGGACGTGCTAGATATAAGCTTTGAAAGACAAACTATTTCCAAAAGATTTTCTAAGTTCGAGCTAGAAATGTGAATTCCATATTTCCATCAAGTGAATTAGGAACCATGACTTAGTGCTGATGCAATATTGACACCATCTTTTATAAAATCGAACATGACGTGATCCAGATGTAGAAACAACATCGGAGGCACGATATTTGGTAACACAATTCACCTCTCAGGCTATATCTGTGTGGCAATGATTATGGGCGCTCCTCCCCAACAACACAGCCGGTCGCTGTGGGTCGTGACCACAAGCCAGCCACGACCTCCTACGAGCCAAAGCCGCTACATGGTTGTTATATTGGTTATTTCAAGGTTGCCTCCCTTTATATAGTGGAGGCCATGCAAGAGTTCGACTCCTACTCTAACCTACCATGTTTTTTACAACACATAGTCCATGTAACCTGTGACATCTTAATAAAATTATTAGAATGTCCTAAGTTTTCTTTAAAAAGAAAAGCAAATTTAAATTAATTTATTATTTTTCTATATGAAAATCCCTTAATTTTCAAACTATTATTTACATATAAGAATTTATTTTACTAATTATTTTCATTATAATTTACAATTTATAAAATTCCAAATTTTACGGTTTCAAATACAACATCTCTTTCCTCGTTTTTATTCCTTCCTCGACCGGAATCAACCTCTCTTATTACCCTGGTCGAGCTAGCCACTCAGCCCTCATCATGTCGATCTAACCCCTCTGGCTTGGACTCCATGTCCGATGGAAACTCGAACCATCTCCTTTTCATATCCCGACCAAGTCTCTCTCCCCTCAACTCTCTCCTTCTTCTTCTCGACCCTCTTCGATTTAAACCCTAACTCTCTCTCAATCAAAACCCTGACTCAACTCTCGGCCGAAACCCTAAAATCCCCTGGTTGAGCCGACCGTCCATCCCCTTCCTTGACCGAAACCGTAATCTTCCTCGGCCACGCTCGAACCTGTGTCCCGATCAAAACCCTGGCATCCTTCAATACGGACCCCTCTCCCGTCCTCTCCTCGACATAGACCCGAATCGATCAACTCTTCCCTACAACTTGGCTGAGCCATGCCCTTCATTGGCCGACCATTGTCTAACAACCAAAAACTCTAATTACAGCTGACCTCCGTCGAAGCCCTAGCCGGTCGAACTTCTGTCTCTCCCGGCCAGGACGAATCCGTGGTCTAATCTTTTTCCTTGTACCTAGGTTGGTCGCAAGCAAACCATTTCTCCATCCTTCCACTACCTTTTCCCTTTATCCCCACTGATCGAAACCCTAAACCCGATCGATCTCCCTTGCAACCCTGACCGGTCGGACTTCCGCCCCTCTTGGCCGACATCCTGAAACCCCACCTCTGTCTCCTTTGGCCGAGGCAATGCCACCATCCAACCCATAGCTCACCGGAGACCACCTCTGATCTGCATTAAGCACCGCTGCTGTCGTCAATCCCTTGCCGCATCACATCATCTCCTGCACCCGACCTCCATCCCGAGAAAACACAGTCCAACACCAAACCCACCCCAAAGCAACCGGATTCCCCGATTAGCCAATCGGGCTCTATCCCTAACTTCCAACCAATTTGGGCTCTAAGCCCAGTTCCAAAGTTACCTCAGGGCCTTGGCTTGCGTAAATACCCAGTAAAAACCCTAGCGCTGCCTCCCACTGCCTCAGCCGCCGCCTCCTCCCTCAAGGCGTCGCCGCCCTGCCCCACTGTCGTCGGCGCCGCCCACACTAGAGACGCCGCCGCCATCGAACCCATGCCGCTCTGCCACCGCCCTGCGGAGCCACGCTGCGCCCTACTCCCTGCCGCCACCAGACGTCGCCCTGCACGTCGTCCCTCGCCGGAGTAGCCACCGGCCGGAGCAGCCGCCGCCCATTGGTACACCTCCTCCCCGCTCCCTAGGCCAGTATGCCGCTACCCTGCCGTCCGCCCAGCCCTGTACCGCCGGTGCCGCCCCCATCCTTAATCCGCGCAGCCAATGTCGGAGCTCACCTCGCCGCCTTGCCGCCACCGTACTGCCTTGCCCGAGCCGCCCTACCTCTGTGCCGCCGTCGCCCTGGGGGAGCCACCCGAGCCGCCGCCGCCCTGGCCCCCCCTAGCCAATCTTGTGTTGACCCGCCGCCGCCGCCTGCGCAGCGCGCCGACGCCACCACTAACCCTGTGCGTCGCCGCCGTCCGGGTGCCACCGTCGGGACCGCGTTGCCGCCCTGGAGCCGCCACCGCGCTGCCTTGCTGCAGCCACTAGGGAGCCGCCGCCGCCGCCAGGGAGTCGCCCGCCCGAGCCGACGCCGGCCGCCACTCTCACTCCCTCTCTCTCCTGTGGTGCTCTCTCCCTCCTCCTACTCTCTCTCTCACACACATAGAGGTAGAAGATGCGAACCCCGATTCCCCTTTCACCCTATTGGCTGGGCGATTCCCCTTTCACCCTATTGGCTGGGCGATTTTTCTTTGCAGCCGTACTGTTCACAGTGAACAAGAAGTGTTCCATAATTTTTATCTCCCAATCCGTAATTCCATTTCTCCCAAAAACCAATTTTGTCGATCATGTCTTATCATATTCTAGCCACTGTATTATTTTGATATTTTTCAGAATTTTCCCTGCAGCGACCTTTGCGTGTGCGCGTCGTTTTGCGTGTGGTAGTCGCCAACTTCACCAAGTGAGCGTTTAGTGACGCCATGGAAGGGAAAAATATTCCTGCCGGAGGTTGCTTAGATTTGATGCGTGTTTTGAAGACCGAGGCATCATCGGCAGTGTATTGTTTAAGAATTTTTATTAAATATATTGTCTATTGTTTATTTGTTTGCATCCCGTTTTGCGTGTAGACCGTATCGGTATTTTTATATCGGGAATCGCGAGTGTCGATCGAAAACCCGGGAAATCGTCAAGACCAAGAGACGGGCCAGGATGTCGCCGTCGACTACGCCGGAGCCGTGGGGCCGACAACCTCCCGGAAGAGCATGACAACTCGGTGTTGCACTGAGGTATCACCGACAATTTCGCGAAGGATCATCAAGACTCGGATTCTAGCCGAGACGTCACCATTGAAGATGGTGGCCTAAGAACATCGACGATTACTTGCGAGGCCAACCGCTGCCAGGCAAGCACTAGTTGTTTGCATATTCCTGTCCTATGTTTTACTACCTTCTTCTGTCCAAAAGTACGTGCTCCCTTGGCAATGATTTAGGGCAACCTTTTTGGACGGAGGGAGCATAATCGTATTTAGTTTTCGTAATTCACCTTTGCATGCAAATTAGAGTAGCGTGTATGCCTTATTCATGTTAGTCATTTACTAGCATGACTAGACCTTATTTGATGAACCATTTACTATTTCTTAGCCTATCTGAGGCATACGCTTCGTGATGGTGCTTTTAATTAAAACCCTAATCAACTAAAACTAGTGTAGATTACTTAGGGGAGAGCCAGCAGTAATGGTTCCGGGACAAATCGTGATAAGTACATACTTTTACCAATTGCTGTTATTCTATAAAATACATTGCATTTGCTCGGATACCCTAAAGTATTTGAGCAAATTGCTGTTGTATCTTTTTTTGAATATTTTGTCAAATGTTAGTTACCAAATGAGTAAAGAAGACTTAAATACCCCTCCGTTTGCAAATAGGACATAAAATATAAAACTTAAGCACAGCAGAAAGATAATATTAGATACTCTGATATTAGGATTGGATAGTCCGATCGGATGTCTGCAAAAGCAGGGATTTTGTGAATGTCACGCAAATTAAGAATACTAATTACACTAAAATCAAATCCACAATACAAGAACATATAATAGCACACGAGGGTGCTTGCCAACCACAAGTCCAAACACAATTCAAAGCAAATCAAGCTAGAGGGCAAAGGGGAAGCCAAAAATGAAATGAAGGCTCGGAGATTTGTTCCTGAAGATCGGAAGCAGGAAGATGTGTAGCAACGATATCATCTATAGTTTTTTCAGTCGAGATGGTCATTGCAAACAGAGGGTTATTTTAGCCTTTTCTACTCATTTAGTTGCTAAAATTTGGCTATAGATTTAAAAGGAGATGATAACAATTGACGCAAGCACTTTTGTCATAGGAGCAAATAAAAGTACTTTAGGGCGTAAAAGTAATTCATAAAATATTTTGTGGTATGAGAGCAAATTTCTCTAGTGCTATATCCTAGAGATGCCAGTATACAATCTCCTGTTGAGAAACCCATCCCAGCCGTCGTCGGCCTTGGGCCGGGCGTGTTCTTAGGGGTGGGGCCCACTTGTTGGACCAAGCCGAAACCCTAGCCATCATATAAATAGGAGAGGATCTCATCTATTATGTATCCAAGAGAAAAGCAATAAAGAATATTTCCTCTTCTACGTCTCTGTGTTCATATGTGATTGTTCTTCGTCGTCTACGATCTACGCACTGCTAGGCAACCTCGGACTACACCCGGTAGCGTGGTTGTCTAACACGTTATCAGCACGAAGCTCTGACGAACGACGCCGGAAATCGGTCGCCGATCGAATCTTCGTCCCCGTCGTCGGCCTAGTTGGGATCCGTTGATCTATCCTACGCGATAGTTCGCGCATCCCATCTTTGTCGTAAGAATCGAAGGTATAGATCGGTTTTACCGCGGGTTCCCATTTGAATCTGTTAAAGAACTTGTAAGGATCTAGCAGAAAGCCCAGTTTTGGGATCTGTGAAAAATTGAAGCGCTGTGCGCATGCCGCACCGCCGCCGGCCGCGCCGGCCATGCCATTTGCGAAGCGCAGGATAGTTTACGATCAGCGCGTGGACCACAATGAGGCATTTTTTTTTTTGTTGACGATCGCTGTTCCACTCGAGAGCAAACCTCTGTGATTATGTCATCTTGGCGATGATTAGTGGGCGATCATCGCTGCTTACTACGAGGTGACATGACGGGCAAATTGTTGAGACCTCGCAGTTCGTCCCCTTGCGCCTCGAGATGGGGATAGCACATGGTTTTTTTTCCTGAAATAGTATGGTTCATAAAAATATAATATAAATAATATTTTATTCAATCTCTGACGGGTCCACATTGGGAAGGAGACGAGCAATGAGAGGGTTCTAATGCAAATCACATATTTGATAATCAATATTAATATTTTATCGGATCCAGCCGATAAGGCCCATATTTTTTTCCTGATAAATTGGGATTGTGTGATGATATTTTTTAGGTTAATTGAATTTAGAAAAGATAGCAATAATAAGCAGAGAATTGGTAATGTTGGGGTTGGAGTTCTTCCACTACGGCAGCGCCTAGTTGTTGGCTTACTTTTTTGTCAAATTGAATTGATATAAAAATCATCAAATCAATTTTTTGCTTACTCAAAATATAATTCGGGCCAGTAAAACCCAATTATCGCAGGTTTAGTGAACATTTGCACCAAGGCATAGTTATGGAGCCAATTAAGGGTTAGATCCAATTTCAAATTTGAATCAGGTAGAGGTAGGGGAAATTTATGTGCCATTGAAAGGATCCAATTTGAAAATTGTGTTGTTGGATCAAACGCGATGAACGCTTCATATTTATTATGTCAACGAAACTGTACCATTATAATAGTATTATAGATTGCAAAGATACAATTTATAAATTGGGTCACGACGAACGGTTTGATTTATTGTGTTAACAATTTTGCTCTGTTATATAGTAGTAGATATGGATATATAGATGTGCTTCAAGTTATAATTTTTTTTTGATGGCCCAACTATAAGTGTCGGTTCTAAACCAGGACAAACACAAATAGTTTGGGTTATTAGTGTTGACTTTTTACCAATCACTGACAATCTATAATTATCAATATGTCTAAGGCAGTACAAACAGGATTGTAAAATCGTTATCCTGATTATTAGACAAGTGGACAACAAAAGTTTATGCCTACATAATTTTTCTTAGAACATTCACAAATTGCCTAAATAATACATGCAAATTCTACATTTCTTTTTTTAATAGATGTCTTCAATAGTGGAAATATGTTTTAAAAATTATCAGAAAAGTACCTCTATAATAGTGAGAAATACATGTATCAATAATCAATATATACGATAATATCTGCGAGTGCGTTGAAAATTATATGTCAGAGTACCCATACGGTCGTAAGTGAGGTGTCTGGTAGGCAAGATCCCTAGGCAGTCTGGTGCCACACACGAATAGATTCACGAAACTGTTCCTGAAAATCTCGACAAACCGCGATAAGGTAATACATACTTTTGCCAATTGTTGTTATACCATAAAATACTTTGCATTTGCTTGGATACCCTAAAGCTTTTGAGCAAATTGCTATAGCATCTTCTTTTAATGTTTTGTCAAACTTTAGCAATCAAATGGGTGAAAAAGACTAAAATATTCCTCCAGTTGCAAATGGGATAAAAAAAAAGTACACCTCATACTTGTACTTACCTTTTTTAATCACGAAATAATCATTGCAAATGGATGAGTGGCGACACCAAGAAAGTGAGTGAAAGGAAGCAGGGAGATGTGAAGTAACGAGATCATCCATAGGTTTTTTAGTCGAGAGATGGTCATTGCAAATAGAGAGGTATTTTAGTCTTTTCTACTCGTTTGGTTGCCTAAGTTTGGCTATATATTTTAAAAAGGAAGCAATAGCAACTGGCGCAAGTACTTTTAGCATAGGAGCATATAAAAGTAGTTTGGGGCGTAAGGCTAATCCACAAAGTATTTTGTGGTATTTGAGCAAATTCTCTATTATATATCCTAGAGGTGACAGCATGGCAGTATACGACTTTGAGCAAATCTCCAACTGTTGTACGTCCAGCCGGACTTTGCGTACGGGCAGCATAATATTGTCTACTTAGCGCGTGGATCACAATGAGGCCCTCTGTCTGGCTGACATGGATCACAATTTCCCTATTTATTACATCATAGATATGCGAGTAGTATGTACAATCTCCAACTGTACTTTTCATAAACGCAGGATTATATTGTTTGCTCAGCGTGTGGATCAATGAGGCACTTTGGTACGGAGAGAAATTCGACATATCTCGATCCATATACTGCCTTAGGTTAACATTTTAAAAATAATAACATCTACCATTAAATCAATGGAATCACTTACTGCTACGTAATTGCTCATCCATGTCTTCTCATCGTTCATGGAGACAATAAAAATCGCTAGTGATAAGCCCGCTCCAAGTCTAAACCTCGAAAAACTGTTGACGATACTTTCACCGGTGAGTCCATAGATGGTTCGTTAGATCTGACAATAATTAATAACCAGGAGCAGGGCCACGGTGTTTCATTGGATGATAGGATGCTTGCTGCTTTATTATTGAAAACTTACGGGGAGGGAGCAGACGACATGTGAGGATGCTTGCTGCTTCATTATTGAAAGGCCTGAGTTCCTGGATCTGGATGCGCGTGTGCTTCGATTTATAATTTTTTTTTAAACAAGCAGGCCGTGCATCTGTGATTGTTTAGTTGTTCGATCATAACCAGGTGATAGCGTTTAGTTCTCCTCAGTCCGCACGTCTGTCTTTTCTATCGACAAAAAGAACTAATTTTCCCAACCCCAAGTTCTTAATTTCAGCAATTTCTGTGTACACAACCAGGTGGTTGCTTTGTAGATTATTTGGACTAGCAAGTATGCAATCTGCAAAGCACATCAACATTTCTTATACAAATTATCAAATGAATCGGAGATGAATGGATGAGGATAATTTCTTGATTATCTTGAATTTTTTCTATGTGAAAGTGGGGTCCTTCATACTTGAGCCATTATCTCTCTTCTCAGCTAAAATAACTGCTCCGATGGTTCATCTGATATTCTGATTTCATTACATGGATGCAGCCTTTTTTCTCCGTGATGATTATGTAGGCACTATAGGAATCTAAATCCCGCCGACACAGACCTAACAACCAACGCAAAGCCAACTGTCGGCGGCGGGCCCACGACAAAAGTTCGTCGACAGCACGTCGACGACACAACCAACTTTTGTCCGTATCCACACTGTATACCGCCGACACAAACACATCCGGGGGTGGGCCACCAGGCAAAAGACTTTGTCGTCGGTCGTACGAGCCACCGACAAGCGGACACCTTGACGGCAAAGATCCGTAGACTTCGCTCTGCCAGGTAGGCCCCACAGAGCCACCACTGAAAGGCACGTGGCAGACCAATGTCGGCGGCCATAATGTGGCCGCCAACACTGACCTCCTACATAGATTGCTTTCGTGGACACGAATTTTGAATTTTGATTTGTGACCGGAGAGGGGCTGAATTTTTGTCGTTGGTTTTTTCGTAGCCGCCGATACTGATCTTCTGTGTCGGCGGCGTAACAGTGGCCGCCGACATTAGTCTGTCATCGGCTTTTTGGCCACCAACACAAATCCAGATTCCTGTAGTGAGGGTGACAACATAATATCTTAAAGTGTAGACAAAAATATGGTCCTTCTGACGATTGTGAAATCGGATTCTCCGCCGAGCTTATTTTTAATTTGCGGGAATTAAACGTCCCCTTTTGTTGTAGGTTAAGCTCATGCAATAATGTGTACAACACAAAGAAAATACGAAAAAAGGGGGACAAAATGTTTTTTTTTCCCTGGTTCAGACCTTCCAGCGTGAAATAATAACTCTACTCATGCAGTCATGCAAATCGATTTCGACGAGCACATGCATGTGGCTAGGTTTCGGAAGAATTTGTAGACGGGGCTTGATGATCTTATGATCCCGCCTCGACACCCCTAGACTATTTATACCGCCATGCTACTTCTATCTGTTACTCGTAACATCCCTTATACATGTGACAATTACGGATATACATATGAAATCCTCTTTATGCGAACACCACGAGAGCAATGAAGTAAGCTCCAAGTCTTCTAGAAAGTTTTCCCATCTTGCCTTCAAGAGCTTTTCCCGCGTACGAGAGCATCCATGCAGGCCAAGCAAGCGAGAGCATCCATGCAGGCAAAATCAAGCCCAGCCCATCTTGCGATGATTAGTGGAGATCATCGCGGCTGACTACGAGCTGGTGTGCTCGCGGCAAATTTTACGACCTCACAGCTCGTCCCCTAGCCTCGATACGGACATAACAGTCTTATCCTGAAATATTATTATTAATAAAAATACAATATAAATAATATTTAATCCGATCCCTGATGAGTCCACACGGGGAAGTAGAGGGGCAACGAAAAGTTTCTCATATTAATGCGAATCACGAATTTGATAATTGATATTAATATTTTATCGGATCAGGCCGATAGGACCCACATTTTTTCTTTTGATAAATTGGGGATTATCTGATGATATTTTTTAGGTTAATTGAATTTATAAAAATAGCAATGATAAGCAGAGAATTGGTAATGTTGAGGTTGGAGAATCGGCAAATAAAACCAGATTATTGCTGGTTTAGTGAACATTTGCACCAAGCTATAATTATAAAGCCAATGAAGGGTTAGATCCAATTTCAAATTTGAGTCAGGTAGAGGAAGGAGAAATTAATGTGCCACTAGTACAATGCCCGTGCTCTGCCACGGACCATAAAGGGATGAACGGAAAACATAGTTCATAGAAAAAATATATAAGCATAAAAGGTGATTTAGGGGAAAAACATTATATGTTAACTACTTTCAGGCCGAGAGCATGAAAGGTGTAGTATAAACAAGGCAATTCTCTGTCAATTCATTTCCTTTTATTAGTCATGCACCACCTTGTCTAGGTTCCTAAACAGGTACTAAAACAGACAGATACTAAAACACGTTCAAAGTCACGCCTGACGTGTGGGGCCCTCGCCCGACGTTCTGAGGGGCTCGCCCACACGCTGGGGCCTGGTCGCCCGCCTGACGTGTGGGGCCCTCGCCCGGTCTTCTTTCGGACTCTTCATACCCCGGTATTTATTATACCGACAGATGTGTAGCAACGAAATCGTCTATAGTTTTTTCAGTCCAGATGGTCATTGCAAATAAAGGGTTATTTTAGCCTCTTCCACTCATCTAGTTGCTAAAATTTGCCTATATATTTAAAAGGAAGCGATAGGAATTGACGCAAGCACTTTTGTCATAGGAGCAAATAAAAGTACTTTAGGGCGTAAAAGTAATTCATAAAATATTTTGTGGTATGAGAGCAAATTTCTCTAGTGCTATATCCTAGAGATGCCAGTATACAATGTCCAACCATACGTCCAGCTGGACTTTGCGAAGCGCAGGATAGTTTACTCAGCGCGTGGATCACAATGAGGCATTTTTTTTTGTTGACGATCGCTGTTCCACTCGAGGGAAAATCTCTGTGATTATGTCATCTTGGCGATGATTAGTGGGCGATCATCGCTGCTTACTACGAGCTGACATGACGGGCAAATTGTCGAGACCTCGCAGTTTGTCCCCTTGCGCCTCGAGATGGAGTATGTCAATGAAACTATACCATTATAATAGTATTATAGATTGCAAGTATAAATTGGGTCACGATGAACGGTTTGATTTATTGGGTTAACAATATTGCTCCATTATATAGTAGTAGGTATGGTTATATAGATGTGCTTCAGGTTATAAATTTTTTTGTTGGCCCAACTATAAGTGTCGGTTCTAAACAACGACAAACACAAATAGTTTGGGTTATTAGCATTGACTTTTTACCAATCACTGACAATCTATAATAATCAATATGTCTAAGGCAGTACAAACAGGATCGTGTATCCTGATTATTGGACAAGTGGACAACGAAAGTTTATGCCTACATATTTTTTCTTAGAACATTCACAAATTGCCAAAATAATACATGCAAATTCTACATTTCTTTTTTTATTAGATGTCTTCAATAGTGGAAATATATTTTAAAATTATCAGAAAAGTACCTCTATAATAGTGAGAAATACATGTATCAATAATCAATATATACGATAATATCTGCGAGTGCGTTGAAAATTATATGTCAGAGTACCCATACGGTCGTAAGTGAGGTGTCTGGTAGGCAAGATCCCTAGGCAGTCTGGTGCCACACACGAATAGATTCACGAAACTGTTCCTGAAAATCCCGACAAACCGCGATAAGTTAATACATACTTTAGCCAATTGTTGTTATACCATTAAGGCCCTTTCTTTTCAGCATATCGTACCGTTGCGTATTACTGTATCAAATTTTGTTATTTTTATATAGCCTATATATTGTGATAATTCGTAACGATTTTTCGTGGCTTTTAGTAGTCCTTCTAAAGATTCTAAAACTATTTTTAATTATTTTTTGTATAATATTAGACCTCTTTTCGAGGACTCTCAAATTTGCTACAGTATTACGCCAACGCAACGATATGCCAAAAAAAACAAGGCCAAAATACTTTGCATTTGCTTGGATACCCAAAAGCATTTGAGCAAATTGCTATGGCATCTTCTTTTAATATTTTGTCAAACTTTAGCAACCAAATGAGTGAAAAAGACTAAAATATTCCTCCAGTTGCAAATGGGATAAAAAAAAAAAGTTACACCTCATACTTCTACTTACCTTTTTTAGTCACGAAATAATCATTGCAAATGGATGAGTGGCGACACCAGGAAAGTGTGTGGAAGGAAGTAGGGAGAGGTGAAGTAACGAGATCATCCATAGGTTTTTTAGTGGAGAGATGGTCATTGCAAATAGAGAGGTATTTTAGTCTTTTCTACTCGTTTGGTTGCCTAAGTTTGGCTATATATTTTAAAAAGGAAGCAATAGCAACTGGCGCAAGTACTTTTAGCATAGGAGCAAATAAAAGTAGTTTGGGGCATAAGGCTAATCCACAAAGTATTTTGTGGTATCTGTCACCCCTCAATTTTTAACTTACCTTGAGGGCCGACGATCCTATGCACTAGCCCCTAGATCAGTACGCTAGCGCGGAAGACCACATAGACGATACAAGCATACATCGATTAAGTAAATCCCTGAATATTACATCATAGTGTTGCGCCCTTAGGTGACTTTAGTAAGCCGGCCCATACACGCCTTATTTTACAAAAGAATAGTTCAGAGTACAGCGGACACCAAAATATTCACCCAAAAGAATTCCTATCGACTACGGTCCATCAGCGACTGGAGCGATCCCCTAAGACTCCTCGGGTCCACCCTGGTCCTGTCCGTCGTCTTCGTGACACTCGTAAAGGTCATCTTCGACTCAATCAACTAAAGAAGGTAAGAAGGCGAGGTCAACATCATCCAAACGCTGGCTAGTTAACACTTCCCTTAATGCACTTAGTGTAGAAGGATTTATTTGGAGGTAAGGTTATTTTATTTGCGTAAAGCCAAGTTTATAAGATTTTAGAAACATCCTAAGTAGCATTAACTAGAATTTAATCTTATTAATATAAATCAAGGGTTTCCATCTTAACAATGCACCCAAACCCCATTAACCAACCAAGCACACCAACCAACCCAAAATAGACCAACTCTCATCCAAATACACAACCCACAATCGACCAACTCTTGTCCATAACACAACCAGCTTAATAGATAACCACCCCAGCTTATTCGTTCCTCATGAACTTTCTCCTGGTTGCCCCCAACCATTCCTAGTCCTGCCATCCTTTCAGGATTTGGCAAATCCTGTTGTGGACCACACATGTCATGGCGTGATCACCCCGACCTAGTAGGGTTCCTAGCCCACATTAGCCGACCGTCACTCTGGGGACATGTGGCCATTATCACCCTCGGTGATGGACGATGCTGGTCCCCAATCGAGAATGGTCCCAGGGGGCCTCCGCAGAGTGCTCACTCCTGGCGATCAAAGACCCGTACTCCCCGCGATGTCCACGCGTTGTGTTGGAACCATCCCGCAGATGGCAGCGCTCTCCGCTACGCGTGTTTATCCGCGCTCCTCCTAGGTAAGCCCTGGCTAAACCCAGCACTAGGCATCTCGTGCCTTAATCATCCCTTAGGATGTCCAAGTTCAATCTAGGGGCAACCCACCAATCATTCTCTACTTCCACGGTCATTAACCACACCACACACTTGGACCTTCCCAACTGACTGACCGAACCGACCAAGTTCCCACATATCCATACCCACAAACACAATCAGCCCAACATGCATCTACCAGCCCTAACTATCATATGTCATGTCACATTAAATGAGAATAATGAATGACCGGTGAATATCGGTTCACCGTTCCGTGGCAATTAGCCAGAAAATTTGTTAAGCCTAAGCCAGTCTAAACAAGTTTTACCCATTAGGTAGGGTTAAAGTGGTTACCAGAATAAGCATGGCTCTCGAGGGCAATGACAATAAAGGCAGTCACTAAGGCTAGCTAATTCAAGGCAGGCATGTATAAATATTACATGATTAACAACTAGGCAGACTACTAAGCATGCATTTATTTAATAAACAAAATAGTTTCAGAAAAACTGGGAAATGAACATGCTTAACAGTGATGTTAATCCGCACTAGGGAAAGTCGTTGTCTCTCCCTAATATGGATCACATCTAAAGAGTAAGTATTAACTCGCCTTGATCCGGTAGGTGGTCCTTCTCGGCGTCCCCAAATCTCCCTTTGGGACCGCCTACGTATAATCAAACCAACAAACCAATATTTACTTACTAGTGCAATGGAAAACATGATGCATGCACGATCTAGGTCAAACCGTAGCTTGGCATAAATGCCTAAGTTCGATTAGTGAACCTACTTCGCGCATGATATGCTATGCATGACCTAATGCATTATTAAATAGAATTAGTAGTATTTAATAACCTACTAAACCCCAAAATACGATTCAGTACGATGAGGTCGCGAAAGGGTGATTAGGGTTTCTCGGCAACATGAAATAACAAATATTGTAAATTCCACCTACGACGAGGTAATGTTTAACGGAGTTGGAAATTTACTAAGTGTCTCAATTTAATAGGATAATCCTAGGTTATAAGTATTACATATACTTCTAGGTCAACTTCTTAATAATTTTAATGGGGAAATGTGTATTTATTTAGGTGTTAGAATTAAACAATTTATATTATCTGGATATACTAAGCAAAGGTGCTAATTTTAATTAATTCCAAAAATCTAGAAGGCTCTTACCAATCAAATGTTATTCTGCCCAGGAATATTTGGGTTAAAATTCTTTGATTAATATTCTCAGCAATTATCCTGAAATTAATTAAATAATTCTAAGGATGAAAGATTAACTTTTTAAACTAGCAGTGCCAAATTTTCCATTACAGAGCTGGATGTTATATTTTTATAAAATCATAAATTGTTCCTAGTATTTATCTAAATTTTTCCAGAATTTTTGGAAGCCTCTAACTATTTTAATTAAATCTAAATCGATTTATGGGTTAATTCAAAGACTAAATCGCCGGAAAAAACCTTTTAATCGGACTGGGCCAATCCAACCGACGAGCGGCCTAGTGAAAGGATACGGCCAACAGCCCAACACGCGGGAGCGCCCGCGTGGCCAGGGAAAAAACGTCGAAGGTGTCATTTTGGAGGGCGCTACCGAGAGATGAACGCGCATCTGACGCAGGCGTTTCCACTAAACCCGACCGGTGGGACCTAGGCCCACAAGGCAGTGGCTCCGGGTCTAATAGACGCGCCCACGGGAGCATGTAAGTGACTCCCCCAAATGGTCACGGCACGGATCCTGGCGCAGATCGAACGGCGCCGGATCATCGTCTTCCTCCCGCCTGTGACGCGGCCCGGCGGCGACGGCAAGCGTCGCGGCGGCGCTACAGGCCATCTCAGGCCGTGTTAGTGCATGCTTCGGCACCTACGGGCTGCTACGGTTCATATGATGCTCGCGCCGAGGTCGGTGGTGGCCTGTCGCGGCAGCGCGGCGACGGCGACGGAGCGAAGGCTCGTCGGAGCAATCTAAGCCGCGGGAGGGACCTACAGGCTACGTTCATGCTCAAGGAGCTAGAGGGGACCAAGGGGATGCTTACGGAGCACCCGGAGAGGCGTGTGAATGGACGGGGATGGTGGTCGGTGAAGCATGCGGCGGCGGTCGAAACAGGGCCCACGACGGCACGAAGGCTCCAGTGTTCTGGGCTGCAATTGAGTGAGGGGAAAGTTGAAGGAGGGTTTCCTGAAGCTTAGGGTGGAAGGAATCGACGAGTGGCTCACCGGTTTGCAAGAATTGCGTTGCTGTTGGCGAGGCGCGGATTTGGGGAAAGAGGGGAAACCGGCTCCAGCGGGGCATCTCTTGGTTAAATAGGCACATGGCGAGTGTTGTGGTCCGAAGGCGCGTGCGGTTATGCGGAAAAATGCGTGGCACAGCGACGGGATGGCACGAAGCTCGACGCGGCTGCAAGCGGTAGGGTGACACGGCACGGCGTGGTGAAGTGACGCGGGCAGCGCGGCCATGATGGAGATTACGGCACGCGGCGCGGCCAGCACTGCAGATCAGAGAGGCAGAGCAGGGCGCGCTGAGGTGACGCCGAGCGGCGGCGGCCCACGGGCGGAGAGAGAAAGCGAGGGAGAGAGAGAAAACAGTGAGGAGAGAGAGAGACAGAGAGCTACCGAGGTGTGGGGGTCCACATGGCAGGGTTCAAGTTCAACCAAAATTTGAAATTCACTCAAATTTGAAAAATCCCGCATTGGGGGTGTTACAGTATGTGAGCAAATTCTCTATTATATATCCTAGAGATGCCAGCATGGCAGTATACGACTTTGAGCAAAATCTCCAACCGTTGTACGTCCAGCCGGACTTTGCGTACGCGCAGCATAATATTGTCTGCTTAGCGCGTGGATCACAATGAGGCCCTCTGTCTGGCTGACACGGATCACAATTTCCCTATTATTACATCATAGACATGCGAGTAGTATGTACAATCTCCAACTGTACTTTTCATAAACGCAGGATTATATTGTTTGCTCAGCGCGTGGATCAATGAGGCACTTTGGTACGGAGAGAAATTCGACATATCTCGATCCATATACTGCCTTAGGTTAACATTTTAAAAATAATAACATCTACCATTAAATCAATGGAACCACTTACTGCTACATAATTGCTCATCCATGTCCTCTCGTCGTTCACGGAGACAATAAAAATCGCTAGTGATAAGCCCGCTCCAAGTCTAAAACTCGAAAAACTACTGATGATACTTTCACCGATGAGTCCATAGATGATTCGTTAGTGACAGGGTATCATATCACTAGCGATACCGTTAAAAAGCCGTCAGTAAAACTTGCACTAGTATTGTTGATGGTTACGTAACCGGACCGCTAGTGATTGCGCATCATCACATGCGATTTTTGTCTAGAACCGTCAGTGATAATATTTTCATGAATTTTCATTTCTATGAAATTTTGTAGCTTATTCATATGAGCTTAGATAAAATATACTTTATATGTAAATTGCAGCTCTTGAGAAGATTTACAACTTTGTAGTTGATATCGTTCCCATTTGTAGAAATTCAGATGTTTAAATATTCATTACTAGTTAAAAAAATATATTTTATTCAAATGAAGTTGCGTCGAAACAATATTTACAAAAAAATTATATTTGTCGTGAAGATCTACAACTTTGTAGTCGAAAGTTATTCTATTTAATGCTATTTACATAATCAAAAAAGTGAAAAATGATATGTAAAACAAAGTTTAAATGGCATGCATATCCTACATGGCTTAGAAAGTGTGAATGGGTGAGGTGGTTAATTGAGTTCCATTCTTGGGTGTGGCAGATTTCACGTGAAAAATGGTACTACGGGTGCATAGACTCAGTGACGAAGACAGAGGCCTGCTAGCCCTGTGATCTATGTGCAATACTAAGTAGTATATAGAATGTTGTATCAAACTTAAAACCATCTAATTAATTTATTGACTAATTTCAGTTTTAAGAAGTATGCTATTAGTATTGATTAAGCATACTCTCCCAACTAATTTATTTTTTAAGACTAGCATAGTTCTTTCAAGTTTTCTTTTCAAAGAAAATGATTTTAATTTATGAATTAATATATTTTCCAAGCACATTACATATTATATCAAATATATTAAGGTACGTACTACATATTCAATAATAGTGTTAGTGCACAATATTTCGATAAGTTTACCAAAAATTCGCAGACTGCTTCTTGACGTTCACTTATATACATTTGGGGCTTGACTAATTGTAGCTCATATTACTTTTCAAACACTTCAAATATTTTTATTAACTAGTTATCACCTTGTCCAGTATGAACATAATTGTATTATTGGCGTGTAATATTCCTTTGTACTAAAGAATTGCATAACACTTGTTATACATATACACATATATAAAATATAGTCTATTTATTTAGTTTTTACCACACCATCCACAACTTGACTCAATGTCACGTGAATATGCAAGAAACAAATGTGCCATTTGATCACGGTTAAGTGTCCCCACACATGACAAACTCTGCTAGGTACGATAATATTATCATTGCTTTCTATGCTGCTATGACATATTTGACTCGATTTATTACATGACATAACACCATTTATACGAAACATTTTTCTACAAATAGCTCGCTTTCAATATAATGATAGGATCATACCGCAAATTAGCTTGTTATGTGTCAGTCCCCCATGATGAACACCTGGCTCCGCCCCTGCATAGACTGAGTAGGTGCCGTGAATGTTCCTAGTTTTGGTTAAAATATTTTTATTTTATACTACCCAAAAACATGTTTTTAAACAACTATCATCACTAGCGGTTCTCACCTAGAACCGTCAGCGGTAATTCTCGATTATCACTGTCATATAATCACTGGCGGTTCGAAAACCAATGTCCGTTTAAAATATTTATTTCATTTTTACCGCCAAAAACCGTGTTTTCAAACACCTCTCATAGCTGGTGGTTCTCACATAGAAACGTAAGTGATAGTTCCGATTATCACTATCACATAATCACCAGCTTTTCGTAAACCTCTAGCGATGACGGTTCGAACCGCTAGTAACAGCGTAATCTGTACTAGAGATAAGGGCAGACTATGTTTCAGTGAAGAAAAGAGAAAGACTTCACAGCTCAACTGTCGACGGGTAGCTAACCAACGGTTATCGTCCGCAATGATTATATATAGGGCAATGCACAAGATCCAAACTTGATGGTAGCACAAGACAGGGGGCCTTTTTTATACAGGTTCAGACCCTCGCGGTGGAGGTAATACCCTAGTCCTGTGCTCTGGGATTATAATGGTGATCTGATGATCAATGTGGAGAGAGATGTCTCTCCATTGATGGGTGTGGAGATGATGATGAAGATCATGATGAAGATCATCATGTGGGGATGCCGAACAAGGGGCTCCCTGCACGCCTTATATAGTAGGGGCAGGGTTACAAGGTAGAGTCCTGATCGGTTACGAGGTAGGATTCATATCTCTATCCTCTAGCCAGATATGTAGTTATCCGAGATTACAAGTGTATCTTCCCTATTAGGGATAGACTTCTATCTTGAAGCCTTTCATTGCCGGGCAAGCCTTCTAGAGTCCGAGTGGTGCCCGTCGTTATACACCCAACTTGGTCAATCCCATGTCGGGTGGTCTTTTAGGCCCGTCGTGTGGGTATCTGGTGTTAATGTTATCCACAGTAGCCCCCGAGTGCTTCATAGTCGAGTTGCTGCTCCTCTTTACTGCACTTTGGATGAGTCATGATTCATGTCGAGTGCTTGTATATTGTTGATGCTTCTTCCCAACTGGCTTCTGCCTGTTATCTGTAAGTAGACTGTGAAGGACTCATAGAGATCCTTAGAGTTAAGAGTTCTGGCGGTCGGCTCTTTATACGGCGCATCACTTTGATTTTGATGAAGTGGTACAGCTGGCGACCCAACATGAGGTATACCATTGGTTTTGACTAAAGAGCCGAGCGGTACCTGTACCCAACCGGAGTGAGATACAGCTGGTGGCCCTAGAGGGCATACCATGGTTTTAGCTGAAGAGCCGAGTGGTATCTGTACCCAACTGGAGTAGAATACAGCTGGTGACCCCAGAGGGCGTACCGTATTTTTAACCATCTGGTACCTATACTCGTAGGATAAAGCGATTGGCCCAACATGGAGCATACCATCTGGATAGGGTTTGACCCAATGATACATGTATCCGACTGGTGCGGCACACAGTTAGTGTCCCAACATGGGGCATATCATTATTGTCATCTAGACGGTACCTATACCCGACCCTAGTGGGATAAGCTGGCAGCCCCACCACAGGGCGTACCTTAAGGATAGAGTTTAGTCGTATGGTATCCATACCCGGGTTGCGGTGTACAGCGTCGGCCCCAACTAGAGCGTACCATCGAAACTCAATCCTGGCATCACTGGTGTCTGATCCTGACATGCAGTGACCAATTAGTGACCCAACATGGGGTATACCAAGATATGGGTATTTTTTGTAGCTCTGCCGGTAGTCGACCCAACATGGGGTGTACCGAGGCTGATTTTGGCTTAACCCGGCTACACTAGTACCCACTGGTTGTGACACGTAGCTGGAAGGCCATAGTTAGCGCTCAAGGCGCAGGGTGACCTTTGGCCAGAGCCGTAAGCGTATAGCCGTTCCAATGTTGGCGTGGGCGAGTAGCTGAGCCATAGATTTGAATGCTCGAGGCGCGGGCGTAGGCGCATAGCTATGCCAGGCGCTCGCCGAGCTATATATTTGAATGGTCAAGGCGCGGGCGTAAGCGTGTAGCCGTGCCAGGCGCTCGCCGAGCCGTTGTTATCGCTCAATGCGCAGGTCCTTCTTACTCGTATACGGAGTTGTAGAAGGTACTTGATGAGGCAAAAACCCATGAACCCCTGTAGCATGTACATATAGGATTTAGGCAGTATCATGAAAACATTTAGATGAAAAACTAATCACTCAGATGTTAAGTTCGACTGCTTTAATTATGTAATTTTTATATTTGTGCTACTTTTTCTTTTTTTGATCTTTAATTCCTACAAGTAATCTTCCTTTCATTATACACTCAGCCCGAGTAGTCTAGCCCCGAGCGTCGGGAATTGGTTCATGGCTCTTTTCCCAAGCACGCGTATAGAGTGACTAGAGTTCGCCGTTCGTGGGTCAGAGCTTCACTACTCAGAAGAACAACTCGGATTCATTTGCGATCATTAAGAGAAATAAACAAAAGTGCACGCAAGTGCACCTATTAGGTGTAGCCCCCGACTTAATGGTTAGTTGGAGACAAACTAAGCAGCAAGTCAAGAAACAATCTTAAATTTATATTAAAAGATTATAGTAATGAGAACTTACATCTGGTGTAGGCGTAGGCGTGTAGCCGAGCCGTAGACTTGGGCACTTGTGGTGCACGCGTAGTCGTGTAGCCGAGCCGGGCGCTCGTGGCGCACGATGGCGTACAGCCTAGCTGAAAACTTGGGCGCTCATGGCGCGAGCGTAGGCGTGTAGCCGAGTAGCTTGTCGCCAAGCCGTAGACTTAGAGCCATAGGTCTGTAACCGTACCGAGCGCTCCTGGCACCAGTGATGGCGTACAGTCGAGCTGAAGACCTGGGCGCTTGTGGCGCGGGCGTATGCATGTAGACGAGCAGCGTGTCGCCGAGCTGTAGACTTCAAGGCATAGGCATATAGCCGAGTGGTGTCTCGCCAAGCCATAGACTTGGAGGCGTAGGTATGTAGCCAAGTGGCATGTCACCGAGCCGTAGACTTGGAGCTGGAGACGTGTAGCCATACCAGACGCTCGTGGCGCTTGATGGCGTACAACCGAGTTGGAGACTTGCGCGCACGTCGCTCGGGCATAGGCGTGTAGCCATACAGCCGAGCTGAAGACTTGGACGCTTGTAGCGCGGGCGTAGGCGTGTAGCCGAGCAGCGTGTCGCCGTAGACTTTGAGGCGTAGCCGTGTAGCCGAGTGGCGTCTCACCGAGCCATAGAATTGGAGGCGTAGGCGTGTCGCCGAGCCATATATTTGGATGCATAGGCGTATAGCCTTACCGGGCGCTTGTGGCACGCGATGGCGTACAGCCGAGCTGAATACTTGGGCGCTTGTGGCGTGGGCGTAGGCGTGTAGCCAAGTAGCGTGTTGCCGAGCCGTAAACTCCGAGGCGTAGGCGTATAGCCGAGTGGCGTCTCGCCGAGCCATAGACTTAGAGGCGTGGACGTGTAGCCGAGTGGCGTATCGCCGAGTTATATATTTGGATGCATAGGCGTGTAGCCTTACTGGATGCTCGTGGTGCGCGATGGCGTACAGTCAAGCTGAAGACTTGGACGCTCATAGCGCGGGCTTAGGCGTACAGCCGAGTGGCGTGTCGTCAAGCTGTACACTTGGGCGCACGTGGCGCGGGCGTAAGCGTGTAGCCGAGTAGCGTGTCTCCAAGCCATAGACTTGGAGCCGTAGACGTGTAGCCGTACCGGACGCTCGTGGCGTGCTATGGTGTACAACCGAGTTGCAGACTTGGGCGCACGTGGCGTGGGCGTAGACGTGTAGCCGTACAGCTAAGCTGAAAACTTGGACGCTTGTGGCGCGAGCGTTGGCGTGTAGCCGAGCAGCGTGTCGCCGAGCCGTGGACTTGGAGGCGTAGGCGTGTAGCCGAGCGGCGTGTCGCCGAGCCATAAACTTGGGGGCATAGGCGTGTAGCTGAGTGGCGTCTCGTCGAGCCATAGACTTGGAGGCGTATGCGTGTCGCCGAGCCGTACACTTTGAGGCATAGGCGTGTAGCCGAGCAGCGTGTCGCCGAGCCATAGACTTGGAGGCGTAGGCATGTAGCCGAGCGGCGTCTCGCCGAGCCATAGACTTGGATGTGTAGGCGTGTAGCCTTACCGGACGCTCATGGTGTGCGATGGTGTACAGCCGAGCCGAAGACTTGGGCGCACGTGGCGTGGGCGTAGGCGTGTAGCCAAGTGGCATGTCGCTAAGCCGTAGACTTGTAGGCATAGGCATGTAGCCGAATCAACGGAATTAGTCATTCAAGTCTCGATCAACGTCGAGCAGCACATGCCGTGGTCGGCGTCGAACAGCACATACTCGCCGAGGTCTCTCCTGTGGTCGACGAAGTCGGCCGTAGTCGTTAATGATCTCCACGCGTTTGGTCTAACTTAACGAAAGCCGATGAAATGTCTCACGAGATGTGGCACGACCAATCCTTACATCGTAGCTGACACCGACGAGCTTCACGAGCTCACCGAAATTCGCGATCTCTCTGCGCAGTCTGTCTATAAACAGACGCCTCGGTCGCATCCGAACTCGGATTTAGACGTTCTTGGATTCGTTGGAACAATAACGAGATAAACTTTCCAACACATCTTATATCACCCCGAAACTCCTTCTTAGACAACGGAAAATCGCAATACAAGTTCCATCCAGATTATGAACGAGAACAAATCGCATCTTATTCTCGCGTTCATCTCGTGGTTGATGAAACTGACATCGCACGATGGTCACCATGATCGTCGAGTCCAAGTGATTTGCTGCTGATGACGGTCACCACCTGTAATTTATTCTCCATCAGGACCTCACCATATCCGAGTCGGAATTAAGCCCCCGGCGCACTACTTGTCGGTAGGTGGCGGTGGCATTCCCCAACACGATCGAGAGTCCGAGTGAAGCGCAATTGAATTCCCTCCCGGATCAGATCTTGTCCGAGTCCGAAAAGGAGTTGTTGAAGTCCTTGGTTGAGTTCTCACCGTATCCGAGTCGAGAATTGAGCCCTCGGCACACCACTCAGGAGTAGATGACGGTAGCGTTTCTCGACCCAAACAGGAGTTCAAACGAAGCGATGTCGATGTTCTCCTTAGATTGGATCGGATCCGAGTTCGGAAGAAGTGTTGGTCGTCAATTGTTTCGAGAAGCTTCTTACTGATCCTTAATGTCCTTAGAGGTGTATTACGACCTATCCGCATGCCGCAGCCTTCACAGATGGGTTTTACGAGTTTGTTAAGATTCGCAACCTTTCCGCGCAGTCTGTCTTCAAACGGACGCACCGGACACATCCGGACTCCGTTTTGGACGTTCTTGGGCTTCACGGAAAGCTGACGAAATTATATTTCCAATGCATGCAGTCTGATCCCAAAATTTCTATTAGATCAACGGTAATTGAAGAAACAAGATCACGTCCAGAATCTGTCTTCAAGTCATTGCCGTATCCGAGTCTGGAAGTGAACCCTTAGTGTACTACTCATGAGTAGATGGCCATGGCATTCCCCAACCAGAGCGGGAGGTGTTGTTGTAGTTCTCCCCAGATTGGATCTGATCCGAATCCGAGAGGTGGAGTCGCCGAAATCGTTGATGACGCTGTCGGCTACCGAAGCGGAATGCCTGGCCGGGGGCAGAGACGACGGCTACTCTGTTGATCGATGCTATCGAGGTTGACGAGATTGATCTTGACGCTGCCCCTACCTGGCGCGCCAACTGTCGACGAATAGCTAACCAAGGGTTATCGTCGGTAATGATTATATATGGGATGATGCACAAGATCTAAACTCAATGGTAGCATAAGACAGGGGCTCTTTTTTAATACAGGTTCAGGCCCTCGCGGTGGTGGTAATACCCTAGCCCTATGCTCTAGGATTATAATGGTGATCTCATGATCAATATGGAGAGAGATGTCTCTCTATGGATGGGTGTGGAGATGATGATGAAGATCATCATGTGGGGATGCCGAACCAGGGGCTCCATGCTCGCCTTATATAGTGGGGGGTAGGGTTACAAGGTAGAGTCTTGGTCAGTTACGAGGTAGGATTTCTATCTCTATCCTCTAGTCAGATATGTAGTTATCCGGGATTACAAGTGTATCTTCACTATTAGGGATAGACTTCTATCTTGAAGCCTTTCCTTGCCGGGCAAGCCTTCTAGAGTTCGAGTGGTGCCCGTCCTTATCCACCCAACTTAGTCCAGCCCCTATCGGGTGGTCTTTTAGGCCCACCGTGTGGGTACCCGGGGTTTATGTTATCCACATCAACCGTATACCTTCTCCCTCTCAGGAAAAGAAAAATCTATGCAACACTGCTGCAAACTGCCTCTTCTGAGGCAATAACCGAATAGATGTTGCGTGTGCCTCTTGCCTAGTCACAAAGCAATGCCCTCGCAACGTCTCCTCCCCGAAAAAATTTCCCCGACTTCCTCTCTTCTCCGGCTTCCACCCTTGCTCTCATCCACATTTTATATCACCCTCCCTTCGTCCATGGAAATTCTAACCCTAGCTTCTATCCTCCCTTTCAATCCGGTCACTGGCGTCTTGACGTCCTCCACCACTGCCTTGTCGTCGGAGGTTGACGCCACCATCCTCGTCATTCATTCACGGCCATCGACATGCCAATCTGAATGATTTGACAATGCGACAGCCAGACTGACAATAATTTATTTTTTGAAAACACTCTGGTGCCTAGAGCATCTGCATCCGACCTCTATTCTCAGTTTCTCACCCTACATTTCACTATTAGTTACTCCTTTTATATTTCCTTCTAAATTTTCTTTACACTTTACACTACATTCTAACCAATTTCTTTCCTCCATCAGATACCCTATTCAAAACTATAGTATTTTTTAGTGACTGTTACGGATGTTCAACGGATGCAACACCACATTTTTTTTGAGACGTGTGTTTCCTAGCAAGTAGCAACCACGAGCTGTGGAGTGGCCATGCATCGAGCTCACCACGTGACGACAACAACGACGGGAGCTTGAGCGGGACGAAGACAACAATATATGCTTTTGTTTGTTTCTGGGTCTCTTTGATTCATGCCAAATATCTCAAAAATAAACCTCTGTCTTTGGTTACTTCTAAAAGTTCTGATTCTTTTTGTTGGTCTCAGCTTCTCAAAATCAGACGTTATTATCAGAAAAATAGGATTTTCAATTTAGGTAATGGCAAGAAAATTGATTTCTGGGAAGATATTTGGTGGGATGGGAGACCCATCAGTTCTCTTTTCCTTTGGTGTATGAAGTTTGTTTTGATAAAAAAATTTCAGTTGCTGATGCTGTGGAGTTTGATTTTAACTTCTCTTTTAGAAGAAATCTTGACAGTACTGTTGCTCAAGATTGGAATAAACTTAAACAGATTATATTTCGTAAAATTGATCTCACCAAACAAGATGAAGCTGTTTGGAAAAGAAAAAAAGGTAGTAGTTTCACTGTAAAGTCTGCCTATAAAGTGATTTCTGTTAATGGTGCTTTGGTGAATTACTCTTTCATCTGGAAAGCTAACATTCCACTTAAAATCAGAATTTTCATGTGGCTGGTTTGCAGAGGTGTGTTATTAACAAAGGATGTCCTTATAAGTAAAAATTGGCCTGGAGACCCTTCTTGTTTTTTCTGTGGTAAATCTGAAAACAACAGGCATTTGTTTTTTGAATGTTCTGTTGCTTCTTCAATTTGGTGTATTATAGCTAGTGCTTTTGGAGTCAATAATAAGCCCACTAGTTGGTGTAACTATTTCTCTTGGATTGAATCAATTTGGCCTTCTGGAAAGGAATTTCACTGCACTTGTTTAGCTGCTGTTTTGTGGTGCATTTGGAATGCTAGAAACAAATGGTGTTTCGAGCAGAGGACTTTCAACTCCCCCATTCAGATTATTCATTCCGTTTGTGCGGTGCTGCGCTATTGGGCAGATCTGTTTTCAGGTGACTCGAAGGAAACTTTGATAAAAGGAGCTTCGATGGTTGAGCAGGTTGCTGCGGGGGTGCAAGCTTGCTACATGAAGAACCCCAGTTTGCTGACCTGATGAAGTCTCTTAGCTGTGAAAAAGATTAGTGGAGTTCTTAATGTTTTTGGCATTAGACTCTTTGTTGGGTGTTTCCATGCCTAAGTAATGTTACACTTTCTCTGTATTACCTTCTCAAGCCCTTATTCTAGTAGCTAGCCTAGACTCACGGCTCTGGAACGTTGTTTTGCTGTTTTTCGAAGACATGGTTTCCGTTGTATTGCTCCTTTGAAATGCAATGGAAAATGGGATAGAATCCCTTTTGGAAAAAAAAAATAAAAGTGCTCAAAAAATGGTCTAATAATTCTAAAAAGAAATTAAAAAATAGTTTTACAATCTTGCGAAGAACTAATAAAAGACTTAAAAAAATATTATGAATTATTGCAGCATATAAACTATATAAAAATAACAAAAGTCGATATGGTAAAACTCAACTCAACTTTAAATTGAAACAAATAAAATCATAATGACAAGTAGAGCCCACTTCTGAGAGAGCAGGAGCAGGTAGCACTGTGCTCAGTTTGCTATAGTGGAAGATTGATGCGGTCGGATCTAGTAACAAACATGATGTTCAGACTCGTTGGATCAGAAAAAGAAAAGGAAAAAGTCTAACTTACCCCCATGAACTATGGCCTTGGGCACACATAACCCCCTGTCAGGCCATAATTCAGGGGGTAAGTAGTTCAGGAGTTAGAATTTTTTTTTCTCCTCCCTCAAAAAAACAGTAGACTTTTTCCAAAAAGAAAATGACAAGCAGAACGGAGCTATAGCCGGGACAACGTGGGCTATGCCTCCGAGCCAAAAATAAAAAATAAAAATCACAGACCAAGTATAGTATGCAGGCACAATTCAGCCAGTCCTCATTCATGCCCCCTAACCGATTCCGATTTTTTAAAAATTTTATTATTTTTATTTTTGATTTAAATAAGTAAATTTTGTTTATTTAAATTAAATAAATAGACTCCTTCCGTTTTTCAAAATAGCAGGAAAAATAGGTGAAAGGTAGCTTGAACTGGCGGCTAATAGGTCAAAGGCGGGTATTATATATGCACCCTGTTCCTACATGATGTGCACTTCACCGGTTCGAATCTCGAAAGATAGTTAGACTGAAATTGCCACGTAGTTTTCAAGTTTGAAGTAAGGAGTGTGGAATTTTTAGTATACGTAGTTAGCGAGTTTGCCGTACGTGGCAAAGTTAATATTAAAGGATAGTTAGATTGAAATTGCCACGTAGTTTTCAAGTTTGAAGCAATAAGTGTGGAATTTTTAGTATGCGAAGTTAGCGAGTTTGCTGTACGTGGCAAAATTAGCTGGCTTGTCTGAAAATTTGTGGAAAAATTCAGCAACGTGCTTTACACCGAGTTCTTGGTAGGGCGTTATTGTTGCATTAGGCCGTTCCGTCCTGTCAGCCACAATAAAAATTTTAAACACAAGGTCATGGTCATAATGTGTTGGCTTAACAGGCTTTCTTAACACGTCACTGACGGTGGCAATGTGTTAAAATCAAGCTTAATTCGGCCTCGGTACACCCTGGAGGGCATATGACCAGCAGCGCCAAAATTAAAAATATTTCACAGCATACCCCATGTTGGGTCACTAGCTAACTTTGCATAATCAAGGTTGGGTGTTGGTGAAATTTGGGTACAATTTCGGAGGTATGCATTTTCTAAGGTCGCCAGTTGTATACCGATACCCGGGTACAAATGCCTCTCGGTCAAATTGCATCCAATCGGTATGCCCCTATGGGCCTATGCTGATCCCTTCTCTGGTTGGGACAGATACCACCCGGGTGAACGGTGTGCCCCATGTTGGACTGAGTGCTGGTTCTTACATGCTAAGGCCAGGCACCTGATGCTGATACGTTTGAAACGCTAGAGTTACAATATGCTGCAAGACGGAAGTTGTAATGGCGTGGCTTAAGGCATGCCCCATGACGGGCCAATAGTTGCTTTTGCATTGCAAGAGTGGATGCTCAGGAGCCGAATTCTTCCGTTGAGGTGATGTGCCCAATGGGCCGAGTAAGCTGGAGTTTGGTATTGCCAATTCAGGCATTGTTTTAACATAAAAACTTAAGATTTCTTGAGTTCTTTACAATCTCTTTTCAGATTACAGGAGATATTGGTGAAACCAGTCGACCAGACATCTGATTCGATCGTAAAGCACTCGGGGGCTACTGTGGACTACATGGGCCCTGAGTATCCTCTAGAAGGCCCATAAGGGAGCAGATGGGGGGCGATCCAAGTCGGCTGATCAAGGATAAGGACCACTCGGGTTACATGCGCCTTGAGCTCTAAGAAAGTTCCCGAGGATATAATCTATCTCCATGTAATTAGCAGATCAACATATGCATGACATGTAATAGCAAACAGCATTAGTTACCGCGTACCACGTACCATCTTGTAACTCTATCTCCCCCTACACTACATAAAGGGAGGGGGTAGAAGCCATCGGCATATACACACGAAGCATCATCACCATATAGCATCAACTTGCATCCCGCATCTTGATACACATATAATCCCAGAGCACAGGAAGTAGGGTATTACCTCCGTTGAGGGCCTGAACCTGTATAAACCCGTGTCTTGTGCTACCACCTAGCTTGGTTCTCGATAGCATCCCCTCGTACAAATTCATTGCCGGCGGTGATCCCCAGTTAGTCACCAGTCGACATCTTCTTGGTAAAGCACTTGATAAACTCACTAAGAGTCTTGTTCTTGCGCCGGTGTAGCTGTTCAATCTCCCATCTCCCCGCGGGCCTTTCATAGGTCCCTTGGAAATTGACAATGAACTGCTCCTGGAGTCCCAAGACTCAATAGAGTTCTCCGGGAGTCCCGTTAGCCAGGTCTGGGCGGTTAGGGTCAAAGCGACAGGCAAGTAGTTTGCCATGACGTTCTGATCACCTCCTGCCGCGATGACTGTCAAGGCGTAAACCTGCAGTCAGTTCTTTGGTGCTCTCGTGACAGTGCTCGTGACAGTGGTCGCGCCGGCTGGCGGTGCTTTCGGCCTGGTCATCAACGCGCCGGTTGTGATGGCTACGAGAGTTTCGCTCGCCGTCGATGCGCTCCCGCCATTTGGCTTCTATGTCTTGACGTAGATCATGGGCAGCTGTCTGGTGGGAATCGCCAGCTGCGGAGGCCCGAGCCCGGTTCCGATTGCGCGTAGAACGACTGTGGGCCGAAGCGGTCGGAGCGGGGATTGCCTCGTTTTGCTGAATGGCAGCCATCTCCACCATAGCCGTCACTCGAGCGAGGATCTGGGCAAACGGGCTGCCTTCAGGAAGTTGCGGTGCGATGGTCGCAGAGGAATTCTCGAGTCTGGAGGAAAATCCAGCCGAGAGCACTGAGTTGTTGTTGGGCGACATAGAATCCACGCCCATGCGGTCGAGCCCGCCGAGTCCTTTTTCGTCTTCCTCGGGAAGAGGTGCGAAGGCGAACAGCGAACGGGTCAATCCGCTGAAGGTGCTTGCTAAATTCTCCAGGCCAAAGGGCAATGGGTCACATTGATTGCGCACACATTCTTGCGAAGAGATCTCTCCCGGAGGGGAGAGATGAAGATTGCCAACGTCGTCAGCGATGAAGTCATGGGTGCCAAAACGAAGAGTCTGCCCCAGCTTCATGGAGATGTGCGGCGATCTCCAAGGAGCCATCTAGCTTGAGAGATGATCTTGACGCTGCCCCCTACCTGGTGCGCCAACTGTCGACTGGTGACTAACTGGGGGGTCACCGCCGGCAATGAATTTGTACGAGGGGACGCTAATCAAGAACCAAACCAGATGGTAGCACAAGACCGGGTTATACAGGTTCGGGCCCTCAGCACCGAGGTAATACCCTACTTCCTGTGTTCTGGGATTATGCTTGATCAAGATGCGGGATGCAAGATGACCAAGGTGATTACAGCGTATGCTCTATGAGATGATGCTATATGCCTATAGCCTCCACCCCCTCCCTTTATATAGTGTAGGAGGAGATAGAATTACATGGTAGCACGTGATTCGCTGTATCTAATCTGGTTATGCCGTTACATGTCATGCATGTGTTAATCTTCTAATTACATGGAGATAGATCATATCCTCTGAACCTTCCTTGGAGCTCAAGGAGCGTGTAACCCGAGTGGTCTCTATCCTTGATCGGCCGACTTGGATCGCCCCCCATCTGCCCCCTTATGGGCCTTCTAGAGGATACCCGGGGCTCATATAATCCACAAGCTCGCTCATGAGCTCATGATGGCGATTGGAGATGAACCAGCAATGGTCAAAGAGGTAAAGCAGAGTGGAGAGTGGAGGAAGGCAATGCTTGAAGAAATGGCATCTATTGAGCAAAATCACACGGTCCTTGGTGGACTTGCCACTAGGACATCGTACCATTGGGCTGAAGTTGGTGTTTAAGCTTAAGCGTGATGAGCATGGTGAAGTCTCCAAGTACAAGGCGTGCCTCGTCGCAAAGGGTTATGTGCAACGCCAAGGGGTCGACTACGAGGAAGT
>SPJY01016910.1:0-65000 GCA_005191435.1 Raddia distichophylla
TGGCAATGGGCCGTGATTTTATCCCCGACAATTTCCTTGATCACAAGATAAAAAGTTGGGTTTGAATGTAGATGTTGTTTAGAATTTACCTTTTATATATCTCATCTCTTCAAAACTAAGTCTTTCAAAATTGCTCCGAAAATTGCTCCAAATATTTAAAGTTTCTTGGTTCTTGAGCAAAATAGGAGAAAAATCTCTTCAAAAGCACTAAGATTTAAATCCAATATGGGTTGATCCCGTCCGGCCTCACGGATAAAGTCCGGTGCTGTTTGGCTAGGCTTTGGCAGATTTTTCTATCTGTCGGACCCAGTCTGACAGTCACCGGACCCGGTCAGATGGGCTGACAGGCCAGCGGTTCTTAGCCTCTCTGTCGGACCCGGTCCGATGGTCCTCGGACCGGGTCCGGTGAGCTCATCCCTATCTTTGGCTAAGTACTCGTGTGCACTGTCTCTGTCGGACCCAGTCTGACGATCTTTAGACCCAGTCTGATGGAGTGTACTGTTCGCTTTTCTGCGTGCAGTGGCTCTGTCGGACCCAGTCCAACGGCGTCGGACCCGGTCCGATGGCGGGATCGCGGCCCTATTTTCTGAATCCGTACCTCTCTGTCTTCCTCTCTCTCCTCATTTCCTCTTTGCCTCTTTCTCTCAACCAAGGCCGCCGCCCCTCACCTCCTTTGACGGTGCGGCTCCTTCGGCGATCTCCGGCGACCACCCTCTCCATATTCGTCCTCCCCTCGTCCTCCTCTTCGATTCCCACCGCGGGGATCCTCGAGAGGGGACTCGATCTGTGCGTGGTCTCGTCTCAAGCTCCTCTCCTCTTCCTCACCGGAAGAGGCCTTGGGGACTCCTCTGCACGCACGGTGGGGTTGGCCATCGTCTAAAGTTCAGTAAGACGCCTTGTAAGGTCACGATTCTCTCCTTTCCTTTCCGTTTCTTAGTGCTAGGTTTTGAATCGTATTTTTCCGCGCTCGTGTATTAGGCTTTGTGGAGTGGTTGGAGAACTTGGGATTCTAAGTTCATCGGAGCGGCACAATGTCTCGGCGTCTCAGAAACTTGGGCAGGTCAGTTGCAAGAGCAATGGGAACTGGGGGCAGTGGCAGTCAGGGCGCCAGAGGTGATAGAGATGATACTGCGTCTGTGGGCAGTTTTGCACCTCCTCGCATTAGGAGGGGCACCCAGCAGCAGCGATAGCTACGGCGTGATGCCGTGGATTGGACTCAGCGACTTGCGGGGATTCTTTTGTGACCATCGACGACGACAGTGATGAAGATTATGTCGATGAGGCTGAACAGGAGGACACCACCGCATCTGAGACTGTGGTCCCTGAAGATGAGCCCGTGGATGACAATGTGCTACACTTAAGTATGGAGGTTTTGAGAAGGAAGCGGGCTGTCATACAGGATAGGTGGTTTCCTGAAAATAGAGAAGATACAATTGATTTTCGGCTCCATACCAAGTTCTAGAAGCAACTCTTTTTGTGCTTCTCTAGACCGCAGAAGAGCTCACGGGACCCACATTATATTGATTGGCATGAGATCACCACTTTCATGGGGCCCAGTATTTACAACTTTTTCAACACTACTCCTGGTCTGGCAGATCTTCTATCCAACACTCAGCTGACTTGGGGGGAGGAGAGGCATTGTGAGTTCTTTGCTACTGTATTGCCTGGTAATGACCAGTCAGAGTTCAGTTATTATCATTCCATCGATGACAGGGTTCACGGTCTATCTTTTGGTGAGATGAACTACGCTCTTAGGACTCCTAACAATGGAGTTGATCTACACGGCTTAGCTTTTGACGCTGGCATGTGGTCTGCTCGGTATCCACCAGAGGAGAACATTCATTTTATGTATCTGGACCCAGAGGCAGATGACTACAGCATTGAGAAATCAAATCAACTGAGGGCAGAGCCGGCCTTGATGAATGTTATACTGAGGTGCACACTATTTGTGCGAGGGGGAAATAGAGATCGGGTTCTCCCTATTATTAGCTGGTTTATGCTGTATCTTTTCAAGGGGAGCTTAATCAACATTGGAGCCACTCTGTTTGGAGATTTTGATGATGCTATTTACAGGGAGGTTAACAGGGCACTGCCACTTGAACCTTACATTGGACTTCTGCTCTCTAAGACTGGCAGAGTGCCTGAGGAAGAAATATGTCAGTGGGATAAGAAGATCAAAAAACACCAATTGAAGCAGTTCTTATCCGCTCTTGTCAGCAGGCCAAAGGTTGGTGGGCCTGTTGCTCCGGACTCCCCTCCGGCACCGGCCCCTACTTATGCACCTCCGCCTGCTCCTGCTCCTGCAGGTGTCCCTATGAGCGATGCTCCTGCTGCTTCAGGTGCCCACATTGGAGGATATGGCTACCCTGCAGCTCCACTGCCATGGTTTGATTTGAGCCTCTTGCTACATGAAGTGCAAGCCCTTCGAGCTGATCAAAGTAACTATCAGAGGGAAATGAGAGCGGATATGACTGCATTCCGAACTGATATCACCGCGGAGATTGCTGCCACCTGACAACAGCTGGACACTATGGTGGGTCAGCAAACTTATTTGCAAGAAGGGCTTGGAGTGATGAAATCTGCGATGATGCATATGGGCACTCACTTTATGTCTTATAATCCACCAGCAAATCCCTCTACATGGTATGATCAAGCTCAAAGTGATTATCAAGAATACTTGAGAGAGTCTGGACAGGTTCCACAGCCGGGTTTTGATCCATCCTCAGCTTCAGCTCCTCCTCCTGTTGGTGGTTCTCCATCCCGCTCCGCTAGGTCGAAATCCAAGAGAGCGCGCCCCTCTAGGTCGTAAAGTTCCTTTCAATCAGGCTCCGTGACGAGCTTCAGCGATCGCGGGCTGTTGTAGAACAAGCCGTTTGGGCCAGGACAGGACTTGAGAAGTCCCTGGCTGCCGCGGAAGCGGCGCCTAAGGCTGGGGCTGGAGAAGATGAAGTCCGGGCTCTCGCGGAGGAGGCGGACAAAACCAGGGCCGAGCTCGCGGCCACCAAGCGGGAGGCAGACGAGATGAAGGCCGCGCTGGCAGAGGCTCGGGCTGCCTCTTCTTTCGCCACTGAAGAACGGGACAGGGCCGGCGAGGCAGTAGCCTCCGTGGGTGCCGAGCTCCGCGAGGCCAAGATGGCCATGGAGCAGGCGATAGCGACGAAGGCCGAGTTTGCGGCCAAGATGGAGGAGGCGGAGAGATGAGTGGCCATGCCCGGGGCAACCGCTTCGTTCTCCGGGGCTTTACCGGGGCCGTCTGTGGCCGTGGCGGCGCACACTGCATCATCGGAGGAGAGCGACTTGGAGTACTCGTACCGCTCGCCCTTGACGTTCCATGAGTCGCTCCCTCGCGGGCTTAACCAGGCTGCGCGCGATGCCGTCGAGGAGAAAATGAGGTGCGGCCTCGAGCTGCACCGAATGGTAAGCACCCGCTGCCGTGCGTCGTGTTTTGGCGTTGGCCTTTCCACGGCTTGATTCGTGGCTCTTGTCTCAGTCCTACAACTTATTTGCTGGTGCGGCCTCATTGTTCGAAGAGGCGAGCGGGCAAGCCGGTAACGACGCGGCGAAGCTCAGCCGCCATTCAACGGAACTTGAAAAAGCCCGGACCCAGATAAAACGTGCGAGTGAGAGCGAGGTCCGCTGGACCGCTCGCATTGCTGAGTTGGAGGTCAGGTTGCAGGCAACACAGGATGGGGAGAAAGAGGCCGCGGCGAAGCTCTCCCAAGCCCGAGAAGCGGAGAAGGCCACGGTGGGCCAGGTTCAGTCGGTCCAGGAGGAGGTGGGCCAAGCCCGGGCTGCACTCGCCGAAGAGCGAAGGCGCGTGGAGGCGGCCTCTAAGGAGTTGCAACGGTCTTGTCTGGGCGTAGCTCGATCGTGCGCGGGCTTGAGGAAACCTCGGCAAGCTCGCGGAGGAGGTCGTCGTGCTTCGGGAGGCCGTGGCGAAGTCCAAGGCCGAGGCGGAGTCCGTGAAGAAGCAAGGGCAAGACCTCGTTGCCGCCCGGGCTAAGCTGTGCCAGGAGCAGAACGAGAGGGACGCGCAAGCCATAGAGCTGCTCCAGGCGCGGACACAGATCCGCAACCTGGAAACCGAGCTTGAAGAGCTTAGGCGGCATCGCGGGATGTAGCTCACCCCAGGCTGTTCTGTTCCCGAACTCCGCGTTATCATTTTGTCGCTCGCTTAATAGAGAAGCATTGTGTACTGTGGCCGGAGAACTTAGACATTTTTTCTTTACCCTACTGTGTCAAATCGTGCGTACTGTGCGCTCTGCCGCGCAGCACAGCGTCTCGCTGACAACAGGGCCACGCTTGCCGGGCACGGATGCGTTGGCGGAACGACGCCGCGACGGCTCACGTGCCTAACCCAAGCCATGCGTCGAGCTGATTTTACGTTCTTGGGCCTCGTTAGGATAGTTGGGCCGAAGTCGCGCACTAGGCCTTGTCCGTGTAATAAATACCAGGGTGCGAAGAGTCCCGGAGAAGACCGGGCGAGGGCCCCACACGTCAGGCGGGCGAAGCAGGCCCCAGCGTGTGGACGAGCCCCTCAAGCGCCGGGCGAGGGCCCCACACGTCAGGCGGGCGAGCCGGCCCCAGCGTGTGGGCGAGCCCCTCAAGCGCCGGGCGAGGGCCCGACACGTCAGGCGGGCGAGCCGGCCCCAGCGTGTGGGCGAGCCCCTCAAGCGCCGGGCGAGGGCCCCACACGTCAGGCGGGCGAAGCAGGCCCCAGCGTGCAAAAACTTTGGATATTTATTCAGCTTTGCTAATCTGATTTCGATAATTGCTATTCCTTGCTACTATATATTGCCTATCCACGCTCCACATACTTCTTATCAATTCTGATTTGAACTTGCAATCGCTTCGCTCACACTTGTTCGGTATCACGAACCAGCCACCGGTTGTACTTTATGCATCGTTGGTAAGAACACTTGTAAGAACATGGTAAGACGCTTGAGAGGGTGTGACTCCACCGTTCAAAACCTAGTAGTTGATAGGGGTAATACTTTTGTGTTATCTTGTGTTTTCTACTAATAATGGCAGGAGCATACAATGAAATTGGAAGATTGCAGCGATCAGCCACCAGTTGGAATGCAAGCATCATTGGTATGGAGGCTAAAGGAAATTTTGATCAGTTCCATTATAAGGAGAAATTGAAGAAGAGTTACACATCATCTTCTACCAACAAACATGGCCCTCAAAAAAGAACAAGAACTGCGGGAGATGATGATGATTTCCGAACACTTTTCCAAAATCTTACTGTCGATCTAGCACGGAGGGATAAGGAACTCATGGATGCTCTCTCTAAAATAACCAAAGAAGTGACCAAGGCAAACAGAGAGATCAGGGAAGAGGTTGCGAAGGTTCGGCTAGATAATCAAGAGAAGGAGAAGCATGATTTAATTGAGATTGAGAAAGAGGAGAGCGAGGAGATGCTTGTTGCTGTACCCATGCTTCCAACACCTACAACTGAAGATGTACCTACATCAGCTGAGGAGGAAAACAAAGGTAATGAAAAAGGTACCACACACATTCAAGTTGAGAACTATATTGATATGCTGGAACTTTCCACAAAACATGCTTTGTTAGAGCAACAAATTGTGGAACCAATTCCTGATTTACCTTTGTCACAAGATGATTTGCTAGATGTTTCTTGTGATAAAGAAGAGTTGTGCGATAAATCTTCACTTATATCTATGCCACAACTAGTGAATGAACATGTTACTTTTGCTTTCGAACCAAACACTTGTGCTGAAAATAAACATGTTATTCACTTTGCTAATGAAAATGATGAGGTAAAATTGTTTTCTTCTTTGAATATTTTGGGTTACATTGAGTTTGACATTTCGTGTGACCTAAATAATTTAGAGGAGAGACTTGTTAATTTTCCATGGTTATCTAGAAACACTTTTCATGTTGTGGGTAAATATAACGATAAAGGAAAATACATGGTGAATCGAGTGTACATTTGCTCAAATCTGAATTTTGCTTATAATGTGCAACCATGCAATCGACTAGAGAGCTATACTATCAATAAGCATGCCATTTCAAATGTCTCTGGATCAATTTTTAAGCCACATGAAATTTTTCAAGAAAGGGAGGATCCACATGACGATGAATTTTATTCTAACAATTTGATAACAAATGATCTACTTGTTCCATTGCCTTCTTTAGGAACTAACCTTTTGCAGAAAAACAAGAATGAGTCGAGGACGACTCACAATCAAGAAAGGGAGGATGATGTGACCATGCCCATCATAGGTATGACCAACACTACGTCAATATGTTGGTCATCAAGATTTTCGTCGACTACTTCGTCTACAACAAGTTGGCAACACTACACGGCATCCTCTATATCGTCTACATCATCTATGATGACATCATCGACTACGTGGCATCATCGACCTCCACCATGGCCAGGTCGATCACTCCGTCAGCATCATCGACCTCTGGACAAGGCGCGATATTATCCAGAAGTTCGGCCACCACCCTGGCCGCCTCCACTACGTGAAGACATACTGAAGAAAGACGTCTCTCCACCTCTTCGGCACCCTCTGGTCCCACAAGCCACGTCGTTCCAAGGCGGGCCAAAGAAAGAGCTCAATTGGTCCACGAATCCAGTTCGGCCATCTCCGCGCAGTCAACTTAAAATGGATGCTCCGGATATGTACGAACTCCGTTTTGGACGTTCTTGGTATGCACGGATAAGCCCTCGACGAGATCTTTCCAACGGATCCAGTACCACGTCCAAATTCTATACGGATCAGTGGAAATCGTCGAAACAATATTGCGACCAGAATCTGCCGGGATCTGTCGGGCGCTGCGCCGCTCCACTTTGGGCCCATGGCCCATGTACCTCATAGGGCTGCGCCCCAAACCCTAGCCGTCATTATAAATTCAGTAGCCGTCGCTAGTTTAGACTTGGGTTTTGCTTAGATTGTTCTGCCGTTGCAGCTTCGCCGTTTAACGGTTTGCGGAACCCCAACTTGTATGCTTATTTGGTAATCTTTAATATTGAGATTGCATCTACCGTGTTCTTGCTTGTGTTCTCGATTCGCTTGCAGGAATTAACCTTCGTGGTGAGGTCAACCGTGTCTTGGCGTGGTTGATAACGAACGGAGACAGTGGTGTAGCGATTGCAGGCTTAGATCAGTTCTGATTGGAAGTCGGATCGTCAACGTCGAGTTCTCCACCAATCGTGTTTATCCATACCTGTCGGAAGATCGGGACCCCCGTCCCCCAACAAAACGAATTACATTAATTCTAATCCCACTCGTTCTGGTTCGAACTTGCAATCGTTTCGCTCACACTCGTTCGGTATCATGAACCAGCCACCGGTTGTCGTATAGCATACATTATACGAAGTTATACGAAATTCAGTAGCCGTCGCTAGTTTACACTTGGGTTTTGCTCAGATTGTTCTGCCGTTGCAGCTTCGCCGTTGTGTTGTTGAATTTGTATGCATCGTCATCGTTTTGTTGCTGGTTTAGATTAAGTTCTTGGTCTTGTTTGAGTCTTGCATGTTGACGTTGAGTCCAAAGCCATCACGTCGCCGTCGTCGCCGCGTCCAAATCGGGTGTCAATCTGTCCAGTTTGGTATTTTACGTTTATCTCCTTCGTCCGAACTCCAAATTGGACGACTTTAGGGTCTAAATTATTGCTCAGAAAACGTTCTACAACTTTGTCCATTGCACTAAGTTCTAGAAACTCTATCTTCAGATTCAAAATCGTGTTGGAAGTGTTTCTGTATGTGTCTCCGATTTTTCTGAGCAGTCTGTATTGCGGGGCCCATAACTCCTAGATCCTTTATCCAAATTATGACTTCTATATATGCAAATTGATCTAGAATAAAAGATCTACAACTTTGCTGTTATACGTTTTAGCGTTTGAGGCCCTCAAAAATCCGAAAAACAGCCTAGAAAATATCTGCATAGTAGATCTGTTTTTTCAGCGAGAGAAAATTGAGTGTTTGAGTATATATCTTGTAATCTCTCATATGCGGCACTATTGATATTTCAAAAAAAAGGTGAAAAAGAAAAGTGCATAAAAAGACGCCGCACAAAAAAAAAGATAAAAAAAAAGTAAGGAAAAGAAAGAAAGAAAGAAATCAAAAGTGCTTGCATTCTTTGTATCCAAAGTGTTGTGTTATTTGTTTTGCTTGCTTGAGCTAGGCCTAAGGACTGGTTTAGGCCAGCAACATTGACAAAAACTTTGGATATTTATTCAGCTTTGCTAATCTGATTTCGATAATTGCATATTCCTTGCTACTATATTTTGCCTATCAAAGCTCCACATACTTGTTATCAGTTCTGGTTCGAACTTGTCGACGAGATCTTTCCAAAGGATCCTGTCCCACATCCACATTCCTTATAGATCAGCGGAAATCGTTGAAACAATATTGCGACCAGAATCTGCCGGGATCTATCGGGCGCTGCACCGCTCCACTTTGGGCCCATGGCCCATGTACCCTAGGGGCTGTGCCCCAAACCCTAGCCGTCGCTTTAAATTCAGTAACCGTCGCTAGTTTAGACTGGGGTTTTGCTTAGATTATTCTGCCGTCGCAGTTTCGCCGTGTATCGGTTTGCCCGGTTTGCGGAACCACAACTCGTGTGCTTAATCGGTAATCTGTAATATTGAGATTGCATCTACTGTGTTCTTGCTTGTGTTCTCGATTCGCTTGCAGGAATTAGCCTTCGTGGTGAGGTCGACCGTGTCTTGGTGTGGTTGATAACGAACAGAGACAGTGGTGTAGCGACTGGAGGCTTAGATCAGTTCTGATTGGAAGTCGGATCGTCAACGTCGAGTTCTCCACCAATCGTGTTTATCCATACCTGTCGAAAGATCGGGAACCCGTCCCATCAAGTGGTATCAGAGCCTCGATTGCCCGTCAGATGTCTTTGTATCTCTTTTGTTCATTGTTCATTTTCCACCTATAGTCCAGAAAATTGCCCAACAAAAAGATTTGAGTTCGTCGTCTCGTGCATCGTCCAAGCCCCTTTGTGCCCTTCGCGATTTCGTTTTCAGATTCGTGTTGTTGAATTTGTATCCATCGTCATCGTTTTGTTGCTGGTTTAGATTAAGTTTTTGGTCTTGTTTGAGTCTTGCATGTTGACGTTGAGTCCAAAGCCATCACGCCGCCGTCGTCGCCACGTCCAAATCGGGTGTCAATCTGTCCAGTTCGGTATTTTACGTTTATCTCCTTCGTACGAACTCCAAATTGGACGAATTTAGGGTCTAAATTGTCGCTCAGAAAACGTTCTACAACTTTGTCCATTGCACCAAGTTCCAGAAACTCCATCTTCAGATCCAAAATCGTGTTGGAAGTGTTTCTGTATGTGTCTCGGATTTTTCTGAGCAGTCTGTATTGCGGGGCCCATAACTCCTAGATCCTTTATCCAAATTAGGACTTCTATATATGCAAATTGATCTAGAAGAAAAGATCTACAACTTTGCTGTTATACGTTTTAGTGTTTGAAGCCTCCAAAAATCCAAAAAAACAGCATAGAAAGTTTCTACATAGTAGATCTGTTTACTCCAAATTGAACAAATTTAGATCCTAAATTGTAGCCCGGAAAAATTTCTACAACTTTGTCCATTGCACGAAGTTCCAGAAACTCCATCTTCAGATCCAAAATCACGTTGGAAGTGTTTCTGTATGTGTCTCGGATTTTTCTGAGCAGTTTGTATTGCGGGGCCCAAATCTCCTAGATCCTTTATCCAAATTGGGTGTTCCATATATGCAAATTGATCAGCACGAAAAGATCTAAAACTTTTCTGTTATACGTTTTAGTGTTTGAAGCCTTCAAAAATTAAAACAACAGCATAGAAAGTTTCTGCATAGTAGATCTGTTTTTCCAGCGAGAGAAAATTGAGTGTTTGAGTATATATCTTGTAATCTCTCATATGCGGCACTATTGATATTTCAAAAAAAAAGGTGAAAAAGGCAAGTGCATAAAAAGAAGCCGCACAAAGAGAAACAAAAGAGAACAAAAAGCAAGGAAAAGAAAGAAAGAAAGAAATCAGAAGTGCTTGCATTCTTTGTATCCAAAGTGTTGTGTTATTTGTTTTGCTTGCTTGAGCTAGGTCTAAGGACGGGTTTAGGCCAGCAACTTTGACAAAAACTTTGGATATTTATTCAGCTTTGCTAATCTGATTTCGATAATTGCATATTCCTTGCTACTATATATTGCCTATCCAAACTCCACATACTTCTTATCAGTTCTGATTTGATCTTGCAATCGCTTCGCTCACTTGCAATCGTTTCAATCACACTCGTTCGGTATCATGAACCAGCCACCGGTTGTACCTCCTGCAGCATTGGTAAGAACACTTGTAAGAGCGTGGTAAGACGCTTGAGAGCGTGTGATTCCACCTTCTACCACCTAGTAGTTGATAGGGATAATACTCTTGTGTTATTTTCTGTTTTCTACTAACAATGGTAGGATCATCAATCGAAAATCCAAACGATACTAAGCTTGTTCGTCATAAGGAGTTACTAGACTTATTGAAGGAGATGAAAGCCATGATCAACAATAATACACAAGAGATGAAAGCCATGATCAACAATTGCGGTCGAAACATTAATAATACACAAGAGATGTTGGAAGAAAAACATTCCACCAACACTATATCTGCTTCCACCGACCAAGAGGAGGATGAGCAAGATTTGGCCACGAATGATAACAAGGAGAATGAGGAGATACATGGCGCTTCATCCCTTCTTCCAACACCTACAACTAAAGATGTACCTACATCAGCTGAGAAGGAAAATAAAGGTAATGAAAAAGGTACCACACTCATTCAAGATGAGAACAATTTTGATGTGTTGAAACTTTCCACAAATCATGATATGTTAGAGCAACAAATTGTAGAACCCATTGATAATTTACCTTTGTCATAAAATGACTTGCTCGATGTTTCTTGTGATAAAGAAGAGTTGTGCGATAAATCTTCAATTATATCTATGGCACAACTAGTGAATGAACATGTTACTTTTACTTCAGAACCAAACACTTGTGCTGAAAATAAACATGTTATTCACATTGTTAACGAAAATGATGAGCTGAAATTGTTGTCTTCTTTAGATGTTCTGGGTTATATTGAATTTGATGTTCCATATGATCTATACAATTTAGAGGAGAGCCTTTTTGATCAATACAATTTGCCTTGGTTATCTAGAAACACTTTCCATGGTATAGGCAAATATAATGATAATGAAAAGTACATGGTTAATCGAGTGTACATTTGCTCAAATATGAATTTTTCTTATGATATAAAACCATGTGATCAGTTAGAGAGCAAAATTATCAATAACTAGGAGACATCAAGTGCCTCTAGTTTTGTTTCGAAAATACATGAAAAATTTCAAGAAGGGGAGGATGTGGATCCAAATCAATTTGGTTCTAAAAAGTTGATTACAAATGATATGCTTGTTGCTTTACCTTCCGTTGGAGCTAACCTTTTGCAGATGAACGAGCATGAGTCAAAATGGATCCGAATCTTGATACTACCTCGATAAGCTCTCGAAATTCAGTCATTTCAGCCGTTCAGCCGTTCAAATCAGTTCAAAAGAACAGAGCCTTATATGTCTATCGGTTGAAATACCACGAAGAAGAAATAAAGCCTCCTCAATCTACAATCCTTTGGTGGCCAATCCCAAATACAAGTTATGCAACACAAATACACAATCTAATTGCTCTTTGACCATGCTTGGCCAAATTGCACGGCAACTGAACCTGCTAATGGTTGGAGATCCGCCCCCACATCCAGCTCGATCCATTCAGCAGCATGCCACATCCCCAACCCAAGCCAGCCCACGCACGTATTTAACAAACCCAAACCAAACCAATCCACCAGCGCTTTCAAACCAGACTAGCCCAAACCGCTTCACCTATTTGGTTTGAACCCATTTGATCATTTGGTTTCCAACCCAGTCCAGAAAACAGATCCAGAACAGACCATGCATTAAGTCGCTTATTCCAACAGCCAGCTTATTCCAACAGCCAGCTTGATTACATACATACATGTAACTGCAGCTGCTGCACCTGCTCAACCTGCTGCTCTGCGGCCTCTTCACCCACCTCTACGACGACCTCAACCGCAAGTACAAGTTCGTCATGCACCTCGTGCATTTGGCATCTATCTGAGGTTAAGCAAGTCCAGACTGGTCAAAACAATATTTTCTTTGCTATAGGCACAAGCAACAAGAACTCTTAAGAGCTGAGACAAAGTATACAGTAACAATCCGTATGAGAAACTTGTTTCCAAATTTGAAACGTATTGGCACAAATGTTTGAATCAATGTGCTGCCTGTCATGTGCAGAATTTATTCCATTAATTGTATGTTTACACTAGAAAGCTTCCTTTCCTCCTATGGTTTCTTCTAAGAACAGAAAAAAACCTTTTGACCATCAGAATCCATGCCTGCTGGTCCAGACAAACTTATCTACCGGTATAAATTACAGTACAATTCAAAGCAATCAGAATAAACCTCTTATTGTTGGAGGGTCAGGAAGCTTCCTTGATCAAGAACCTACAGCAAGAACAACGTTTGATGGCCACAATATTGATTATGGTGCCATAAGCAGCTTCTTCACGAATGCTAGAACCTTCGGCACATCGACAGTCCATGCAACTGAAATCGGTTTGTAACCTGACCATGGATTCTCTGAATTCCACCTGCAACACAGCATAGCAGGAATGACCAATCAGCAAACACTGTGATATTTAAGTCATATACTAATATGCTTTAAGCTGATGCAGCTCACTTCGTATTTTTTTAATCCCTGATCCATCAAAGTATGGCCAGTGCAAATGCCCTGAGTTTCAACTCTCACAATACCCTTCTTGAATGTGAAGTACTCAGGGTGAACTAGGGCGGTGAAGCTCACAGGATCATGGAGGAAAATCCCTAAATAGATTTGCAACAATCAGTTGAAAATATTGATGCAGATTCAATTGTAGCTTTAGCGAAAGCATATGAACAGAGGGTCTTTTAGTATACCATGGAAGCCATCAGACTTGGCGTGCCAATCTCTGTAGAACTTGCACATGTCACATAGAGCATGCTTCCCTTTTGAGTTCTTTAGCCCCAAGAGGTCCTCATCTGTAAGAAATAAACTCACGTGGCGAATTAGTAACTAACCCTCCCAATTTGATCTATGCATATAAGAGTATCAAGGGAACAAACCTGTAAAACAGACTTGAGATGTTATGTTAATGCCCACCACATCAATATCTGCTCGTGAAGTAAAAACTATATCAGCTGCTTCTGGATCTCCGTATATCTGCAATGTTATGTACGCCAGTTTTAGTACTTCCTTTACTGCCTTTGCAATGTTTGCATATTCATATGCATTATATAAAAAAAAAGTAATGCAGAATTCTAATGTGCAACACATATAGCATTACATTTGCTTCAGCTGCAGGGTTGACATTACCAGCCGCGAAGAAAGCTCCACCCAATACAGCTATTTTCTTCACCTTGCTTGCAAAGGAAGAGTCCCTTTTGATGGCCTAATAAATAACAAACAACGTCTTAGCCTCTGGCGCAGCAGGGCCAGCATGATAAATATTAAATAGGTATATTATGTAACTGTAACCATACCAGTGCTATGTTTGTTAGGGGTCCCAAGGCGAGTACAGAGACCTCTCCAGGAAATTGAGAGACCTTATTAACCAGGAACTCAGCAGCATTTTCCTTCACCTTCTTAGTAGTGGGTGCAGGAAGAAACAAATTCCCAAGACCATCAGAGCCATGAACAAAGTCGGCAACACATGGCTCTCCTCCCTAAATACAAAGGGCATGCCACTCTCAGCTCATGCAGATAAATGAAACACTGATTAGGTAGTATCATAATGTTAACTTTAATCTGAACTCTGTCTAGCATATCAAAAGTGGAAGCACATGCAGCATGCCCTGCTATCAACTAATATAGCATACCAATTTCAGAAGAAGAATATTGTATCTACTCATATAACAGAGCATAAAGCAAAAAAATTGCACAAAATTCTCTTTAACAAGCTTTCTTGATTTATTAGACCAAGGTGATTATAGATCCAAAAAAACACTGAATTGCTCATATAGCAAAGATTAAAATTGCAATCTTAATCACACCAGGAACAAATAACACATCAGTACATTGTCTTAGGAATATGCACCAACCGGAAATCTGATCAACTTTTTGCCTCAAGAAAGACTCATATTATATATGCAGACTTTTAAGTATTGCAGATCAATATGGCCTATATTGTAGTATGCGGACGGTATATTGTAGTTACTAGTTAAGACCACTGAAGTGTTCAACCAAGAAAGACTCATATATATATGCAGACCTTTTAAGTATTCAGTCAAAAAAGATAGCACAATACAATCAAGGTGATGGACAGTTATTAAAATATGGACAGCAGCAGGTTATATGTGTAGATCCTGTGAATTTTTACCTCTGTTACCACTTAGCTCCTGTGAATTTCATGGCTCTGAAGTTGAAGTCGCACAGTGACCTGAAAATACAACATTTACCAAGTGGAAATTTGTTGTACCTTCACTATCGATATCTTTGCCCTTATAAAGCCAGTCTTTTGCACAAACAAGAGCCTCGAGCATCTTCGGTGCTAGCGAGCTTCTTGTATCCCCAATTATTCTACCTCCGCAACTGAATGCAGATTCTAATGACACAGGGCTAAGAGGAATTGCGAGGAAGTCACGGGCCATAGATAATAGTACATGGATTTTTTCAGCTTTACCCTTCCACCAGGCTAAAACATCAAAGCCTTCATTGTCCTCCTCGGTCTCCTCTTCCAAATATGCATCAATTTCTGATTTTGGTGCCCGTGCAACCCTTCAGCGTGACTTATGCTGAGCGAATTCTGCATCAAGTTTCCGTTTCCCAAGAACGGGTGAGCCCACATTGGAATGGCTTTCATTTGCATGTGTCATAGTCTCCAGATTGCTTGCCCTTACGTGGTGCTGCTCGTACTATGTGAAATACTTCCTCATCCACTCTAGAGAAAAGCTAACACGAGCATCAACTTGTTTAGTGGTGTCATAGACCTTCCAAAAAAAAAACCAAGATAATCCGCTTTTCTTCTTGGATCTAACACCGTGGCAATGACAAGCACAAGGTTGAATGCAATTTCCTTATTCTTCCTTCGAGGGTTGAGGTTGTAATCTTCATCAGGGTCCCAATATTTGTTGATCTTTGAGTTCATCAATGTAGCTAGTTTCTTCAACAATGTTGTGGTTGCCAAATAGGATCTTTCAAAGCATGGCGGATGAAAAGCACCACAAGTAGAAACTTATGCGAAGTAGGTTCCCTATGGGCTGATACTGCAATTGTAAGCTCTTCAAAAGCTTTAAGAAACTCACAAATAGCTTCTGCCTTGCCCCACTCTTCCTCACTGGGAGAAACCTCAACGTATCTACTAGCATAGCTGTTGATGACAGCTTTATACTTCAGTGCTTCTCTAAGCATTTTAAAGGTCGAGTTCCATCGAGTTGGAACATTAAGGTAAATACTAGATTTTGAGGGCAATCCCATCCCTAGAGCAAGTGAGTTGAACTCCTGGATTCTTGAAGGAGAAGAGTCTATGTGCTTCAATAGCTCACGCAACTTATTTATTGCTCCATGGATTAATTGCGTTCCATCTTGCACCAAAATGTTATGAATGTGAGCACACACCTAACGTGCAAGTGTTGACCTTCAAACAGCAGGTTGTGCTTGTGATTCAGTATCAGCTCCCCACATGCCGAGGTGTTGTTGCTCGCGTTATCCAATGTTGGAGTGAATAGTTTATGCCTAATATCCCACTCAGTCAGGCAACTTGCAATCGCTTCTTCGATAGCAAAACCAGTATGTGGATATTTTAGTTCTTTGAAGCTTATAATCTTTTTATTCATCCTAAATTGCCTATCAATAAAATGAGCTGTTATCACCATGTATCCTAGATTTTGAGTAGAGGTCCATATGTCAGACGTGAGACATACACGGGAATCCAAATTATGCAGTTCGGTTTGAAGCTCTTTCTTCAATTCCTTGTATTTCTTCAAGCAGTCATTCCGGATTGTCTGGCGGCCCTTGACTTTAAAAGTTGGTTGCATTGACTCTATCCAAGGCTGGAGGTAAGGGTCTTCAAATTTCAGAAATGGGATCTCCGAATGGATGATGAACTCAATCATTCGCTCACGACAAACTAGGGGATCAAATACAAAGGGTCCTTCAGATGTTTGCTTATGCAAGGTTGCGATAAATGCCTTCCTAACAGAATCCTCAATTGATGGACAAGCTGTAGCAATGTGGCTTCTCATACTACTAGTGCCAGATTGGGCTTTCAATTTTATTTTACAATATTTGCAAACAGCCTTTAGTTCACCATCCACATCTACCAAGTCCCGCTCGAAGTGATCCTAGGCTATTGACCGCCGACCACGCGGTGGTTGAGACATATGAACATCTACGCTATGGTCACTGGCTGAACTCTCAGATGTAGACATAATTATGCACCTAGCAGAAATAAAAGGTGAGCTGGATGTATGGTCTACAACAATTTGTAGTTTTAGAAGCAACTCAGCAGGGATGGTAACAACATCACACATATCTATTGACCTCCCTTCTCTGTCGATACTAATTCAGCTTAGCAGAGAGACATATGCTCTCCTCCTTTGAATCATACGGACACACAAGAAAGGAGATTCTTTCTTTGCCATCATATTGACACACACCAATCAAATTCATAGCCCACTGATCAAACCAAGAAAAGCAGATCGAGAGGTACGAAAGAAAGCTTGCCTCAGCATTTATACCTTGGAGATGGAAGAGCAGATCGAGAGCTAAGACCTAAGATCCGGCGGTGGCGGCTCCTCCCCCGAAGCCCGGCGGCTCCTCCTCCGATGCAGAGCCTGCTCTGGCGACAAAGGCTCGGACGGCGCGGTGGATCTTTCGGCGGCGTTGGGCGGCGTTGGCTCGGTGAGGAACTAGCTGGACGTGCCTCGGCGACGATGATGAGCCGGCGAGGAACCCTAGCCCCGACTCCCCGCGCCCCGTAGGCCAGTCCAATGGTTTGAGACCACGGTTTGAGACCACGGTTTCTTGTTAGGAAGGCCACTTACGGGGCCAGTGAACCGAACTGAACCAGCCCATTTTACCTACTTCCCAAACCGAACCAGCCTATTAGTGAGCTTAGTCCATTTTTCACCAAACCAAATGAGCCCAAATGAAAAACCAAACTATTGAATCCAGCTCCAGCCCAAACTATTAGAAGGTTTAACGGCAACCTCCTGAATTTACGGTGTTTTTACTAATCGTTTTAAACTTGCATTTTACTTTGTCGCCTCCCAGAACTTGTCGCCATTTACATCGTTGCCTCAAAACTATTAGCGAACTGTCAAATAATGGTGTGGTTGTCTGCACTTTCGTTAAGTGCTGAGGTGGATGCCATGTCAATGTTAATGTGGCATCCACCTAAGCGATTAATGGCCACGTAGATTGTCATGTCAGCATTTGACAGTTGCCATAACAATTTTGGGGCAACCGCGTAAATGGCAACAAGTTCCGAGGACTGACAAAGCAAAATGCAAGTTTAGGGAGATAAGTGAAAAATGCTACAAGTCAAGGGGGTTACAGTGCAATATTCTCCTTTCATTATAATCGTAGCGCGATCAGTTGCTGCATCAATGGGGGATTGGGGGTGGTGGTTGATGCTGGCTCATCCACTGGTGGAGGAGGAATGTCATGCAGGTTGGGACTATCTATGATGATTCAGGTCATTAACCGGCACAAATCAATTGGTAGTGATCTGATCTAATATGTGGCCAGTGAACAAGCATAGATATCTGTATATTGAGCCAACACCAAAGAATTAATATGTGTGACATGTTTTGGTGCATTCACAACTATGTTAGCCCATTGTTCGTACGAGTCAAAAGTCATCTTGGGAAAAGCTCTGTGATAGACAATTCATTCACCGACACTGTCGTCGGATTATGTGTGTTAACAAGAGCCCTTGTTCTTTGATGTGGTTCTAGATACACATTTGACATGTCATGGGCACTGGCCCCCTGGGTGCAGAATGCTGGAATGGACGGAGCAGGGAGAGGCACAGTGTAACTACCAAACATGACATTCACGAACGACATTGTCGGTCTACTCTTAGGTGTTTTCTGCACACACAGGAGAGCTACATGGATGCACCTCACGATCTGATCGATGGGAGAATGGTTGCTCAGGGATGTATCGATCAGTTCAATGACATTTCCCCTAGTCCAATGCTCCCATACCTATAACAAATTAATTGACAGATGTCTAATATGTTGTCATGAGACGTTGAGACCGTCTAAATATGTCTTCAAATACTCACAAGATTTAGGAGAGTGATGTCATATGAACCATTGTTTCTTCTTCCTGTGATCATCTCTAGGACTAGAACACCGAAGCTGAACACGTCTGACTTGATCGAATAGTGGCCATGAATGGCGTATTCTGGCGCCATGTACCCGCTGATCAAAGAAAAAATATGTCTTAAGCACATGATATATTTTATTGGCCAATTAGTAGGGAATAGATGGCCGTACTTACTATGTCCCAGCAATGCGAAGAGTGACATCTTGTGAATGATCCCCTCCGAATATCTTTGCCAAGCCAAAGTCAGAAATCTTTGGGTTGTAGTCAGAGTCTAATAGAATGTTGTTTGCTTTGAGATCCCGGTGAACTATCGTCAGTCGAGAATCTTCATGAAGATATTGTAGACCTCTGGCAATTCCATTTATAATCTTGAATCTCTTGTCCCAATCAAGATCCTTGTTTCTCTCCAAATCTGCTAGCCAAACAGGTATCAACGCAATAACATGAAATTTTGGTAGCACTTGCATTGCTGCTATATATAGATGATTTTTTAATTTGGAAACATAAGTGAGAAATCAATACCGAAAAGTATAGTATCGAGGCTTTTATTAGGCATATATTCATACACAATAATTTTTTCTTGTTCCTCCAAGCAAACACCAACAAGTCTAATGAGGTTCTTGTGGTGAAGCTTGGCAACCAAAACTAGCTCGCTTTTCATCTCTCTGATTCCTTGTCTTGAACTTTGGCAAAGTCTTTTCACTGCTATTTCTTCACCTCCAGGTAGGACTCCCTGTCCAGGTAAAGATAATTACTAGTCAATAAAAAAAGTTAAGTCATATGGTGCATAGATAATAGATTAAAATTTTTAGCCTTTACATTGTGAAAAAGTGTAATGATGTTTTCAGAATACACTCAATAAAATAGAGAGAACATCTCCATATAGAACAAAAGATGATAAAAAACAAATTAAAGGATGATTTTGGAGTTTAGCATAACCTATAAATTTTACCTTATAAACCATACCAAACCCTCCTCTGCCCAGAACATTTTCTTCAGCAAAGCCACCTGTGGCTACACGGAGCATTGATAGATCGAGAACAAGCGAATCAATGCTTTCAATATCATCTAAACCAGTTGAATCTGAGAACATACGTAAGATAAGTACACAAGAAAAGGAAAGAAGACAAACTAAGTTTTTCACGAAATTAATGTAGTATTAAAACTATGAACTAGGGACATTCTTTTGTTTAAGACTTAAGATAATGAAGTTTAACTAAAAATGTCACCATAATGAACTGAATCACCATTTATCCGTTCGAAAATTAATGGAGTATTGTTATCATCACTCACCATTTGTCATAGTTGAGTTCATATTTTGCATTATTGAAAATGTTTAGGAGCACTTACAAGGTAGAATTGGTTGTGCAGCGGATCTTCTCTTCCTCCAATAATAATAGTATATTACGGTCATGGCTAGTATCATAGAAGTTATAGGCATCACAATGTGTGGACTTGTACCTATCATATTTCTCTTTTTGTCTGCGAAAACAAAAATGCATGCAATTTCATACAATATACATCTTTATTAAGATGAACCAAAATGTGAAGGAATGTGTTTGCCTACAAGTAGTACATACAATTATAAAAGAACTTTTTCACATATTTGAAAAATTAAACTGCGAGATCATATGATGGGTATTTGCCAAATTTGTGTTTGAATCATATGTGTATTTGTACAAACGGAGAGTAATCCAAAATTACAAAATAGAATCTTTCATGCTCCATGAGTATGGGTACCATAGACCGGTGTTCTGTCAGGACCTAACCACCACAGAATGAGTAACAGTTTGGTCTGGTTTACCAGAGATGTGCCATAGACCGAACTAGCAGGTCCACCGGCTATGAACTTTTCTACATAGTCTTTTTTTTAAAAAAAAAATTTGGAGCTCTGCTAATTTGTAGAAAAGTTTGTAGTATCTTTTGGGATGGATATTTTTCAACTATTGTAATTTAACATTTATTTTGTTCAAATCTATAAATAATTAGTTTATGTAATTGTTATGTTGTTATGTTGTCAATGTTGTTCTCTCCGTTGCAAAGCCACATGGGGCTCCGCTTACGCGCGAAGCGCGTGAGCTCCGCTAGCAATAGATACATAGGTGATGGGGACAGAGGAGGAGCCACCGCCCGCCGTGCGTGCCTGGGCTCTGTTAAATGCAAATTGTGCACCCCATCCACCTCTCTACAGTGGCACTTGGTCAAATAGCCCGGGCATCAGACATCAGGGCAGCCAAGCGCAGCGAGTCAGCAACGAGCCGACGAGATATTTGTGTTTTGGTGTTGGAATTTAAAAAATGAGAAGATATTTGATTAGTGCGTGGAGCATTTTACCTCATCTGAACATTCAAGGTCAACAACAAAGTTAATATAATGGGCTAATTAATATATCTTTATTACTCTTTACTCCATTATGAATGTAATTTTGATGTCATGTAGTCGGCTAATACTCCCTCCATTCAGAAATATAAGACGCATACATATTAATTTTATAATTTTGTTAAACCAATGATAAATTAACATCAAAGTATAGTTTTGAAAACCGTGCGAAATCAAACCAAACCTTATATTTGTGGACAAAGGGACTAATATGTTCTCATCGTGCAAAGTTTTCAATGGGTGTGCTATCATATGTGGCCCATTAAATTTTTACATCCTTTTACATTTTAATGTGGTATTTATTAGCTTCCTTTATTTTGATCTCAAAATGTTCAAATGTCTATTAAACAATGATTTTAGTCGAAAGAAGGACAGGTGTTGTGGCAGGTGGTTAGTTTTTATTTAAGTTTTGGTCGCCACATATCCAAAACTAGTCAACTCATAGTAAAAGACAATAAAAAACATACATACCAAATTCTATTGGAAGTTATAAAATATATCCATGTAGTTAGCCTAAAACACACACACCCAATAAAAAACTTACAAATCAAAATTCTAATAAAATCAACAACAAACCAATCAATCAAAATTCTCATGGAAAGGATGCCCTAGCCACTCTTGCTTTCTCACCGCATCACCTAGCTCGAAGAGAAATAGAGAAAGGAGAAGGCAAGAAGAAGAAGAATTTTTTTTATCTAGAAGAAGAAGAAGAGTTAAAGAGAAGTATTCTCTCTCTACATAATGAATATCTAATTTTGCAGACTTTAAAATGATTTTCTACGATTTCTAATTTTGTAATGGTATATCTATGACAACCCTACGCCGGCATATATCTGTGCATAATTAACATTTCGCAAGGAGTAGACGTGAAACCGTGCATATTGTTCTAGAAAAGGACTAATTCCGTGGTAGCATATATGCCATGTGATCGATATGTTCTACAGTAATTATTCAGCCGAAAAGATGATCAAGATACCTCATGGAGTAATTAGCAACTTCCATTTGCAGCAACACACCCGAGAGCTAGATCACTGTTTGCATCAATCGAATATGTTGTAATAATATGTTACGGGGATTAGAGTAATCAATAGACCGCCGTCAAGCTCGCCGCTCGTGCCATGTGCCAGCCGTCGAGCTCGCAAGAGAGAAGAGAGAGGAAGGAAGGGGAGGAAGGAGGAGGGGAGAGGATGACATGTGGGCCCGTGTATTTTTCCCCTGTATTTGCTGCGAAAATGCTCCGAAATGGCAAATGTGCAAGCGGCATTTGTTTGCGGTGGCAAATTTACAAGCGTCAATTTGAGGGTGGCAAATTTACAAGCGTCAATGTTTGGAGTGGCAGAAACTCAATTTTCTCGGCTGCTTGGGGGCTGCAAGTACGAGAATGATGCTTTTGGGGCTCTGCGTCTCATGCGCAACGCTAAAAGTCACAGTGGCCTGAATGCTAGAGGTTTCATTTACATATTTCATGAGTTGAGGTTTTTTCAGCCCAGAGTTGAGGTTTTTTATTTTCCGGGTGTATCGGCCCAAACCGGGTGGAATTGGATTACAAAACAGGCCCATCCAAGCAGCTTCTTTTTAAATCCGGCTGAAAAACAATTGGACCCGAATCTAGGCCGTTTACAGGCTGAAAACAGGCCATCCAAGCAGTCCCTAAGGTTTATTTTTAAATCAGAAAGACATCGACAGCCGACATTCTTGGTTGAGCAGAGCACGCAGGGCAGCCAGGAAAAAAGCTAGACGGAAGGAATCGATTCGGCCGGCCGCCCATGCGCTTTTAATTTGGCATTTCCTTTTAGCTACCTCTCCCTTTCTGCTAGATTGCATGGACCCAAGGCTCCAGGAAATATTTTTTGTGATACAGAGGGAGCATATATGCTTAGTCCTAATTACTGGACCAATCCAACAGCCCAAGCACTTATAACCATGTGAAAGCTCTTAAGCACAGAAAGGAAAGAATTCAACTGAGACGCTGGAAATGTAACAGCTAACACCTTTCTTTTTTCATCTCAAAGAAGGAAAAAAATGAATCGAAGAAGACATATTTCTCTTGTCAGATGATTTACATTGAGAGGCTGCAACAGTATCTCAGATTTTAACCACAATATTTACTTTTTGGAGCTTTAGACTCAGAATTTCGTTCAGGTACTACAAAGCGTCAAAGTAAATTCTCTGCACACCAATTCCACATACCATCACTTTATTTATGCAGCATATACAGCCCCATGAAGGTACATTTTATCCACACGTGATATCTGAAACAACCATAAAAATACTTACAATTCTCTTTATCTTTGCTAAGCCTCCTCTCAAGAACCACCACAAGTTCCAACGTGCAGCGCCTTACACAAATGTGGCAAAGATATTGTCTCTTGCAATAAACTAAGTATCATTGCAGTAATGGATGATAAACGGAAGGAGACGAGCCTGCAGTTTACACCATCTAAAACCAATCCAAGGTATTACTTCATTTCCTAAGTGGGAGTGCTACTTCTGAAAAAGGGCAGCAAGCTCGCCCTTTTCAGCCATGGATGAAATAATATCGCATCCACCCACAAGCTCCCCTCCAACAAAAAGCTGTGGGAAAGTTGGCCAGTTGCTGTACGTCTTCAGGGTTTCTCTCAACCCATGGTTGTGCTCCTCATCAAGAACATCAACGGTTTGAAAGTCCACTCCATGCGCTTCCAAGATCCCGACCACTCTTTGTGAGAATCCACATTGGGGAGCACTCCTGGATCCTTTGATGAAGGCAACCACTTTGTTCTCCTTCACTAACCGATCAATGAGCTGTTCGAGCGGCACGGTTAGCTGGACATGACGACCAGGTGTCAACCGCAGGTCTGGAGGCCTCTGTGGAGGCCCAACCCAGGTGTAGTTTCCAGCAACATTCCCTGGAGGAGCCTTGCCAGTTGCTGCTATATGCTCTTCCATCCATGATTTCCAGGCATTAGTCAAGACAGTTCGATCTGGTGTTTCCTCATCCGATACTGAAACCTGTAGCAATCAGCGTGGTCAGATCTTCAAGTAGTATGCTGGATACAGAAAACATATAACTATGTGATGTGAAAAGATAAAAGTTTTAGAGCAGATATCGTTGGGACTACTCAAGTCGGTGACATCGTGACGTGGTATGTTGGAGACGACAAAACAGGTAACCGTGTGGTTTTCGAAAGATAAAATGTCTAGTGCAATTACCAAGTGATCATACTAGCCAACACAATAGCAACATGATGAAGTATGCACATTGCTGTAGCCTTAAGGTAGTTGATACAGAATTACTAGTGCGCATAGTGATGCTCCAGGAGAGGTAGGCATTTGATCGACAGAACTGCCTTAAGGTAAATCAATTCACAGGAAATCGAGGTATTTGAGCAAGCCGTAGCATGATTCGCTCGAGGTAAGCAAGCAATACCAGGGAATCATGAAGCCCTATGCACTGTTCAAGCAGGGGGGGAAAAAGAAGATGAAAACTTTGGGTGGTATTAGAGTGCGAAGCCATCCCAGATACCTTGACGGAGGCGCATAGGTGGGCGGGGACCTTCCGGCGGTGGCCGTCGACGCTGGCCCTGACGTTGCGCGAGATGCCGAGGAACTGGAGCTCGCCGCTGGGGTCGTAGACGCCGTAGACCCCGGGCTTGGGGGGCAGGGCGTCGTCGTGGTCGGGCAAGGGCTGCGCGGAATCCGGGGGGATGGCGACGGGGGACGCCTCGGAGAGCTTCTTGAACGCCGCGGCGGCGGTGGCGAGGGAGAGCGGTCGGCGCGCGGGGCGGCGGGGGCAGCGGACGGAGGAGGAGAGCGCGGCGGCGGCGGGGAGGAGGGGGCGGAGGGAAGCGGCAGCGGAGGTGGAGAGCGCCGGCATGGCCGTCGGCGGCGAGGGTGACCGCCGTGGGAGGTGAAGACGGAAGAGGAGAGCGGCGGTGGATGATGCAGCTGGATATCTCCTTCCCAAATGGACTGGACTGGACTGACCCATGCACGGCCCACTTTTTTATACTGAAAGCTGGAGAATAGTGGAGGCCCATAGACGGCCCACTTTTTATACTGGAAGCTGGAGAATAGTGGAGGCCCATGGACGGCCCACCCGATTGCAAACAGACGCGTCGAGACTCTAGAAACTAGAGAGCTTGCACTGTTACAAAAAAAAATTTCTGTAAGATGTATTGTAATTTGAAAAAAGAAAAATTTCTAATCTTTGATTGATAACTACTCAGATTATGTGCGTATTTAGTGTATAAATGTTGAATCAGTATGTTATATTTCAAATTGCTTCGCTTTGGTGCTTAATAATTCGATATATATTTAATCGACCAAAAGTTGATAAGACGCAAGACACTAAAACAAGAAAGGTAGATAAATAGGGTGATTTGATGAATATATTGAGACATTTAATTGGTCCAAAACTTTACAAAATACAACACGCTAAAACAATAAATAGAAAATATTCTTATAATATCTTGTCTTGACAGTTGGATGAGCGATGGATGATATCCTGACATTCATCGCACACTATTAGAGAGTTTTAATAGCCAATAATGAAGTTGGTAAATTAAATAAGGAAAACTGCCCTGGTAGACCGGTACCACTATGAATTTACATTTTACCAAAATACTATTACGTTATCTCTGTGGTAAGCGGGGTATGGCCCCTCATAGTTATTTAGATAATAATGATATTTTTGGCAAATTGTAATATTTTTAGTGGCACTGCGGCAAAAATTCCATTTAACAGAGGGATTTTTTAGTTTTTGCCGCTCTTTAAAATTTGTGTTTCGGTTCTTGCCACCCTAATTAATTGTCAGTGGCTCGGATGGTTCCACAGGTCATGCATAGAGGCGATAAAAAATCGAAACACGAATTTTGAAGAGCAGCAAAAACCGAAAACTCCCTTGATAAATACTAGATGGCATAGGTTTTTGTGAATTTCTCCTTGGAAATACAGGAGGGGGGTTGGAGGTTGGAATAGAGGGGGGTGGTGATGCCGTGCTGCCAGTCGCTCCTCTCGGTGGCGGCCTCCGGCGGTGGCACCCCGTCATGGCTGCACCGCCTCCACGCCAAGGAGGGCCTCTCCTTCCCATCCCACCTCCACATCGACGACCTCTACGCCCACCCTCCGCCGCCGCTGCCGCCGCCTCTCCCTTCCTCCAATCACCACCACCTCGCCGTCGTCCAGGAGCCCACTCCCAAGGCCAGGCATCCTAAGCCCAAGCAGCAGCCGCCGCATCCGCCTCGTGCCCGCAGCAACAACTCCTCCCCCCGGCAAAACCCAACCCTTCCACCGCCGCCGCCGCCGCCGCCGCCGCCGCCGCTCTCCGCCGTCGTCTCCGACCTCTCCGCCGCGCCCTCCGATCTGCCGCTGCTCAAGCCCCTCCGCAAGAAGCCCGGGCCCCGCCCTCGCGCCGACAAGGACAAGAAGCCCCGGAACAGGAAGCGCCGCCGGCCCGCCGACGCCGGCGGCGAGAGGTCCTCCCGGACGGAGCTCACCGTCTTCGACACCAGCGTCGCCGGATGGAAGGCCTGCAAGCTGCTCGTCCGCAAGGGCGGCGTCTGGAAGATCCGGGACTGGAAGCTCACGGAGGTCTCTGAACCTGAGGATCTCACCAAGGGCAAGAGGAAGGCCGGCCTTACCACCAAGATCAAGAGGGATCGCCAGGAGAAGGAGATGGTGAAGGAGAAAGAGGCCGCCTCGCGATTGCAGGTCTTTCGCTGCTCTTGATCCCTACCCTACATACATGTGTTTCTGCTACAGTCTGTATTCAATTCTTGGCCTACATACACTGCTTCTGCTTGTCCTTGGACTGTGAAAGCTTGCATTCTGATATCTATTTCTCAACAAAGCCTGCATTTTTATGACAATGCCGTTGGAAGTAATGTTAAGGAGGTGTATAGAATGAATTTAGGTCATATGTTCTGTTCTCGCTTGCATTGAGATGAGATGATTACTGGGTTATTGGACGACAATGCAGTGCCCTATGATGTTCAGAATGGTCCAATGATGAATTTAGATGTTGCGTTAAGTGTTCTATTGCGCGTGTGATACATGTGCTTCTATGTTTGCTGTTTACAAAAAAAAAAAGAAAAAAAAAAGACTACACATTTCAGCCTGCACAAATACATTAGATCCTGCATGTAGGACAAGAAAATCAGATGTTCTGCACAAGCTATTGTTTTTCCTTTTGCTTTATGCAGGAAAAACATGTCTTGTGTGCTGTGGCATACCATACTTCAAGGTTTTTTTTTAATGCCTGTAATACACCATGCTGCACAACTTGTTTTGATTGACCAGAGTGCAGAGTGGCTAGCTTGGGTAATTTGTGTTGCTTTGCTCGCCACTAGGTTGGCTATCGGTATTGCAACCGATTCATGAGCAAAACGCATCAAATGCCAACGATCATTCTCATTATGAAGTCATGGTTCTGCAATATAAGCATTTTGGTTATCCGGACAATATAACAGTGACATCGTAGGAAGCGTTTTTTGCAGCCAATTAGAAAAATCAAGTGCGCAAAGTACATTTTATGGAAGGAGCATATATTTTTGTCCAAGGCTTTGTCTGATGCATGATTTCTCCAGGAAAACATTCATGGTTTTGGTGGGTTTGCGACGGAATATCTAGGTGATCCAGTTCCCATCCAAACTCTAAAATGGTAAGCCTGATTAATCCATCTGTGATGTTAAAGGTTCTCTGCTTTGCAACCCAATTGATGCCCATTCTGTCATGCTAAAGGAGTTTTTCTTTTTTATATGAACATTGCAGGCCTGGATGCTCTGAACCAGTATCAGAAGACCAAAGTGCAGGGATTCTTCATTTGCAGTCTGCAAGTAGAGTGAAGAATGATGGGCTGGCCAGCCCTAAAGGTGACTTAAAATGAAAATGAAGCCAAGAATCATATAGCATGAATATAGTGGTTTACTTTTGACATTGACGAACTCAGCAAACTCATATGTGAATGAGTTTGTGTCATCCTCTTCATCTGTTGATCTCTTCATTGGTCCCTATTAGATAATGTGATCCCTGTTATTCGTGGCGTCATGAGTTGGTTCCTTTTGTTTCATTTATATTGGTCGCTCTCAGATATGCAATTTCAGTTGGTAAACGGCAGACTGCTTCCTGAAAGGTTGAAGAACTGGTCGTATAATGACCCAAAAAAAAAGTTGGTGCATCGACGTGAGTTTATTTTGTGCAAATTTGAGGTTTCGCACTTGCATTGCTGCCAGTGGGCTAGCCTGAGTGGAAAATGAAACATCTTATTTGACAATCCTCACTGCATCGAGCAGTAGTTGTTCCACATACACTTTTTTTTAAAAAAAAAGAGGAGGCGAAGCTAATTAATTATAATTCATTGGATAAACCACGAACAGAAAAATAGAAACTATTTTGAGGATCTGCCATGTGGGACTGGCTGTGCAAACGTGAGAGGCCGGGAGTGATTAGCGTAGTTACCCAACAAGCTCTCACGTCAGTGATGGCACTTGATTCACATCCGCTGTACAGGAACATGAAGCAAAGGCAAGCTCTTTTCAGATTATCAGCTTAAAACAACTTATTTACGTTTTAAAAAGACATATGATTTGAGTTTTTTGATCCGTTTTTTCGCTGTTTTAAAGGTGGGTTCTAACGCTTTAGAAAGCAAGTCAAACGAAATGGATCCGAATCTCGAAACTACCTCGAAAAGCTCTCGAAGTTCAGTCATTTCGACCGTTCATCTGTTCAGCCACCGAGCAGAACAGGGCATTCTACAGGGTGATTCCGAAATTGCGGAAGCTTGGTTTGATCAAGCTGCTGAGTATTGGAAACAAGCTATAGCGCTTACTCCAGGAAATTATATTGAAGCACAGAACTGGTTGAAGATTACAAAGCGCTTTGAATTTGAATAAGGATCAGCTCAAAAGAACAGAACATTTGCGTTTCTCTTTCTCGCCCCGGCCGTTTTGGTGGTAAACGAGGCCTTATCCTCTGGCACCATGATGATCCATGCGTAAGAAACGAGTGCTTGGAACCCTCGTTCTTGGCCTGTATATATCCCCAACTGGACCGATCAGACGCTAGCAACACGAAGGGAATTAAGATGATATCACCTTCTCACCTTTCTTGATTTTGGCTGCTCACGCTTGCTTATTAGTTGCTTCTTCCTTCTTTCCAGAGTCTGTGGAGCAATGTCAGTCATGCATGTAGCTACGTTCTGAACTTCGCTGCAACTGTTCCCACGCGCTGTGATCCCTAGCTCCATCGAGCCAATCAGCATCATCTAGGTCGTGAGTCGTGACTGCACTGCACTGTACATGGGCTTCGTTTACTGCTCTTATCTCTGACTTGGCTTGATTAGTTAGTACACCGGAGCTAATTGCATTGTTTGGGTCTTAATTAGTTTGCTTATCAACGAATGAATCCATGCCCATGCATCCATGTGCAGGACCGTGCACGTGGGCTTTATCTTGTTTTCCCGGCTTGGGCTCAGCTAATGGCCGGTTTAGGCTCTCGTTAAGGCCTTAACCAATCTATCCATCGGCCTCTAAGCCTCCATGTAGTTAATCAGGATGCAGTTCCGCAGCTTCCCTTTTTACAACGAAAATTTAGCCATTCTTATGATTTATTTACATATTGGCATTGTTACAGAATCAATAATCTGCATCATTTGTTTCGATAGATAGTGAAAGAAGCCACCGCGCTAGTTCTAAAGGGTTGGATGTTAAAGAACATGAGAAAATCTAAATCATTATTTTCAATGTGTGTAGACGGTAACGGCGTATGTTTTAAATAGATCGGAACATCAGAGGAGATACATATAGGTATTGCAGCAGATGAAAAGCCCAATGAGATGACGCCTATGTGTTGATGCATATCAGAGCTCTCCAAATGCTATAACCCATAGAGAGGAGGCAAGAAAACAACGAGAAGTGAGAAGAGCGTGAGGACGCATTGAGGTGGCTGCGGGTATAGTCAACAACTCAACCGAATAATATGAGAGAGGTCATTCCTATGCTCATCAGCTCATGTCATGAGACCATGCTCATCATCGATATGTCCAACATGATGAGGACATCACTAGTGTAGACATGCACACGACGCCTCTCGCTCCTTCCCCTACAATTCCGCCATTGTCATCGGCATCCACACCATGTCGACATGCCACATCGACATGTAGACGAGACACGTTAAGTGGGCTTGAATCCTTTGGTTGAGCCATTCAAGCCATCAAAAGACGGGGGGCTAACATGCCACAACGAAGAACCAAGATCATCTCCCACATCCAAGAAAGCCCAAATAGCAAGCTCAACTCCTCCGGATGCCCGATTTGACCATTTGTGACCGGTCTACACTCAAACGAACGTACAGGATGCACACGATGTCCAAATGAGACAAATGAACACTCTATTGAAAAGCTTACGAGATAAGCTTTCCAACTAATCCAACATCACCTATGAACTCATTTGGAATCAACAGGAATCTTCAAAATAATAAAGCGAGTCCAAATCTATTAGATGTTGTGTCACCTGAATTTTGGGCCCATGACCATGTACCCGACCCTAGGGTTGCATAGGGTGCGTGCCACCATGGCCAACACACCCCTCTGGCCGTCATATGTCTATATATTCATCTTCTTTGTTGGGTTTTGTTTGATTAAAGTTTAGTCAATTCTACTTTATTTTATAATCACGCGTGTCGATTAGACCGCCTAATTACTAGTCGTCAAAACCCCACCATGAGATGCATGTTTATTTTGTTTTCACTCGTTCTTCGATTACTTGCAGGGACAAAGACCTTTATGGTCAGGTTGATCGTGCTCTTGTAATATCAATAACCATATGGGTTTGTGTATCGGTCGCTTAGGCGCAACATCTTAGATGGTTGTACTTGGGTTGCCAATGTCAACTCCTACCAAATTGAAGTTATCTATTCTCGTCAAAAGATCGGGACCGCTGTGTCACTATCATTATGACTAGAAGAAATAGTGAAAAGGGGGAGCATAAGTTTAGGGAATTAAAGATATCACACTTTGAAAATATAAAATTCTCACATGAATCCAATATAATACCTAATTTTTTCGTACAGTAGATGATAGCAGTTTGGATACGAAGGAGTATATACACCCCTTCTGTTATTCTAGATCTAACTACAAAAGGCAGTAACAAAAATATACATAAGTTCCAAAGCTTAATGATCAAAACTAATATAAACGTTTAATCTATCATGATTCCTATGGTGCTCGGATGCAATATAGCCACCGAGCTTTAACTAAAGGATGAAAATCCTAAATATATTGTAGGTTTAGATTTTAATTTTGTTTTGTTAATTTTGAACAGCTACATAAAATATCTACATAAAAACCAACAAATGTGGCTTCTCAATCGTGTGGGTCAACATAAAAAGAACCGTGTTGATGGTCCCATGATCTTTTAGAGCATCTCCAACAACCCTTCTATATCTCTCTTCCAAAACACTATTAGGGTCTTATCTGTCTATCCCTAAAAAAAATTCTTTACAATTTACATCACATTTTGGCGGAGGAGGCGGCGGCGACAGCGACGACGGAACTCCAGCGGGACCGCGGCGACAGCGGAGCTCCAGCGGTGACGTTGGCAGGTGGGGGAGGAGAGATCGACGGGAGGAAGGAGGAGGAGGAAGAAGGAGAAGGTGAGGGGTTGACATGTGGGGTCCACTCGTCAGAATCGTATTTCCCTATATTTCACACGTATTCGTATCATGTATAAGATAAAAAATCCGAAAAAAACACCGATAATGATAAAACTAATAGATTGTTGCAAAAATAATGACATCAACAGTTTTGTATCGATAAACTAAAAATTATAATGGCATGCATATGCATGAAAAAATCTTAAATTTTAGCTCGATGGATTCCTATGGTCCCTGTATGTATGGGATGGATCATGGATGCAGATGCGTTGACCTGCAGCTGCAGCTGCAGGTAAACAAGACGCCGGGCGGATGCTACGTCCCTTTGCAAGTGCCGGTGTGGTGCGGTGGTGGTTTCGCCCTCGCCGCCGTCACCACCTCGCCGTCACCACCACCAACCCGACGCGGACTGGACACCCCTCCCCTACCTACAAAGCTCCCTCCTTTCTCCCTCCCCTCCCGCTCGGCTCCACCCTCTCTCCGCTCCACCGGCAGCGCCAGCCATGCCCAAGCCACAGCCGCCGCCGCCGCCTCCTGCGCCGGCCTCCCCCGCCGAGGCGCGGAAGGCGGCGCACCCGCTGGGCGTCGACTCCCTCGCCGCCTCCGCCCGCTCCCTCCTCGCCGCCGGCCGCCGCTCCCCGGTGACCACCCTGGTGGGCGCCTTCTTCCTCCTGGCGCTCTTCATGTACGGCGAGGACGTGCGCACCATCGCCGAGCTCTCCATCGACGACTACCTCTACCCGGACGCCGACTTGTACAACGTGTCCGGGCTCCCCCCCGTGGCGCTCCCGCCGCCGACCTGCGACCTCGCCGCCGGCGCCTGGGTCTTCGACAACGCCTCCGTCCCCGCCTACCGGGAGAAGGAGTGCTCCTTCCTCACCAAGCAGGTCACCTGCCTCGCCAACGGCCGCCCCGACGACCAGTGGCAGTACTGGCGATGGCAGCCCAGCGATTGCTCCCTCCCCACGTAAGCAGCAGCAGCAGCAGCAGCTAGATCTGAGCTGAAATCGATGAGAAAAAAGCTCGCGCCTTTGACTTGATCTTTCTTGGCTGATTGATTGATTGATCGATCGATTGAGATTTGGGCGATCTGGATTTTGGCAACCTTGAAGGTTCGATGCGCGGCGGTTCATGGAGCGGATGCGGGGGAAGCGGATGATGTTCGTGGGGGACTCGCTGAACCGGAACCAGTGGGAGTCGCTGGTGTGCCTGGTGCAGCCCATCCTGTCCAAGGGCAGGAAGAAGGTGGTGAAGCGCGGCTCCAACACCATCTTCTACGCCAAGGAGTACCGCGCCACGCTCGAGTTCTACTGGGCGCCATTCCTCGTCGAGTCCAACTCCGACAACCCCAATTTCCACAGCATCGACACCCGCATCATCCGCCCCGAGAGGATCGAGGGCCACGCCAAGCACTGGAGAGGCGCCGACTACCTCATCTTCAACACCTACATCTGGTGGATGAACACCCCCGAGATGAAAGTCCGGTCAGTTTGCTGGGCCAACAATTTGCACGCTGCAACATGGGGGCTTTTCTTGATTTTTTTTTTCTCTCTCTCCTTGCAGGCGGCCTGATTCGAGGTATTGGTCGGAGCACGACGAGGTGGAGAGGATCGAGGCCTATGGCCGGGTGCTCAAGACGTGGTCCGACTGGCTCAACGACAACATCGATCCGGCGCAGACGTCGGTGTTCTTCATGACAATCTCTCCTCTTCACATCAGGTGAGCTGCATTCCTAATTTTGCTCCTGGACAGACAAACAATGACTCCAATTACACTTCAGTCAGGGCCTAGGTTCAGTTTGCTCGCAGCTTTCAATGTTATGGACCACTGTCCGTCCAAGAGGGCACCCTACCTATTACCTAAGCTTGATTTTTAAGTTCAGATCGCTTTCCAGGGAAGCAATCGTCCTCTGCATCTTCTAGTCTTCAAGGCAGAGCTTCATTGGCCACCACAAGATGTGGTCAATGGAGCCAAGCAGTTAGGTTTGGTTATGACCCACTAGGAACAAAACTTGCCTAAGTTCGGGGCCTCGTAGTCAGCATGGCAAGTCAGTTTCCCACTAGAGAATCATTACATCGCACTTAATCTTGACAATCTGTGCATCGTGATAGACCAAATGATTTTTACTGAACCCCATATTGAAAGGATTCTCATCATATTTCTGGGGTGGTATCATATGATTCACATGCCATCCTAAATCATTGCTTGCAAGCAAGGAATCATGCAGCAAATCTCCAGATAATAGTATATAGTCTTTAAGATCCCAACAAATTGCTAGGTGGTCCTGGTCCCTGCTATCAATTAGGGAGAGAAAAGCAGCATTTGGTACAACAATAAAAAAGGAGGGCTATTTCACATGGAATGGTGCGGCCTCTTGTGCATCACAAGCAACATACATGCTGGTTTGGACTTGTCAACACCCTCCAGAAAAAGAGAGAGAGACCCCACTGTATCCCAATTGGCACATCCTTGTTTATTTATGGTTGTCCTCACGTATAGATATATGGCCTAGAGTACCCACCCAAGTGATGTGTTTGGTGGGATTTCGCTGTTAAATGATCTTAATACGAGTTCTTTTACCAGAAAGAAAACCCTCTACTATGGCCTTATTTGTTTCAGATTAAATGAAATTAAATTAAATGAAATGAAAATTTGCCATTTTTGTATAAGCCAAATGGTGTAATATTTTGTCTTCATTTTTGTGGGGTTTCAAATAGTTTTTCTTAGAGTTTGTAAAATAATTTTTTTTATAATTTTTTGAATTTTTTAAAATGTCTTTCGAGGGGGCACAAATTTTCTAGAGTAAAACTCAACTCAACTTTAATCTGAAACAAAAAAGGCCATATGGTTCAATTTTGCAGAAGTATGGCATGAATGAGTCTTAACTGAAAAACTATGTAATGTGAGAAATGGTCTACTCCACATCTAAAGAAAGAAAGTATGTTCTGGATAATGATTGGGTTATCATGCCATTTGAAAATGTGAACTTTTGTCCTGGGAGTTATTCTTTATAAAAAAAAGGTTTGGTAGATACATGGGAAAATAACAGGGCCATATGGTTCAATTTTGCAGAAGTATGGCATGAATGAGTCTTAACTGAAAAACTATGTAATGTGAGAAATGGTCTACTCCACATCTAAAGAAAGAAAGTATGTTCTGGATAATGATTGGGTTATCATGCCATTCGAAAATGTGAACTTTTGTCCTAGGAGTTATTCCTTATAAAAAAAAAAGGTTTGGTAGATACATGGGAAAATAACAGGAGGTCTATATTCAACAGAAATTCTATTAGTTTTACCAGGAGCACGTACAGTATGTATGATATATCTATTTCAATACTGCCAGTGCCAGCAAAAGAAAGAAGGTACTGTACTGATAGTTGATTTCATGGCACAGTAGAATCCATGCAACTCTCAAGTATGGTAGTTGAGGCAGAAACATAATAGGAGTAATAAATGAATGGAGGTGGCCATTGACTTGTCATGGATGCTACCATCACCGATTAATTTAAATATCGGCCTTCGATTTATAAATTATTTATAGCAGTGAGTTTCATACTCGCCCTTTTTTGGTTGCTAGTGAGCAATCCATGACTTTGTGTTTGTGGAAAGCTTATCCTCTTATGGTCAGACTCAAATTCTCACTCATTAGCAGTTAACTCTTGCTACATCTCCCTTGTGGATGCCAGCAAAACTTAGGCCGATTGGTTGTTATGTATCTTGATCATTCTGGATTTCCTGCAGTTTGACGAAATCATAAATTTGTTAATATGCGGTAAATAACCTAATTAAATAATTTAGATGTGGCATGTTCCACATGAGAGATGTATTAGTAGCTAAGCTCTATATGTTTTTCAAATCATTCATTTTTTTAGACATTTTAGGACTGCCACGTTGTTGAAGTGAGTGCTTCTGGAGCACACTAAAATATAGGCATCATGTGGGCCTTGAGTGCCTCATGTCCAGTAGAAAGTAGTCCTTGTGCAAAACTAGTGTCGGTGTCAACAATAGTAATGTTATATAAATCTGGCTCCACATGGGTATGTCCCAGAGAGCATAAGAGAGAGCTGGCACGATTTGCTCCATGTTGGTTTCACTTCACCCCCTTGGTACAACTATTGATTGCTTGACGTTGAAGTTATTTCACACCCTTTGTGCTAATATAGTTTTGCAAATCATTCAATTGTATTTGCTTATAAATCAAGCCTCTTTATTGAAATGCTGGGATATTTTATTTTGATATAAGCATGTAGCAGTTGTTTTTCTTTTAAAAAAAGAACAGACTTTAAAGCAATCGTGATTAGATGATATCAGCAAAAAAGGTGACTTCAATTATTTATCTTTCTGTTGAGCTATTCACATCTGCTTTTCAACCATCAATATGCTTGACAGTACCCTCATCTCTTTATGTGCCGCTAAAACATACTTCTGCTATTGTGTTTCCTTGAACCAGCCCAGATAAATGGGGAAACCCAGACGGGATCAGGTGTGTAAAAGAGACGCTTCCAGTGCTCAACTTCACCCAACCCCTTGATCTCGGTCATGACATGCGATTGTACGACCTGGTAGCAAAGGTGGCGAGATCCATGAAGAGAGTCCCGGTGATGCTGATTGACATCACGAGGATGTCAGATTACAGGAAGGATGCCCACACATCCTTGTACTCCATCCGGCAGGGTAAACTGCTAACACCGAAGCAGAAGGCTGACCCCGAAAAGTATGCGGATTGCATCCATTGGTGCCTTCCTGGCGTACCAGACGTCTGGAATCAGATACTGTACACAAAGATCCTGTCCAAATTTTCTTCTTCACCGCCTCCTCCCTCTCTCCCTCCCCAGTGAGAAGCAAGGGGTTGGTTTTTCACCCCCTCCATAGGAAATGTAACAAGTCATTCAATTTTTATTTTTTGGGTTAGTTTGGTGGTACAAGATAGATAAAAAAAAGAAGAGAAGAATTGAGTGGGCTGTTTACGAATGGTATGTAAAATTGTTCAATTGATGAATTGTAAATTAGTTTTGAGGTGGCCAATTGGGCAAATAGTTGTACTCAGAACAAAGTCTGAAAATAGTCGTCAGACATTAACTGGATCACATAAACAAGATAGCGAAAAAAATTCGAAGAGATTAAACTTGCAGATGTAAGGGGATCTTTCTTCTTTCTTCGTTATTTTCGCCACCCTTTTCTTTTTGTATACACGAGGCTTGGAGAATCATGTAATGTAAGCAATGGTTGTTGATGAATATGATATATAAGATGAGATACGTAAGTAGTGGTTCATTTTTGTGATATATATGATCAATGGTGGTTGATGAGTATATTACTGGGCAATAGATGACACGATGCAGCATATCGCGGGTTGAGTTTTTTTTTTGGATAACCTACTGCAGGTTGAGTTGAATGGTCCATTTTTTTCAACTGCAATTTTGCAACTCAAATAGTCAAATTTGAACTCAGATTACAAGAACCGTACCTGGCGGCACTGATTTGCATGACAAAATTTCGTCTTTCAAGTTGTCTTTTCCTTATGATTTCTCCACAGAAATTCTCATAATAATCACTTGCGTCATCTTGATTGCTCGAAATGGTCAGATCTTCACACCACTGACAAGTGACAATATGAACATTTCAAAAGGAGTTTCTTTAGTTAATCTAAAAGAAAACAAGAAAAACATCAGATCATGAAAGATTGGTATATATATCAGTACATTAGGTTAACTTCCTCTTGTTTTTTTGGTTTCTCTGTATAAATTATTCGTTTTAAATATAACAGTGGGCTTCTTCGTTGTCTACTGTTTTTCCCGTCAAGAAAGTTGAATGGACCATGGAGGCAGCAATTTGGCAGAAATTTAAAGCCCAAAACAACCCGCTCTGGGGGTTCGAGATTTACAGGCCGGCCCAGGATGGGCTGGTTTTGGAAGATGAATGGCTCGTGTACCGATAGTCCTGCCTGCATATGTCCAGGTGTCCGGCCCATATGACATCATCAATGTAAGCCTAACTTGAATTTATCGTAATACCGTAGCAAATAAAATATAAAAATAAATAGCGAAAATGAGGTGTGAATAGTGGTTAAACGGTGTCTCGACTGAGCTAAGTTAGGCTTGCATTCGAGATGCCCTAGTTGGTTGGTTAGCCCTCTCCTCCTCTATTCTTAGTTTCTTTACATGTTTATTTCTTTCTTCCCCCCCTCTCCATTCCTTGGTGTAGAAGGAACCAAGAAGAAGAAGTTTCCTCTCTAATTTAAATCACAATTGATGGCAAATCGAATCCTGTAAATGGAGTGGCTTGCATATCTCTAATGTGGGAATTAATTCAAGATTCCCCCTGCTGATTCATTCGCTTTTATCCTTAATAGACAAGCAACTTACATGGGATAGACAATGGAGATAAAAGTATGTTATACCACCGCTAGACACTCTTTCTATTCATAGTAGAGATTTTGAGTCAGTCCTTAATACAAATGAAATGTGGTGCTCACATAAATTGAATAAATGAAGTGGAAACCAACCGAGTATCGTTTTACTCACATAATATGTTCGAAATGATCCAAAATGTATTCAAAGTCCATCAATAATATTTTTCGTTAATGGAAATTAATCCAGCCTCTACGTCCGAAGGTGTAAATAGGTAAAGTCCATCAGCAATGTAGGCCTTGTTTGTTTCATATTAAATTAAATTAAATTAAATGAAAATTTGTTATTTTTGTGTAAGCCAAATGATGTAATGTTTTGTAGTCATTCTTGTGGGGTTTTAAATAATACTTCTTAAAGTTTGTAAAATATTTTTTTTAATAATTTTTTGAACTCGTTAAAACGTATTTTGAGGGGGTCACAAATTCGCTACAGTAAAACACAACTCTGCATTAATATGAAACAAACAAGGCCATAATGTTTCGAATACATTGAAAACCCAAACCTACCCCCCTTGCTTGCTTGAGTGCTAAGTGATGAACCAACTGGATAACCGCTCGTTCTCCATTCCTCCTCGCATGCCCTTTTACAAAGAGGCACCTTTGTAAGCAAAGGCTCATGGTAAAGAAGTGCTCCTGGGGCGGTAAGAGTAAATAGAGGGGATGGTGGAGGGGTGAATGGCGAAAGCGCCGCAACACCCACTAAAAATTCCCGAGGGGCGAGGGCATCTGCTGGTGCTCGTCGCGTCAGACTCCTCAGATCCCATCTCCCACCTCCCACCTCCGCCTGAGCTGAGGGAGACGGAGATCTCGCTGCCATGGCGGCGGCCAACGCCCCCATCGCCATGCGCGAGGTGCTCACGGTAGGTCGCCCCACCCCCTCGCTCCCACTCCCCACGCCGGACCAGGTCTCCCATGACACTGACATGGCCGCCGCCTTGCAGCTCACCAGCCTCGGCATCCCGCCGCAGTTCGTCACCTTCACGCACGTCACCATGGAGTCCGACAAGTACATCTGCGTCCGCGAGACCTCCCCGCAGAACAGCGTCGTCATCGTCGACATGGCCATGCCCGCGCAGCCCCTCCGCCGCCCCATCACCGCCGACTCCGCCCTCATGAACCCCGACTCCAGGATCCTCGCCCTCAAGGGTAACCAACCGCCCCTAGATCCGCCTCGCGGAGGGGATCTCATTTCACCCGTCACAAATCCTTGCTGCCTCTAGCTCCTCTTCTCTGTACCATAGCTCACAGCGCGCTGTTTTAGTTGCGCATTCTCGTTTTTGCTTTGCCTTGTTCCACTCGTAAATTGTACAACGACTGAAAACCGACTGCTCAGTGGTTTATCTCTTCCATTTCCGAAATAATGGTAACTCCACGCTCGTTATATGCTGAGCACATAGAGGTAGCCTAGTGATCTAATGTCTGAAAATATATGATCAATCCGTATGGATGCGCGCATCTCAGAATTTCAACACCACATGCTGTCGCCTGTGGCCTGTGGTGGGAGGTCACACTTTTACATACTGTTTAAAAGTGCACTATTGCTGCTTATTGGTTTGTTTGACATATAGTTTGTACATACAGTTATGTATTGAAACTCAAACTTTACTTAGCTATTAGCTTCAAGCTATGCATCTTGGAGTTTCGTCCAAATATCAATAAGATTTTTTTCGCTCAATTTTGCAGCCCAAATACCTGGAACAACACAGGATCACCTGCAAATATTCAACATTGAAGCGAAAACTAAAATAAAGTCTCATCAGATGCCTGAGCAGGTAAAGGTTCCTAGGCTTTGCAAGTACTGATGACCCTTTTTTCAAACTATAATCTATAATTTTGCTTAATGAACCATCTTACATGTCTTCTCTTTTCACAATCACATAGGTTGTATTTTGGAAATGGATTACCCCGAAATTGTTGGGTCTGGTAACACAGGCATCAGTTTATCACTGGTCGATTGAAGGTTACTTCTGTTACCAATCAGAATTGCCTTTTTCCCCCAATTTTTGATTTCGTACTTTGCATGATTTGCCATCTACATGAGCCCACCAATATAATTATCTACTTCTTTGTTGGAACACAGGAGATTCTGAACCCACCAAGATGTTTGATAGGACAGCTAATTTGGCCAATAATCAGATTATCAACTATCGGTGTGATCCATCAGAGAAGTGGCTCGTGCTTATTGGAATTGCACCTGGTGCTCCAGAGGTGTGCTTGTAAAATAATTCTTCATTAGTGTCATCATAACGTGACGCTCTCTTGTCTTTGTAAATTGTAATTAGACATGGTATAAAGATCAAATTTCCTTTTGTGTTCATTTTTGCTGCTTTTTGACCTGTTCCTGACCTGAGATATAACTTCGCTAAATTTTAGGCAATCTACTATGATATACTACCTGAGATGTAACTTCGCTAAGTTGTTAATAGGCACTAATCTAATCATGTGATGCCTTGCCTTACATGCTTCACACATTGATGTGCTTTTCTTTTCACCTATCAGAGACCACAATTGGTGAAGGGAAACATGCAACTTTTCTCTGTGGATCAGCAGCGTAGCCAGGCACTTGAGGCCCATGCAGCATCTTTTGCATCGTTTAAGGTATTGTCCTGTTATTTCGTGCTGGCAATGTTCTTTTTTCATTTCCAATATTTATCAACTGTGCTGTGCTTGGTTTGCATATTCAGGTTGTTGGCAATGAGAACCCATCGACACTTATCTGTTTTGCCTCAAAGACAAGTAACGCTGGACAAGTTACTTCTAAGCTGCATGTTATTGAATTGGGTGCCCAGGCAGGTTTGTATTTAGAACCCTTGTTTTTTATTTTTTTAAAACTTTTACTTAGTAGGGCAAGCTTAAAACAACTACCATTTTATAAATTTGCTGGAATAACTCTTATCCATCATACATTCTTCACTTGATGAACCACAGAAATTTCTGCAAAAACTAATTTATATCCTTAAAATTCTATGACCTGTTTTCATTTTTGTTCTTGTCGAATCATTTGTATCAGGAAAGCCTGGCTTCTCCAAGAAACAATCCGACCTTTTCTTCCCACCAGATTTCCAGGATGACTTTCCTGTGGCCATGCAGGTGGATATTTTATTAGACCCTAAAGTAACTATGCGCTGTTAGATATCACATGATAGATCTAATTGGTTTGTGTCTTCTTCTGATTTACAGATATCACAGAAGTATGGCCTTATCTTTGTCATTACAAAGCTTGGCCTTTTGTTCGTATATGACTTGGAAACCGCTGCAGCAGTTTATAGAAATAGAATCAGTCCAGACCCTATATTTTTGACAGCAGGGTCTTCTGCAACCGGTGGATTTTATGCCATCAACAGAAGAGGGCAGGTTTTACATGCCACGGTTAATGACGCAACCATTGTGCCTTTTGTCAGCGGCCAAGTATGATGTCATGCATTTCTTCAATTTCTTTGCTGACGCAAATGCTAGATAATTCTTTCACACATTTTGGTGCATGCAGTTAAGCAACCTTGAGCTAGCTGTGAATCTAGCCAAAAGAGCTAATCTTCCTGGTGCTGAGAATTTGGTAAGCTTCATTACTGTAAACCTTTTTGTGAATGATATTATTACATCTGTGCATCTTGGTTGCTATCTTTGTTTTTTTAACTATGTTATACCAAGTTTTGGTAGAGTGGTGTTTGATAACCTATCCTAAGCTATTTGTTTTTACCTGAGTGTTGAATTATGTGCTGTAAATTTATTGGTGTTCCATTCCATAAGACTAGTGTATCTAAAGGAGCACTTTTGCGCTGTAAAACTCCTTGCTTAATTACCTCTTAACAAGCCTCTAGTCAAGTTTTTGTGTTTTGGTTATATTATTTGCCAGATGGTTTATGAACACAAATGTTAATACTCTGTATTAGTGTGCTGCCAGTAAAAATTAAAAGATATTGCATTTTTGGATTTGATTCAACTTTCCTATCTAAGTTTAATGTGTGAAGACTAAATTTTTTTTTTTATATTTTGAATTGCAGGTTGTGCAAAGATTCCAAGAATTGTTTGCACAAACGAAATACAAGGAAGCAGCGGAGCTGGCTGCGGAATCTCCTCAGGGTCTTTTGCGAACTCCTGAGACTGTTGCAAAATTTCAGGTGCATTTATGGTCTTGTTACCTATGAAGTTCTTAATGTTTATTTACCTCCTTTTTGGAGCTTTATGCTGCTGCTGCTGTTATGTGCATCATGTGGGCCCAAAAGGGCTTGTTGCGCTGGAATTACTGGTCATGCTCGTGAACAGTAACCCATGGGTGGATGAGTTAGTTATCTAGATTGATTTGGATCAGTTATTTATCCTTGAGATAAGATTGTCAATTTAATCCATCCTCTTAGCATATAAGTTTGAGCAAAGTGATCAGCAAACTCTTGGTGGTTACTTGCTATTCCTTAATATTTGATAAGATAAGAGATACAGATGGAAATAGAGTATTGCTTTATTTGTTTTGCACATATAAATTGTAGGTTCTTTTGTTGACTGATTTGCTGTTTCAATTGCAGAGTGTTCCTGTTCAAGCTGGGCAAACACCTCCACTCTTGCAGTACTTTGGCACATTGCTAACTCGAGGGAAGCTCAATGCTTACGAATCGCTTGAGTTGTCTCGACTTGTTGTTAATCAGAACAAAAAGAATCTTTTGGAAAATTGGTTGGCAGAAGATAAGTTGGAGTGCACCGAAGAACTTGGTGATCTTGTCAAGGTAAAACTGATGCTGTTTTGTTGGTTGCTTAAAATTTATTGTTTTGCCAAAACTCTGTGGATCTGTGCTATTCCTTGGTTGTTCACTAATCAGTTCATTGTACATTGGTGTAGACAGTGGACAATGATCTTGCATTGAAAATATATATAAAGGCTAGGGCAACCCCTAAAGTAGTTGCTGCTTTTGCTGAAAGGAGGGAGTTTGACAAGATCCTTATATATTCAAAGCAGGTATTTTGCTTCATCGCTGTCATGTTCTTGTTCTCAATTGTACTGTTGACCTAAAACTGTTGCTTTTACAGGTTGGGTACACTCCCGACTACTTGTTTCTCCTCCAAACCATCTTACGCACAGATCCACAGGTAATAGGTTTTTTCAGCAAGACAGGGCCACTTTCAAATAATTGGTACTTGGCTGTGGGGTTCTTTGATCTTTAGAATTTCTTATCTAACTGCAAATCACATGTCTTCTTTACCAGGGAGCTGTCAATTTTGCTTTAATGATGTCACAGATGGAGGGTGGTTGTCCAGTAGACTACAATACTATAACTGATCTTTTCCTTCAGGTTATTTTTCTATTCATATAAATGCTTTGTTGGTTTGTATTTTGTATTTTTATTTTTGCCCTTTTACTATGAAATTTGAATTTATGTCTTGCCTATTCTGTTGTGTTAACAGAGAAACTTGATACGGGAGGCAACAGCTTTTCTCCTGGATGTTCTGAAACCAAATTTGCCAGAACATGCTTTTCTTCAAACCAAGGTTATCATTTAGCTCTTCTTTGCATGTGAATAGTTATCTTAACCTTTACATGTTTTGTCAATCATCACTCAGTAAATTCTAAACCTTATTGTAGGTTTTGGAGATCAACTTGGTGACATACCCAAATGTTGCTGATGCCATTCTTGCTAATGGTATGTTCAGTCATTATGATCGCCCTCGAATTGCTCAACTGTGTGAAAAGGCTGGCTTGTACTTGCGAGCCATCCAGGTCAGTATATTTGCATAATTTCGGATCTATTCTCTTTGGTCTTGATTTTAATCAATCTTATACTGTGATACAGCATTACACAGAGTTACCTGATATCAAGCGAGTCATTGTGAATACCCATGCTATTGAGCCACAGGTTTGTTTTGTTCACGTATGTTTGATTATCAGCCCACTATTGTTTCGTTCATTAACAACATTCTTCCACAGGCACTTGTTGAATTCTTTGGCACCCTTTCAAGAGAATGGGCAATTTAAGGATGTTGCTGTTAAAGTTGCAAATGTTGAGCTATATTACAAGGCAGTGCACTTCTATCTGCAAGAGCACCCTGATCTTATCAACGATCTCCTCAACGTGCTTGCACTTCGTTTGGATCACATGACAGTTGTAGATATTATGCGCAAGGTTTGTATCTAAATGACTGCAAATGGTCATGTATGGAGGGTCTTCTGTTGGTGGCCCCAGTTTTTATGCCATTCTGAAATTTTGAGCCTGTTTTCTTATTTATTATACAGGCTGGTCAGTTGCATCTTGTGAAACCATACATGGTTGCAGTTCAGAGTAATAATGTCTCTGCTGTCAATGAGGCATTGAACGAGCTTTATGTTGAAGAGGAAGACTACGAGAGGCTCCGCGAATCAGTTGATATGCACGACAACTTTGATCAAATAGGTCTTGCCCAGAAGGTAACAACAACAACAATAACAATAACACTAGTAGTAGTAGTAGGAGCAGTGTGCAATGCTTGTGCATTTTCTTGCTGTTTCCATAACCAGTTCCTGCAATCCTTGATCAGCTTGAGAAGCATGAATTACTTGAGATGCGGAGGATTGCTGCCTATATTTACAAGAAGGCTGGAAGATGGAAGCAATCTATTGCCCTATCGAAGAAAGACAACATGTACAAGGATTGCATGGAGACATGCTCGCAATCTGGTGACCGTGAACTGTCAGAGGATTTGCTTGTCTATTTTATCGAGCAGGTTTGTTTAGAACCCATTCTGCTCCAATTTCTTTGGTAGTATGTAACTGTACTAATAGTATTGCCTTTGTAGGCTTGTAGCGAACTGCAAGCCCCATGGTCTTTTTTCTTGCTGGTTATAGTGCCGCAGATATTTAATTCCATGTTTCCTAACTTCAGTGGTGTGTTCCATGAAATATGCATTTGGTGTATGGAGGCAACATACCAATTAAGAATAGATTAAGGAGTACTCTTAACTTTAGCAAACACCAGGGATAACTTATCTGATTTGTGTCGTTTGAGTAGCAAGTGTCTGTGCAGTATTTCATTTTTTATCAGTAAACATCTCTGGTTGTGTTACTTGTATATTTCAGGGAAAGAAAGAATGTTTTGCTTCGTGCCTCTTCATTTGTTATGACTTGATCCGTGCGGATGTTGCTCTTGAGCTCGCATGGATGAACAACATGTTGGACTTTGCTTTCCCCTATCTGTTGCAGGTATGTTCCTTTTATGTTTGGTACAAACATATCTATGTATGTCTAGGATTCTTTAATAACTTCCATGCACTGTACATAGTACATCCGTGAGTACACAAGCAAGGTAGACGAGTTGGTGAAGGACAGAATTGAATCACAGAACGAAGTAAGAGCTAAAGAGAAGGAAGAAAAGGACCTTGTTTCCCAACAGGTAATCAAAGTGCTCTTCTTTCGGTTGAACAACATACAATTCATGCCTAAGCATCCGCCATGACTAGTTGCATTCTGTTGTGCAGAATATGTACGCACAATTGCTTCCTCTTGCATTGCCTGCCCCACCTGTTCCTGGTATGGCTGGACCTCCACCTATGATGGGCGGAATGGGCATGCCTCCGATGGGTCCTGGTCCGATGCCCGCGTACGGGATGCCTCCAATGGGAAGCTACTGAGTTGTCCTCGTGCTGGCTTTAGATGATGTCAAATACTTCAGTTCATGTAGAGGCAAAACATGAGGATCCTGAGGTATATTTGAAGTTGTAGATTTGGGTTATATTGGCTGTTTCGATTCAAATATTCTTTTGGTACCAGACAATTTTGGTGAGTAATATCTCTAGCGGAGTTGAGTTGTTCATTACTGGTTTCTATACATAATATTACGATCGGATAGGATCAGGAGGGTTAGGTTCAGTCCAGTTGGGAGTTGGAAGAATGGTACCATTTGTATAGGTTATGTGATAAACAATTTATAGACATGCTTGTACACTTGCCTTCACCTGGTGTTGGTTCTGTCAACCAAAAACACATACTGTCTGTATTTGTGTGTGCTAAATCTGTTCGATCTCATGTCCAATTGGTTATGTAATATACCTAGAATGCTTTTGTCGAACATGTACTTTGAACCTTTTGTTATTTTGCCCCATTTGCTACTGTACTGTGTGTACAAGTACACCGATTTACTTGAGTGTTTGCTGGATTTTTCAGAGTTTGACATGGTCCAGTTTGGTAAACTGTCAGCAATACAAATTCAACGTGAGTTGCTTCGGTAGACTGATTTTTGAAAGGAAATAGTTACCTCTTTGGTTGCCACTATTTAGGCCCTAAACTTCAAAACTTATGATTGAACTATTGAAACTGGATACAAATATATAGTTTAGTTCGAGTGGTCTTATAAACTCAAACATATAGTTTAGTTGAGTCCCATGAATATATAGTTTAGTGCGCAAATTTTAATGGTTTTCGTCGAAAATCACCACAAAATCTTTCCTACGTAAAATTCAATCTTATAGACCTGCAGCCTCGATCTGAAGAGCATGCCCTGAACAGTCACGATGCACACGCACGTGGTCTGGTGCCCCAATCTGGCACTGACAGTCGCCATACGCCACCTCCCCATGCACCGCGTAGTCACCGGCGACGAGCTCCTCGTCGGCCATCCTCAGCGGCAGGAACACCCTGACGGCGACCAAGATGACGGACGTGGCCGCCACGTTCCACCCGGCGACGAAGCCGGCGGCGGCGAGCTGCTTCAGCACCTGGGCGCCGCCGGCGCGGACGCCGTAGATGAGGCCCCTGGAGTTGGTGACGGGGAGGAAGAGGTCGCAGAGGGCGGGGTGAGCGAAGACGCCGGTGAGCACGCCGCCGACGACGCCGGCCACCGCGTGGGTGTGCAGGACGCCGAGCGTGTCGTCCACCTCGACGCCGGCGTCCAGGCGCAGGGCGTTCATGGTGTACCAGGGCACCGTCCCCGCCGCCACGCCCATGGCCATCGCCGCCCACCCCTGCACCAGCCCCGCCGCCGGAGTGATGCACACCAGGCCGGTGACCATGCCCTGCACCGCCCCCACCACCGACGGCTTGCCGTGGACGGCGACGTCGCAGCAAACCCAGGCGAGGATGCTGGTGGTGGCGCAGATGTGCGTGTTGAGGACGGCCACCGACGAGTCGGCGTTGGCGGAGAAGGGGTCGCCGCCGTTGAAGCCGCTCCACCCCATCCACAGGACGCCGGCGCCGGCCACCATCAGCAGCAGGTTGCTCGGCACCGCCGCCGCCGCGCTGCCCTCCTCCTTCCTACTCGGGCCGACCTGCATATGCGCCAAAAGATCAGATTTTTGCACGTCCATGACGGCGACGGGTGATGGTGATGTATGCTTGAACTTGCCCAGTAGGCGGCGGTGTAGCCGGAGACGCCGGCGGCGAGGTGGACGACGTAGCCGCCGGAGTCCATGACGCCCCAGTGGAAGAGGAAGCCGCCGCCCCAGAGGGAGAAGGCGCCTACCGTGTAGGACAGCGTCGTCCACAGCGGCACGAACGCCATCCACGCCTTGACGCTCATGCGCCCGAGCACGGCGCCGGCGACCAGCGCCGCCGTCACGCCGGCGAACGCCCACTGGAAGAAGACCATGCTCGCCGACGGGTACAGCGGGGCCACCGCCGGCGTCTCGACGGCGCCGTCCGACCGGAGGTGGAGGGTGGAGGGGAGGAGCGCCTGGCTGAGCATGTAGCCCTGGGCCAGCGCCGGCGCCGGGCGGCCGACGACGGGGAGGAGGCGGCGGCCGAAGGCCATGTTGTGTGCCCAGAGCGCCCAGCAAGGCATGGCGGCGGCCATGGCGTAGAAGGCCATGAAGGCGGAGCTGAGCGCCCACTTGCGGCGGACGGCGCCGGCGTAGAAGAGGGCGAGGCCCGGGAAGCCCTGCAGGCCGACTAGCGTGGCGGCGAGCATCTGCCACGCATTGTCTCCCTTGCTCAGCCACGCCGGCACGGCCGCCGACGTGTTGCTGATGCTGTCGCCGCCGTACGCCGGCATTGAAGGGACAGCAGAAGCCATTGCACTCTGCGATCAGCACCACGTAGCTGCTAGATACAGGCTACAGCTAGCTTACCAGTGGACTTCTCACTGATGTAGGAGGATGATGTTTAATTAACACAGCAGCTTAACAAAGTACTCCCTCCGTTTTTATTGTTTGACTCCTTTAACTTTTTGGTACGTATTTAACCATTCGTTTTATTTAAAAATTTAGTGCAAAAATGTAAAAAAAAAAAAGACATATTTAAAGTATCTCTATTGATAAAACAAATCACAACAAAATAAATGATATTTACAAAAATAATTTGAATAAGAGAATGGTTAAAGGTGTGTCGAAAAGCAGGCGTCAAATAAAAAAAACAGAGGTAGTACATAATTGTAGTGATCGATGAACTGCAGGTCAAAGGTCCACTCGCTTCGATCTCAGTCAGCGAGAAGGTAAAAAAAATGTTTTTAAGACATGAGCAAGATTGTTACGAGGAATCTAGGGATGAGGAACCCTAGTTGACAGAATCTTTGCAACTCCAAAGCAATGAACAACTCATATCAGTACCAACCATTCAATTTTCAAACCTGATACGATTCAACACTTGCATGCACTACAGCACTAGACATGTCAACACATGGGGTCGCCTCGGGCAGTGTTACCACGAATGACATAAAACCCAGTGCCTCAACACCAGGAACAAAGTCGATGCACGTCATGAACAAGTAACAATCCTTTGCAAGAATTAACAAGTAACAATATACCGTGACGCCTGCAATCAGCTTACACTAGTAACATATCATACTGTTTCAATGCCTGGTGGTCCAACGACATCCTTCAGGGCGGCGCTTCTGCAGGGGTGCTCTCAATCGCCTCCGTCACCATTTGACAGATTTAGCTCGAATGCACAACAATAGGATTTTTCGCCAAGCCGATAGACCTACCGCCTTTTTCCTTAATCTTCTCATGGATGACTTGCGCCTTTGGCAGGCTACGGACGCCCCCTTTGTAATTAGTTAGAGTTAGACCGGCTTTCGAACCAACGGAGGAGGGATCATTATCTCCTTCCACTCTGTAACTCCTCTTTATTAATACAAAGGCAGATCTTTTGCCTCTTGCTCAAAAAAAAAGAAGTAACATATCATAAAAATACAAGGGCCCAGCTCGTGCGGATTGCTACATCTTTCAGCTCTTGCAATGCATTGAGCGCACACAGCAGCAAAAGCTGCCTCAGCACAAGAATACAGCAAGTGTGTGGGTCACTGCAAACTGGGAAAGTTCAAAGTGTGAGGAGTCATCAGCTCGCAGGTGTGCCAAGCCTTCTTTGTGCACTTCAGATTAGTCATCAGATGACCAGCGGCAGACAAGATACAGCCGGAATGTTGCCATCTGCATCCCAATTCCCAAGCAAGCGCTGCAAGGCAGGGTCCTTAATTCAAAGAAACAAACTGGGCACTAAGAAGCTTCATTCAGAAATGCTCATCCGTACTGATCTGGTGAAAGAGCGGCTCGGCTGGCCAGGAGATGGTCAGTGGTCTCTAAGCTGCTTCCACATAGAAGACAGAGAGTTGCGCTCTGCAAGTCCTGGGCCGTCAGGATTTTACGTCCAAATGAAAAAAATTGGCGTTTCGAAATGGCGAAGGCTTTCCAAATGCATCCAAAGAATCTGAATTGGCACTCATAGATGAGCTGCAGCAAGATGTGGTTGGTGATTCAGCCAGCTTGGCAGGCATGTCCTTGCTCTGTCTGTTCCATTTGTTAGGTGAGTAAAAATTCTGTGAGGTACTGAGGTGATGTATGTATGGATCGCGACGGTCATATGGCTGTGGAGTATATGGCTACCCACTGGCCACACTCTCCATCTTGGGCTGCATGAAGTAGCTAGATAGGCTCCTCCTCCATGGCCTCCGGCGGCGAGGCACCGGCGGCGGCGGGCAGCAGCAGCAGCAGGATGGTGGAGGACGAGAGGGGGTACATGGTGCACGGGGAGCTCATGCTGCTGCTGCTGCTCCTCGCCTTCGCCCTCCTCTTCGCCTCCTTCTTCCTCTGCGTCTGCCTCAGGCGCACCCAACACCACCCTCAAGCTCAAAGGCACGCCCACCACACCTCTTCCTCGCCACCTTAGCCTTCATCTCCATCTCCATCTCCATCCATTAGCCACATATCACTCCTTAATTTTTTTTTCCCCCCTTCAGTTTCGGCAGTGTGTATGTTTTCCCTTCATATAGATTTGGTAGAAGCGTTATCCAGCGAGGCCTATTAGCTCAGCTGGTTAGAGCGTCGTGCTAATAACGCGAAGGTCGCAGGTTCGAGACCTGCATGGGCCAGTTTTTTTTTTTTTGTTTGTTTGTTGTTCTTCCCCAGATCCGACCCTTTCAGTTTTTTTCCCCCTTTACTGCAGACCACCCATACAAACAAAGGCAGGCATACATAAGCATTCAAGTCGAATTCTCAATGTACAAGGTTGTGTTGCTTACACGCGGACAATTTTATTTTATTTTTTCTTAGCCAGTGCAAACTCAATACCGTTCTTCTCCAGATCCGGTCCTTCCAATTTTTTTTCCCTATCTACTGCAGACTGCTCTACAAGCACAGGCAAGCAAATATAAGCATTCAACTGAAGGTTGTGTATCTTACACACTGACACGCTATATAGACAAATATTCCAATTAGCCCATCAAGCAGCAAGCAGGTACAACCAGATGCTGCTGCGTAGGCTACTCACTAGCTAGTGATTCCAATGGCCCTCTGAACAGCTGCTGTGATGCTGCTGTTGTCGCCTCTCATGCAGCACAGGTCTCTCACGCCAATGCTGTACAAAACCAGGGCACCAACAAACACAGAGGTAACCGGAACCGTCAGATTGTCATCCAGGCGTGTGCTAATCGGGAGAGACTCCACAACAGCTGCAACAAGGGATGTGACGCCGAGGGCGATCGCCATGCTCCAGCTCTCCTCAACAAACCCGAAATGATGGAAGTAGCACATGTAGCTGGTACGTTGAAGTTTCGGGTTAACATGTTGATGTTCAGGCTTCGTGCAGTTGGATGGTATGAGGTGTAAATTGATACTCACAGGACTGATGAACTGAAACTGGCCACGAACATTGCGATCGTCCCAGCATAAGATTTGTCGGGGTTGTAAGGAAGTTTTGCATGCCCGAATCGCCTTCCAGCTATGTCAGCTACACCTGAAAGGAGCAATATTGTATGAAATTCAGTTATCTTCAGAAATTTCTACTTGGGGGGTCAAAAGAAGCAACCCGAAATCAAAGAATAAACAGGTTAATAGGGACACAGGAAATAGAGCTAATACCATCTCCCGCACACAAGTTGCAAATCACGGCGATTGAAATGGGAGATTTCCTCCAGAAAATTACAGTAGTGAGAGTTAAAGCACAGGCATAGTACAATGGGCCTTTAAGGAGCTCTCTACAAACAGAAGGGAAAAGATGGAAATGGTTAGTTCACTACCGATAAATTATGTCGAACAAGAAGTGTTTTTGTTCAATTGCCAATAACAGAATGAAACACTGACAATATTTTTTTAATAACTTTTGCCACAATGCCCTTTCTTTCTTTTCTCATTCATTAGATCCTTGAAAGCTTTTGCAGAAGGTTACTTGGTTAAATAACTAGTTCATTCATAATAATACGGAAGGAAAAAAAACACTACTTGTGGTCTCCATGCCTGGTCATCGAGTTAACCACACCATCATCTTTGACTACACCGATTCCAATCAAGGTCACCTTTATGACGTTGAATGCAATGACAAGTGCAGCAAGAAATGGAGCATAGACATCATCTGCACTGCAATGAAGAAGAGTTGTTAGGAACGTAAACAAACTAGGTATGAAACGAAATTTTTTGTTGATGGTCTTTACCTAAATAAAGGCCACATGAGCAAATATACTAATCCAACACTTATGTGCACCAATTTCCTGACAAGTTTCTAAAATGCGTAGCAAAAGCCAGGCAAATACTGATCAATAATGTCATAAATAATTTGCAGAAAAATCATCAGACGGAACTGTCAATATAATTGGAATTTCCACTCTAGATGCCAAGCCTTTTTTCCTACAGTGCTCTATCAGATGCATGACAATAACATATGGGAGCAATACTTCTAGGTATTTTTCACCAAATTGGAACATAAGCAACTAAATCTGCAGTTCTTTGAAGATGTATACGGTTAACCGGAGCATTTATGACATCAAAACGATAGAGCACATGTAACATCGTATCTCTTATTTTAGAAAAACGGCAAAATGGAAATTTGACATTGTAAAATCAAATTGTAGTTGTGCTACATACAGCATGAATATCACGTTTCACACATACAAGGATCCAAATCCTATTCCTGGCAGTTGAAACCCCAAGAAGGGGGGATACATGGTAGTGCAAAGTTCCGATACCTTACAAATAGTTGACTTGCCTGAGTAAGTAGGCTTCCATCTTTGCTACAAGTTGATTCAATTATAGTATTCCAGAGCTAAGCCAAAAATGAGAGCCCACATTGCAAACTTGGAGTAAATAATATATTGGAAGAAATTTCGTTCCTTTCTCATCACTAGTATGTATCCAAGAACAGAATGATGAATGTCCTATCATTCTAAATTAAATTTTCATGGCCAATGCCTCGCATAATCGATCAGAAAAGCTAAAGTAAGATGTCTGTAGAAAGAGATGCAGTGTGACCAGTACTCCCTACTCCACTGTACAAAACTCGGTGAGGGGGCAGGCCATGGCAGATTGAGCTCTTTTTTTTCTTTTTCTTTTTTTCTTGCAGCTAGACTGCTAGAATTAATCACATACACAGCGGACAGCGCCACCAGCAGCTGCAGAAAGCTACTAGATTTGCAGAGGGTGTTTGCATACTTGACGATATTGGACGAAAATTGCTTATTCTGCCTGGGATGATTGCTAATTTCTGTGCTGGCTTGTGTTGCACTGGTATTTGCTTGGGGATTTCTTCCTCGCCGTAGGAATCGGAACAGTCGCCTATCAATCCGAAAGCTTTAGCGCAAGGGACCAAGAAAGAGGGAGGCGGTGGGTGACCTGGTCCAAGAGAGCGCGGTTGCCGATCTCCTCCCAGAAGCGTAGCACGGCCATCGCGGCGGCTCCGGTGAGCACGGCGGCGCCGGCGTCCCGGAGCAGCGGGCTCTCCGTCCACATGGATCGAGGCTACTGTCGCGACTAGTGGCGGAGAAGAGCTCAAGCTCAGGCCTCAGGCCTCAGGCCTGTGTGTTCTGACAGATTGACGAGCGGTGGCCGTGCCTGCAAACTTCACCAAGATCGCGACGGTTGCAGTAAAATACACCAGACTCTTCTTTCTCCCATCAGTCGCTTCAGTGGACAGCTTTGAGCTTTCTCCCCTCCCCCCACTGGCCACTGCTGAGCTTCCATAGCGCGAGCACGCCATCGCCGCTCGCTTTCCGGTTCGGATTCCTTGGACATTGAGGAAGACCGGGAAAGACGGCGAACCGGTGACCGGGAATGGTTGAAGGCGGTTGAACGGCGGCGACGGGGTAAGAAGAGAGTTTTCTTCAATTGTATTCGAATATCTACCGTAAAACCATTTTTTTTCTTAGATTTAACTTTTTTAAACAATGCTAAGATGTTTTCAATCAAATCCTAACATTTTGATTTTTTTTTTTCAAAATTTACAGTGAAAGTCTAAAAAGGTTAGTCATTGTGGGGTTAGCCTTTAGTTTCTACGAATAAGACGAGTTTTGCTCATTTTTCTACGAATATCTATTAAAAAACAATTTTATTCCCTAGGTTGCACTTTTTCAACATTGTTAAGATGTTTGCACTCCAATGCTAGTTTTTTATATATTTTTTTCTGAATTTTATAGAAAAACTACAAAGGGTTATACTTTTTTTTAAAAGGCGAATTTAGCTCAATTTTATTCGAATATCTACTGTAAAACAATTTTATCCCCTAGGCTGCACTTTTTTCAACATTGCTAAGATGTTTTCAATATAACCCAAGATTTTTTATTTTATGGATTTTTTTGAAATTTTATAGATAAAGTTCAAAGAGATTAGCCTTTTTTTCCCCTAAAAAGACGAGCTTTGCACAATTTTCTTCGAATATCTGATGTAAAACAACATCTTCCACTAGGTTGCAGTTTTTTAAACATTGCTAAGATGTTTTCACTCCAACAATAGCCTTTGTGATTTTTTTTTTTGGAACTTTACCGTGAAAGTCAGATGGGGTTAGCCTTTTTCTTTTGAAAAAAATGAGTTTTTTTTAGTTTTTACAAAGAAAATATAAAGTTGTTAGCCTTTGTAAAAGCACATTACTATGAATTTTGATCATTTTTTTAATATGTGTTGTTTACAACCTTTTCCGCTAGGTTACACTTTTTCAACATTGCTAAGATGTTTTCACTTGAGCCATAGATTCATTTTTCAATTTTTTGAATTTTTCAGATAAAGTCGAAAGGAGCTGGCCTTTGTTTTTTTTCGAAAAAAATTAGTTCATACAATTTTATTCAAATATATGATGTAAAACCACTTTTTCCTTAGGTTAATTTTTTTCAACATTTCTATGATGTTTTCAATCTTGTTCAATTTTATTCGAATATATGATGTAAAACAACTTTTTTTTCGAAAAAAAGTGCTGTCCAATTTTCTTTGAATACTAGCCGTTAAACAACTTTTCGCCGTAGTTTCACTTTTTCGCACAATACCAATATGTTTTAAAACTAACCCCATCTTTCTGGATTTTTTTTTGAAATGTTCAACAAATGTCCAAAATGGTTAGCCTTTATTTTTTTTCCCGAAAATGACGAGTTTTGCTTAATTTTCTATGAATATCTATTGTAAAACAACTCCTTCCACTCGGTTGCACTTTTTTCAATATTACTCAGATGTTTTTGCTCCAACCCTAGTTTTTGGAGTTTTTGTTTTTTTTTGAATTTTACATAGAAAGTACAAAGTTATCCTTTGTTTTTTCCCCAAAAAGGCGAGGTTTGCACAATTTTTTACGAATATCACCTACAAAACAATTTATTCCTCTTGGTTGCACTTTTTCAACATTATTAAGATCTTTTCAATACAACCTTAGTTTTTTTCAATTATTTTAGATTTGTTTGAGTTTTACCCAAAAAGTCCAAAGGGTTAGCCTTTTTTTCGAAAAGGATGAGTTTTGGTCAATTTTCTTCAAATATTTGTTGTAAAACAACTTCGCCCACTTGGTTGCAATTTTTTCAATAGTGCAATGTTTCCACATCAACCCTTGTTTTTTTAAATTTTACGGTGAAAGTTCAAAGGGGTTAGCATTTTTTTTGAAAAATGCCAGTTTTCTCAATTTCCTTTGACTATATGTTGTAAAACCACTTTTTCTTAAGGTTGCGTGTTTTTAACATTGATAAGATGTTTTCAAGCCAACCATAACTTTTTGAATTTTTTTATTTTTTCAGTGTAAGTGCAAAGAGGTTAGCCTTTATGTTTTTAGAAAAAGCAAGTTCTACCCAATTTTCTTCCAATATCAGCCGTAAAATCACTTTTCCCTCTGGTTTGCACTTTTTATCACATTACCAATATGTTTTCAAGCCTACCCCATCTTTCTAGATTATTTTATTATTTTTGAAATGGGTTGGCCTTTGGTTTTTTCAAAAAGACGATTGTTGCTCAATTTTCCTCGATTATCCTTTATAAAACAATTTCTTCTAATAGGTTGCACTATTTTCCACATTGCAAAGATGTTTTTCACTCCAACCCTAACTTTTTGAACTTTTTGTTTTTTGAAATTTTACAGAGAAAGCACAAATGGTTAGTCTTTATTTTTTTTTCGAAAAAGGCGAGTTTTGCTCAATTTTATTCAAATATCTGCTATAAAACAAACTTTTCTCTTCAATTGCTCTTTTTTAACATTGCTTAGATTTTTTCAATCCAACCATAACTTTTTGAATTTTTTTTAGAATTTTACATGTAAAGTACAAAGGGGTTAGCCTTTGGTTTTTTTTTCCCCGTAAAATGACGAGTTTTGCTCAATTTTCCTCGAATGTTTGTTATCAAACAATTTCTTCGACTAAGTTGAACTTTTTCAACATTGCTAGGATGGTTTCACTCCAAAACTTGATTTTTTTAATTGTTTTGATTTTTTGGGATTTTACAGAAAAAGTACAACAAGGTTACCCTTTGTTTTTTCAAAAAAAGTGAGATTTGTTAAATTTTATTAGTTTATTTGTTAAATTTTTAAAATTTCTTAAATTTGAATGTCAAAGTCCAAAGAGGTTGGCCTTTGTTTTTTCGAAAACGGTGAGTTTTGCACAATTGTTTCCAAATATATGCAGTAAAACAATTTTTTCACCTAGGTTACACTTTTTTGAACATTGCTAAGATGGTTTCACTCCAATCCTAATTGTCTGAATTTTTTTATTTGTTTGGAATTTTACAGAGAAAGTAAAATGGGTTAGCTTTTACTTTTTTAAAAAATGATTTTTTTAATTATATTCGAATATATGTTGTGAAACAACTTCTTCCACCAGGTTGCACCTTTTTCAACATTGCTAAGATGTTTTCAATCAAATCCAAACTTTTTTTTTTGGATTTTTTAATTTTATAGAAAAAGTACGTACAAAGGGGTTAGCCTTTGTTTTTTTTTGAAAAGAGGTTTGTTCAATTTTATTTGAATATATGTTGTAAAACCACTTTCTCTAAAACTTTTCTAAGAAAATAAAAAATCCCATAAAGCTACGGTTGGCTAGGAAACATCTTGGAAATGTAGAAAAATATGTGCACTTTTTGGAAAATTAGTTTTAAGCAGGCATTCGAAAGAAATTAAGCGAAACTAGTTGTTTTGTAAGAAACCAAAGGCTAACCCTTTTGGACTTTCTCTAAAAATTTGAAAAAGCTTGGCCTAGCTAGAAAACATCTTAGAAATTCTGAATACAAGTAAAACATGTAGGAAAATGGGGTTTTAAACGAGGTATTCAAAGGAAATTATGCAAAACTTGCCTTTTTTAACAAAACAAAAGCCTAACCCCTAACAAACTCGCTATTTTGTGAAAAACCAAAGGCTAACACTATGGACTTTTTCTAAAAAATTTCAAAAAATGAAAATATATTCAAGAATGCTGCTATTAGCAATAAAACATCTTGAAAATATAAAAAACTTGTGCGAGTTTTGGTAAATTGGTTTTAAATCCGTTATTCAAAGAAAATTGAGCGAAATTCATCATTTTATAAAAAACCAAAGGCGTTAGTTTATACTTTCTCAAAGAAATTCAAAAAAATCAAAAAAATCTAGAAAGCTTGGGTTGGTTAGAAAACAACTTAGAAATGTTAAAACAAATACAACATATAGGAAAATGAGATTGTAAAACAGGTATTTGAGCTAAACTCGCCGTTTTGTAAAAAAAAAATAATAACCCTTTTGGACTTTCTCTTAAATTTCCAAACAAAATGTAGAGATGTAAGAATGCTGAGGTTGGCTAGAAAACATCTTAAATTTCTATTAAACATATGGCATGTGGGGCTAACATATCAAGGACATAGCAAAAACTATGCTAACATATAATGCATATAAGATGTGCATGGTATATTGGTATATATAGGTGTCCGCTTCCTCTACAGATATTGTATGCACAAGTACCACATGATATCACCACACTGCACTGATCATATGGTGAGATCAAGAGTACTTGCCCTTGTTGCATGCGTTCTCCCTTCATCCACATTGACATCTGCTACTTGTACTGTATGATCAACAGAACTACTGGCCGCAATAGGACTCATCCTCGGAGGAGGATGAGCGGAGAACAAAGATAGTGATAGCCTGCAGGTAGCACTGCTCTCCACTTCGTCATCACCATGGCCATTAACATGGCCATCGCCTTCTTTCCCCCGGATGCAGCCTGCCCTCTTCCTCTTCCCCGGCCTCGGTCCGACATCGAGCGAAAGATCGAGATCGACATCGAGATCAAGATCAAGACGTCCATGATTATCATCGTCAGTGCTACTGTTGCGCACCGTCGCTTGCAGCTGCAGCGGCCGTCTTTGATGGTTCATGTTGTGGTACTGATGATCACTTGGAGATGAACAGCCTTGGACCAGAGCTGGGTTGTTGCCAGTAGCTCTGGGAGCTGCATGATCAGTCGTTGAGTACTGGTAGGGTTTTGATCCAAGAAAACGGTGGCCATGGAGCGCCAGATGCGATCCATGGGAACTACTCCATGGAGGCCATGTGTTGCCAAACCTAGTTCATATATACCACAGAGAGAGAGAGAGAGCTTGATGAGTTTAGTAAGAATAATTAAGCTAGGATACTTCAATTAATCATGCATATATGTGTGTGCTGTCTTGAGTGATCTGCAGGCGACAAGGTAAAGGTGCAGATTTTAATGGATTTTGTTTGCATGCATGCATGGTGTGATCGATGGCCATGGATCCAACTACCTTGACAAGATGGTACCGGCACCACTCTGGCGATGATGGAAGGGATGAGGCAACAAGAGATGGCCGGCGTTGTACACTTGTCCCCCCACCTCCCTACCTCTCCATGAACCACCACCTCCTATCACTGCATATATACATATGCACAGGAATATTTACCATCGAGATCATCAGGGAATTGAAAGATCGATCGACTCTCTGGTCTCTGCACACATGCTGATGCCTGATGGAGTTAAAGTTATATAACAAGGAAAGGAAATTCATTCATACCCTGGCCGGAGTCATCAATCTTTTTGCTCCTATACATCTGAAAGAACCACGCAAAAGGGCAAGACCAACAAGAACAGATGGATCAGTAAGAGATGTGAAGCAGTAAAATCAGGAGAAATCGGGTTTACATATTACAAGAGCATATATAGTTATACATAGTTTTATACGTACTTGGAGATGGCTCTTGACATGGCCGATGCTAAGCCCTCTCACGTTCATCAGCTCAAGAACAAGCTTAGGAGTTGCACCTGTATACAAGAAGAATTAATGGCATGGAGTCTCTTATATCTATATGGGAAAAAGTAAATCGGGCGAAGAAGAAGAAAAAAGTCGACCGAAATCGATGAAACTAAGATTAATTGGGTATCTAGAATAGATTGCTCACGATCTTGGCCGCCGAGGCGGTCGACGGCGCGGACGAAGCAGAGATGGAGCGCCGGCGTCCAGCGGAGGCGGGGGTTCTTGGAGCGGACGTAGGGCCGCACCGCCGCCGCCGACGACGACGAGCCACCGTCGCCGCCGCCGGCGGCCACCTCCTCCTCCACCGTGCTGCTGTTGCTCACCGAGCTCCTGTCGTTGCCGGGCACGGCGGCACCACCGTCAGCGTCATCATCCTCGTCGCCGGACGGCACCTCCGTGGATCCCTCATCGGAGCCCAGCTCGCCTACCGTCTCCACCATGATCGATCAAACGACAGGTGGTGAGATCGATCAGATCGATGATCTCGAGCTCTAGCCCAGCTTACCTAGCTTGCTGCTGCATCAATATAGGTAAGCTAGCTCATAGTACTCATATGGTCAGTGATGAATCTAGCCAGTTCTGGAGAAAGAGACGGATGCCAAAAGCTAGCTAGGTGAGGTCATCACTCATCACTCGATTCTATCTATCTATCTATCCTAACTTTGATCTACACATATATATGGCCAATGATATATATGCAGTGCAGTGCGTGCGGTCTCTGACATACATATATACGGCAATTCAGACCGGAATTACAAGGTTGATATCGAAAGTTCCAAGAAACCCTAGGCGCCTTTACAGCACTGGTACTAGTCACTGCTCGCTAATGGACAATGTTAAGTGCCTCCAAAAGTCTTTGCTTTCTCCATCCAACTGTTCGAGTCGTCCAGAATTTCGATTACTAGTTAAAACAGTAGCATTTTCGTGTGCAGTGATCCAGTGATGCAAGCAGGTCAAGAGATGAACAGTCCGCAAGCATATATATCTGCATCTGAATGCATATATATATATATGGGCTGAGACGCCGAGTAAATATCAACCTCTAATTGTGCCACCGAATGGTAATTACTTAATTAACTTTGATTTGTACGTGTATCATTTCTAACTGTATATGCATTAATGCATGTGTCACTTCATCGATCAATGAATGAATTATGCACCGGTAGCTAGGTCGCTCTTGCCTGCGTACGTACGTAGAGGTTGTTGCATGTTCTACGTCTACGTGCATGTGAGACACCATCCAGACAGAGACAATGAAATGGAAAGGAATTTAAGGCTATACTGTCGATTGCTGATCAGCTCAAATGCGGCACTATATTAGTACATATAATAGAGAGCATGTACTTAATGATGCAGATAGCTAGCTGTCTAAACCATTTATAAATCTTGCCATATATATAATGATAGATAATGGTACATAGAAAAGAGAGTGTTCATACAAATTTAGGTCGTCTCAATGCAAAAGCTACTCTAACTCTACACAAGGATTAATAAATTTTGTGTATGAGCAAACTGTCTTATAAAACATGTGACATGAGCAAGCTGCCTTAAAAAACATGTAACCATCTCACTATAGGAAACAATATCAGTGTGGGCGGCCAGAAACGCAATGTTGGCGGCTAAAGCGTGGCATCGTCATAGGCCGCCGACAATGTCTCACTACAGAACCTTTTGTCAGTGGCATCGTCGTAGGCCGCCGACAAAGACGGCGGCAAGGCAAACCAGCGGGTACATCTGTGTCGGCGGCCGTGGCAAGAACCGACCACATTGATATGCCACGTGTCGGGCCAGCGTTCTCATGTGGGGTTCACTAGTTAGGGTGCCGTCACCCCGCTCGTTCCGTCGGGGGGATCTTGTGTCGACGGCCAGTTGTGCCGCCGACACAGTGTTAACCCAGGTGGCAATCCTCGTATGAGTCTATGTCAGCGGGGCCGCCGACAAATTTGATCTATGTTGTCGACGCTACGTTGGCTGAGCAGTGTTGGCGGCTAGCCGTCGACAAGTACTTATGTCGATGGTAGGTATGGATATCTGTGTCGGCGGCTTTCCGATTCCTGTGGTGTAGATCTGTACAACCATATGAATTGTCTCTAGTGCTATGTACAATTAAGTGATATGATAAATGTTGACTCAACTATTTTACTTGTCCATGTCCATAGTAGTTATATATAGGGCAGGTGATAATTTGGTCACTAGCTAGTAACTAAAAAATTAATTGAAGGGAGCTAGCTAGGGCCATGCATGCGTTGCCTTGCATCTTATTGAATTGATTAGTACATATGCTTTGTGCTAGGTACACATATATATTAATACGCTCGTCGTAGCTGCAGGCGAACAAGACGTGAGGATTAATTAGAGATGGTGCATGGATGAATCAACGAATGAAAGAAAAGAAAAGCTTAACCACGGTGGTTGTGCCAAATTAAGTATGGCGCCTTTTCCGGTCCTTGCTTTGACCTTAACTATAGCTGCAAATACATATATGCATATGCATAATATACATGCATATGCTACGTCGACGTCATATGATCATATCCATCGCATCTTACACTCACAGACAAGAGTATCATGCCCATCGATCGTACGGCCGGTCGTACCTAAACGTGTATGACTGATACTACATGCCACCAGATGATTGTTGCTCGGTAGTCCCAAAAAAATGGGTCTGAATTCATAAACCAAAATCTTGAATAATCAATCATCCAGCGAGAAAGCATTCGATTTGAAATGCGAAAACCATGATAACTAATCGCCTGCTAAACAAAAATCGGTCAGTTTGGTCCAAAGTCATGCACGCGATCGACCAGGAGATGTTTGACGAATTGACTGAACGGGTCAAAAAACCAAGTGAAATTTTATGTTCTCTGTGCTGAACATTTCAAACACATTAATGCTGTTTATATAAATGTTTCAAATTTATAAGGAGTTTGCCCGAAAGTTTCCAATTTTCGGCACAATCTATGTATCAAAGAATGGTTAATCAAGCTGTATATTATTCGAATCTTCCCCTCCTTTTTTTTCTTTCAGATTTTGGATTTGAACCGGTTTCATCTTACCATTTTTTTTTCTATCGAACTACTGCGATACGTACGATAATCGTTGAACCTCATTAGCCACTCATTGATCTTCATGTAGCTGCGGTTCTCTATTCTTCAGCATGTATACATGACATGCTGGAATATTGATTGTGCTTTTGAGCTGATTAATAATCTAAATATTGCCTCCATTAGCACCCAAGTACCAATTAATGTCCGTAAGTTAACCAAGTAACAATTAAGTTTAAATAGATCAGTTGGTATAAGATTTAATGCAACATTTACACAAATTGCCGTACGTGAGGCCAGACTATATATATAAACAACGAAAATGTTTACATGGTTCAGAGATGTTGAATGTAAAGGCCAATTCATCATTTATTTGTAGTATCTAGTACTCATCATGACACCCCTTTTGGTTCAATGGTCGACGTAAATTAAAAAGAGGGCACTTTATCTTTTAGGTACTTCTTGTACACAATCAATTCATCTTTTTGACTCTTTTTTCTTAATTTCCAAAAAAAAAAACGAAATTAAGAAAGATAGAGATCTATCCCTTCCAGATATGTGGAGTACTGGATATTTGACAGTGCAGGTAGCAAGTAATTTTGTCCTGGTGCTCATGCTCCTTGATTCTCAGTTGATTTTACTGATTGTTTTTCTCCTTTTAGACCTCTTCACATAATTCTAGAGTTTCTTCTTTTAGAATTCCATAGGATGTATGGCAATATAGATCTATAAGCAATTTATACTCATTGATCTTGTTAGGATTTAGAGTCCGCTGCAAACAGCCCACGTATGGACCAAAACGCAGAGAAAGGGCTCCCCAGGTCTTAACGGACCTAAAGGCCCAACTGGAGCAACAACTAAGGCCATGGGCCCACTCAACCCAAAAGACTAGCCTGAAGGGAGAGGGGTGCCTCCACCTTTTAAGTTGTGCTCCCCCATCACCAATAACTGATGTGGAACTAAACCCAACAGATCTGACGATTAAATTGGAGAGTAGGGACAGAATAGCATAGCACTTCGTGTTTGAATTTTTCCCATTATTGTTATCAACACAATAATTTGGCAGTGCAATGCAATTCTTTGCCTGAGAAATTAATTTCGGAAGTAAATGGGAGCTAACCTTTTCAATCGACATTGAAGGATCTTCTTTTCGCTTTATCATTCTCTTTTAAAGGTTAACTAACAATTTGCCTCTTTTCAAAAGAAAGGTTAACTAACATGACCAGCTCATCATACATTCTCAGTTGCGAAAGCTGATCCACTTTTGTCTGATTTAATTTCTGACCAACTAGGTTGGAGAATATGCTGGTCATGGTCATACAAATACCAGCTGGAAGCTAGGGAACTTAGGAGGTATATGATCATGAACTACTAGTACAGGCCCTGTAGTGTAAATGAATTAGCATGGTAAAGGAGCAAAAACAAGTGATCACGATTCACTGCAGAGATCAGTTAGGACCAGGCTGCAATTAGAAATTAGTTGTGTGCATGTAGGATGGATTGAGATTGAGAGAGAGAGAGAGAGAGAGAGAGAGAACTTCGTATAGCATACATTATACGAAGTTATACGAGCGGCCTTGAGCAATAAAACTATGAGACTAAATAAGGCAAAATGAGACCTAGATCTGATGGAAAAACCTGTGACTCCCTCTCATCCTCTCTCAAAGCTCTGCTTGTGTTTCTATCACAATCACTACAGCAAACCCCCAAAAAATGTTTAAAACCCTAGAACAGGAGGTTGAAATCTCGTTAGATTAGATGTGCCATGATAACCCGACCAAAACTAGTGTAACCGCAGCAGGCACCCCGGCCATATCTCCCAACTTTTGCAGCAAAACAGCTTGCACCTTGCAGCCAGAACCGTGAAACCCAAGCCAGATTGAAAACATCAGCAACGCCCGCTATTCATCCGAAAAAACCCTCAGATTCAGATTCTATCACAATCACTACAGCAAACCCCCAAAAAATGTTTAAAACCCTAGAACAGGAGGTTGAAATCTCGTTAGATTAGATGTGCCATGATAACCCGACCAAAACTAGTGTAACCGCAGCAGGCACCCCGGCCATATCTCCCAACTTTTGCAGCAAAACAGCTTGCACCTTGCAGCCAGAACCGTGAAACCCAAGCCAGATTGAAAACATCAGCAACGCCCGCTATTCATCCGAAAAAACCCTCAGATTCAGATTCTATCACAATCACTACAGCAAACCCCCAAAAAATGTTATAAACCCTAGAAAGAACAAACAAACGCGCGCTGTGTTGAATCCTGAAAAAAAAAATAACACACGAACAAGAAAAAGCTCTACCTCGCGCTCGCCGCCTAGCCCTCGTCGAAGATATTGCTGGAGCTGCACCGATGAGCCACCCCCCGCGCGGGAGATCTCACCGCCGTGCGACGTATTTCGGCTAGCCGCCTAGATCTCGTCGAAGATGTCGCTGATGTGCCCCTCGTCAACGGATCCCGACTCGACGTCTCACCACGGAGATCTCGCCGCCCTCGCCACCGGATCAGCGAACGATGCGCTCCCCGTGGAAGAAAAATCGCCCACCTCTTCGTCTCCCCCTTCGGTTTCTCTCTTCGGTTTTGGGAGAGTGGCGAACGGATGGTTCCAGAGCATTTGATAGTAGGCGCGCAACCCAATGTGGAAAAAAATTCAAAAAAAGAATATAGCACGAATCTCCATGTAAAAACACAACGAACGGCTGAGGATGGATGAAAAAAAACGACTGCGTCGCTATGCGGCAACCCAGGCGACTAATGACAAGCAAAACCGTGAATGTAAAGGCCAATTCATCATTTATTTGTAGTATCTAGTACTCTTCATGACACACCTTTTGATTCAATGGTCGACGTAAATTAAAAAGAGGGCACTTTATCTTTTATCTTTTTGGATATCTGACAGTGCAGGTAGCAAGTAATTTTGTCCTGGTGCTCATGCTCCTTGATTCTGAGTTGATTTTACTGAATGTTTTTCTCCTTTTAGACCTCTTCACATAATTCTAGAGTTTCTTCTTTAAGAATTCCATAGGATGTATGGCAATATAGATCTATAAGCAATTTATACTCATTGATCTGACGATTAAATTGGAGAGTAGGGACAGAATAGCATAGCACTTCGTGTTTGAATTTTTCCCATTATTGTTGTCAACACAATAATTTGGCAGTGCAATGCAATTCTTTGCCTGAGAAATTAATTTCGGAAGTAAATGGGAGCTAACCTTTTCAATCGACATTGAAGGATCTTCTTTTCGCTTTATCATTCTCTTTTAAAGGTTAACTAACAATTTGCCTCTTTTCAAAAG
>SPJY01016910.1:74591-179091 GCA_005191435.1 Raddia distichophylla
CATGATGCACTTGCCGTTGTTTGTGCTAATGGATGGTTTTGTTTCAAGTGATGCATATAGCACTCATTATCAGGAAAAAAATAAACAAAACTATTGCTCGACCATTGTGATCCAATATGAATGCACGATAAAATCTGCTATTTCAGTGTAAGTATCTTAGGGCGCTGAATCTAATTTACCGTAGTTGATAGGAAAGTAAAATTTTCAGATTTGTGATCTTATCTCATGGAATTATGTGCAGGTCCAAGAATCTCAAATTGCTTAAGTGTTAGCTGCATGCCCTGCTGTGTGAAAATGATGAAATTATTGCAGCTTCAAATCGATATTGCCTTTCACAATGTACAAGATTCATTTCAATCTCTTTATTTAGAGACCGCATAATGTGGTATGCAGAGTTCAAAAAATCAATGAATATTTACCATATGCCATATATTTATTTTTTGACATGTATGTGATGGCACATAGTTCTATAGTTGAGCAGATCTTTTTTCTTGCTATAGCAACATAGTTTTGTTGTGTGGCACTAAAAAATGTCCCCGTCACAATATCTAGAGTAAAAATGTATAGCTTATATCATTTTTATTTGCGGATTCATGTCAGATGATTTTGGGATGATATGTTCCAAAGATGTTCATAACTGTTACATGAGCATGATAGTACATGGATACTGATTCAACAGCCTCCGATGTTGCAAACCAGATGAGTGCTCGAGCTTGATGGTAAGTTCATGTATATATTAGATATGATTGTAGTTATGTGTTCACCTTGGTCATATTTTTAATGGTCGCAGGTTCTCAACCAATTATCTATACGCAGCCTATCCCGTCTCTTCACGTCAGTGAAGAAATGGCCGGCCAGAGTTCTGTAATGATCAGAAAGCCGCATGTGATGTGAATATATGTCTTCGAGGTTTTTTAGACATCGAGAGATCTGTGACAGCAACTGCAATCTTTAACTCTGTTTCCTTTTGTGTTTTGCCGCATGTGATGTGAGTGTATTGTTGTAGTAGTATATGAAAATAACCTGATGATCATTGGCAACATTAATGCTTTGTCTTTATTGAGCATTGTTGGTGCACGTATTGAATTGGATGGATAAAAAACGGTGTCTCCCTCTCGGGCGCGCCAACCCCATTAGTACAGTATATGCTAGCTAGCTAGCTAGATAGCTACTAGGTAGCACCAGCATAAGTAGCATATTTTTATATACACGTGTACATTATTTCAACACGATTAGACTGAATAATCTATATAAAAATATCAGAAATTTTAAACCTAACTATAACAAAGAGGGACGCAGCAGCGTAGAGCAGTAGAGTAGTACTGACCGGGTGCCATGACTCGTCTCTGTCGATGTGGCCATGGTTCTGATGGTGCATCCTGTGGCTGATCCTCCTGCATCCATCCATGCATCGATCGGTGATCATCACTCATCAGGACTCGAATCAGATGCGAAGGCGACGATATGGATGATAAAGGCCCTCTTTGATAGCTTGTTTAGTTTTGGTTTAGTTTTTGTTGGGAAAAGTTGACCACCTTTAAAAGTGGTATGAAAAGGCTAAATAAATTATTAAAAAAATATTTTTGAGATTTTTAAGAAAAACTCTACAAAGTTCTAAAAAATTATTTTCAGAAAATAAAGTGAATGGTGTATATAAAAATAACAAAAGTTGCAATCCCAACAAAAACTACAACTAAACAAGTTATCAAAGAGGGCCAAAGTCGCCAGGCATGTTAGCAAAAGCAATAGCATTGATCGCTCATGTCGACATGTCAATTGCCAGGCGCATATGCTATAAGTTTACTAATTACTCTGTTCTGAGAGCGATGAAATTAAAGGCCAATGACGTGCCCTAGCTGCATGGGAGCTCCAGATCAGTAGCTAAGCTAGCTACCAAGCACACCAAACAAACTATATTTATATACTCCATCAGCTAATTAAACTCTTAGCTTAGTTAACTACCTAGCTTGCAGATTATCACAGACACGTTCCTTTATGTACCTCCTGATCCTCCCCCGTTTAGTTTTAAACAACATTACCCCAGTCGTAGTATGTACGTAGATGTAGGTATATGAATGAATCCTTTAATTAAGATGAGGAAAGCTAGATAGGCGATCAATTGACTTCAATAATGTGGGTCAATTCATATTTCTATATACATCCTTCCTCCATTCGAAAAATAAGTCGTTTTAGACGTCGATCTAGTGTTCAGAAATTAATTTTGGCCTATGACAAATCTAAAACCGAAGTTTTAGAAGTTTAACCTACAACAAATCTAAAACGACCGCACGCTATTTAAAAATGTAGGGAGTCTTATTTTTCAATGAGGACGAGGATATATACACAAAGAAGATGGAGCTCGGTGATGAATACAAATAGGAGCGATTAAGGCTAATGACTAATGAGTGGTACCATTACCATCCATGGTAGGGGACGAGGATGAAGGAGTGCAGCAGGTGGCCCACCACGTACGCTGTTGAGCGTCGCACTGTCGGAGAAGCTCCCGTGCCCACTGCTGTATATGTATGAGCACAAGAGCACGTATAATATGTATGTATGCATGTATCTGTATGTATATACCAGTCGTGGCCGAGGACGAAGAGCGCCCAGAACATGAGGCCCTGCGCCGCCCAGTAGAGCGGCCACACGGCCCAGCAGTCCGCCGCCGCCGCCAGCGCCGCCGCCGCGCCCATGTCGCGCGCCACGTACGACAGCGACCGCCACGGGCACCGCCGCCAGCAGTGCGCCGGCACGGCGGCGCGCACGTCGCCGATGCGGAAGGGCGGCGGCTTGCCGGCGTCGAACGCCGCGACGGCGTCCTCGCTTGCCTTGCAGGTGGCCGCCGCCTCCTCCTCCCGCAACCGCAACCGCAGCGCCCATGTCCACGCCATGCGCGCGCGCGCGGGGAGGATCGAGCGAGAGGGAGGGAGAGATCGATCGATGCAAACCCACCCACGGTTTGCGCGCGCGAGAGAGATGGAGGAAGACGAAGCGTGCGCTCGCGGCCCAGCGATTTCCATATAGCTGCAAATATATATGCATATGCTACGTCGACGTCATATGATCATATCCATCGCATCTAACACTCACAGACAAGAGTATCACGCCCATCGATCGTACGGTCGTACCTAAACGTGTATGACTGATCAGACGATCCACGATACTACATGCCACCAGATGATTGTTGCTCGGTAGTCCCAAAAAAATGGGTCTGAATTCATAAACCAAATTTTTGAATAATCAATCATCCGGCGAGAAAGCATTCGATTTGAAATGCGAAAACCATGACAACTAATCGCCTGCTAAACAAAAATCGGTCAGTTTGCTCCAAAGTCATGCATGCACGCGACCAGGAGATGTTTGTCGAATTGACTGAATGGGTCAAAAAACCAAGTGAAGTTTTATGTTCTCTGTGCTGAATATTTCAAAAAACATTAATGCTGTTTATATAAATGTTTCAAATTTATAAGGAGTTCGCCCGAAAGTTTCCAATTTTCGGCACAATCTATATATGTATGAAAGAATGGTTAATCAAGTTGTATCTTTTTCGAATCTTCCCTCCTTTTTTTCAGATTTTGGATTTGAACCGATTTTATCTTACCATTTTTTTTCTATCAAACTACTGCGATACGTGCGATAATCGTTGAAACTAATTAACCACGCATTGATATTCATGTAGCTGCGGTTCTCTATATTTTTCAGCATGTATACATGACATGCTGGAATATTGATTGTGCTTTTGAGCTGATTAATAATCTAAATATTGCTTCCATTAGCACCCGAGTACCAATTAATGTCCGTAAGTTAACCAAGTAACAATTCAGTTTAATTAGATCAGTTGGTATAAGATTTAATGTAACATATATACAAATTGCTGTACGTGAGGCCAGACTATATATATAAACAATGAAAATGTGTACATGGTTCAGAGATGTTGAATGTAAGTGGGACTGTCTCTATGGCAGTCGCCTGTGCCCCTTTATTATTACCCAGTCGACTGTTTGTGTTAGTAGCGCAGGCGAATTTGTGCTTTAAGGTAATGTGTTGTTTTGGGTTGTAAAGCAACAAATTGACTGTTCCGGTGAATAAAACCCAGTCATTTTTTTCGGTTTCAAACAAACTGCAAACGGGTTGTTGCTGTTATATGTTTTTCTAGCTTTGGGCCACAAAAAGATAATGGGCCGTAACAAATAAATGGGCCAGCTCACACAGGACAAAAAAACAAAAAAACCCTAGTCCCAGCAGCAAAAAAAAGGTATCAACCCCTCCCCATGCAAACGCAGCGGCGTCCCTTCGCATCAATAAAAAGACTAACAGCCTCTCTTGGCCACGCGACATCAGATCGTTTCCAGATATGTTCCTCCTGGCGGATGAGGAAACATAGATGGATCGGGTACCGTATATGCTTACCTTTCTCAGAATCATTTTTCTGATTGAGTTTTGGTGTGCTATCAGATTTCATGGGATTACTCAACCTCCTCCTTGTCTCCGTTCAAGAATTCTTTTCATCCTCCTTATAAGTTTTTGAAACTTGACTTCCTGCAAAAAGAAAACCAATCAAACTTCTATGTAATGAATTAGCAAAAAGAATCTTGTTGATAGTTTCTGTAGCATTTGTTTTTCTTCCTCACATCCGTGAGTTTATTTCCCCACCTGTCAACCTGAATACTAGACTACTATCAGTTTATTTCCCCCACATCAATTTTCCTTCCTCCACCCCGCATAGCAGTTTATTCATCATTATGTAAATTTATTTTCACTAACATGACATGTGAAATACACATATCTGACATGTAAAAGAAGATGTATCCTTGTATGTAATATTATATTAAGCACTAATTGGTGTGTTTTATACCAGTAATGCAATGACAAAACACAAAAAAATTACGTGTGTTCTTTTGTGTAATATTATTTTGAATTCTCTTTCAAGATGTTTACTCTGCACTGTTGTGCATCATAGTTACATTTTGCGATGACTGGACAATCAAGCAACATGTCAGGCGAGGAAACTATAATAGGGCAAGAGAAGTCAATGAACAACACAACAGAGGTATTTTGTATGATTATAGCCCCTTTTGACCCATCTAATGTTGTACATTTATATGGTAAGCAAAAACATAACGGGCATTGTTCTCACTTATATCTCCCACACCCCCTAATAATACAAATAAACTAATACTATGTTAATGATGAGAAATGAAAATTGAAACTTATTGTTTTGTAAAAAAAATAGATCTGTTTGTCTTGAGATAGCACAAGCACCTTCTCAACAAAAAAATAAAAAGACATACTATGTGTTTGTTTCCCCACATCCCTTTTCCCTCCCAACACCCACATTGCGTTTTATTTTTCATCATAACTTAAAGTAAATTTCACTGATGTGACGCGTGAAATACATGTGTCTGACGTGTGAAAAAAAAAATATCAATGTATGTCTTGAGATAGCACAAGCACCTTCTCAACAAAAAATACTAGAGTACTATGTGTTTGTTTCCCCACATCCCTTTTCCTCTCCCCCTCCCCCCTACTAATACCCACGTTGCATTTTATTTTCATCATAACTTAAAGTAAAATTCATGGATTTGATATGTGAAAGGCATGTGTCTGACATGTGAAAAAAACTTATCCTTGAGTGTAATGTTAATTTCAGCATTAACTGATATATCTTTTACTAGCAATGCAATGAAAAACCCAAAAAAAATAAATTACATGTTTGTTTTTAATACAAAGACTGTAATTTACATGTGTTCTTTTGTGTAAAAATTATTTTGAATTCTCTTTCAAGAAGTTTACTCTAGCCTACTGTGCATGATAGTTACATTTTCTAATGGCTGAACTATCAAGCAACATAGCACATAGGGGGCCTATGGCAGGACAAGAGAAGTCAATAAACAACTCAACAGAGGTATTTTGCATACCCTCCCCCTCCACTAAACTGTTGTACATCTATATGGTAACCCAATAAAAAAAATAAACTGACTTTGTTCTCATTTATACCACCCCACCCCCTCCTCCCTCTATAAAACAATTTGCAGTTGTGCGAATGGGGAGTCAAATCAAGTGTTTTATCAGATAGCCTTGAGGAGTACAACAATTTCACAGTATAAAAAACAAAAACATTATTCTATTGAATAAAATGACTATTTTAACATATTGTTTTCTCTTAAAAAAAAACAGCTCCGTTTATCCCAAGATAGCAAAAGCACCTTCTCAGATTTGTTGGGGCAAGTTAACAATTATGTGCAAGTGCCAGATGAAACAATGCAGGTAGCAAAAAAAGAAAAAAGAATGATGCACACACTTGTTCTACACTAGAAAAATATTTTCATGTGATTATATGAAGTTAACATTAATGTTTTGCTGTAAAATAGCTCCGTTTGTCTCAAGATACCGCAACCACCTTCTCAAGTCTTAACAATTTTGCGCAAGTGGTACGCGAAGAAATGAATGTAAGTACAGCAGTGTTTTATATTTTTTATAAAAAAGCACATGATTATATGAACATATTTGATTCTGTTGATAAGAACACAAGATCATCGGAGATTATTTTTGCTAGATTTGTTTTTTAACACATTCCATGCTGCTGCCTGTTTTGACAGCTTACAAAAACACATGTTTGTAAAAAAATGCAGGATGCCGGGATTGCCCAATACATTAGACTCCTACAAAGTCCTACAAGTTTTCAGGTTGCTGAAAAAAAAGAAATAATTACATTTTCTCATATAAGCAAAAAATGAATGCACCGAAAATTCATGTAGTAATTAACATTTTTCATTTGTTTTTTTTTAAATAACAGAACCACATGGTTGTTACTACTAGCCGGTTTGATGTGCCTAGGGACGAGCATGATGTTGGTCAGGGATACTTCGACAACAATATGGATTGGCCAAAGGTTAGTGTGGATAATAAAAATGCAACTGATTTTGCGGTGAAAAAAATGATTTATTTTAAGAGTGCAAAGTTGTCTTATTTGATACCCTGATAATGAAAAGATGTGTGTGTAGGCAATGCAAACAGAACATAAAGCAGAAGGAAACAATACAACACAGGAACAAGTACAACAACCTTTGACAAGGTCTGCTGAAAACAGTGATGTTCAAGGAGTTGGCAATTCTGTGCAACAAGAATCTGCTGAAATAAGTGATGTTATGGAAATGAGTAACTATTGTTTGCAACAAGAACGACATCCGTTGGGATCAGTAGAAATAAATGATGATGTGCAACAGGGAGACAAATCTATGCAGCAAGAACTTGCTGATGAGGAGACAGAAATTTTCTTGCATGAAGATAGCATAGAAAAGGCACAACAGCAGCATGAAGATGAGAACAACTTCCTTGTTCCAAAGATCGGAATGCAGTTTGATTGTGATGATGATGCGCGAGAGTTTTACAATGATTATGAGTTCATTATGGGTTTTTCTGTTGTTGTTGCTCATACATACCACTCACGGAAGCCCGTAGAAAACAATGCAATGACAAAACTGACTCTCAAGTGTTCTAAGTTTGAGCAGCCGTGCATTAGTGAGAACAAAACAAACTTAACAGAAAATGTCTCTTTAGACAAAGAATTAGGTGCAATTTCAGACATAGGGAAGAAAAAAAGGAAAAGAAATGTGCAGAAAGTAAGTGGTTGCCCAGCAGTTTTTGTTGTTACAAGGAAAAAAGGCGTATGGGTTGTTACTAGACTTGAATTGCAGCATAACCATGATTTCAGTCCTACTGATAAGGTGAAGTTTTTAAATTCACATCGAAAAATTTCAGAGGCAGAAAAAAGTATGATACAAAGTCTAACTGCTGTTCAGATTCCAACAAGGAAGGTTATGGCCATTATATCCTATCTCAAGGGTGGCATCTCTTCCGTGCCATTTACTAAGAAGGATGTAAGCAACTTAAGGACAAGGATGCGAAATGAATCGAAAGTGGCAGACATGATGCAGTTGCAAGAACATTTCATTAAGCGAAGGATTGAGGATCCACTATTCTTCTACACGTTCGAAATGGATAGTCAAAGCAAAGTGAGGAGCATTTTTTGGTCGGAGGGTAGGCATAGAGAAAACTATGAACTATGGGGAGATTGCATTAGTTTTGACACAACATACAAAACAAATTGTTATGACCTCCCATTTGCTCCTATTATTGGAATCAACGGTCATGGTGATAATTGTTTCTTTGGATTTGCATTTATACAGGATGAGACAATTTCAACTTTTTCGTGGCTTTTTCGCACTTTCCTTCTATGTATGTTAGACAAGCATTCAACATCAATTATTACTGACCAAGACTTGGCAATGAAGGCAGCAATAAAGGATGTTTTCCCAAGAACAACACATAGGCATTGTTTGTTTCATGTCATGAAAAAACTAAAAGAAAAGGCAGTAAGGATCTTGCAACTAAAGGATGGTTTGCATCAGGAGTTATTTGATGTTGTTAACAACTCTTTAACTGTGCAGGAGTTTGAGTGTTCTTGGAAGGAAATAATGACAAAGCATGATGTTCAGCATGTAAAATATTTTCAACAAATGTGGGATGCTAGAGAGAGCTTTGTACCTGTCTATTTCAAGTATACTTTTTTCCCATTCATACAAACTACATCTAGGAGTGAGGGGACTAATGCTGTTTTCAAGGATAATATTGGATCAACTTTTAGTGTGACAAGTTTTGTTCAGGAGTGTCAAAGGATATCAGATGGTTTTGCAGAAAATGAAAAGCAACAGGACTGCATAACAAGGAATACAACTCCCCAACATTATTGGTCTGGATATTACTTTGAAAAACAAGCTGCGAACTTGTACAACAGAAAAATATTCTATAAGTTCCAAGAGCAGCTTCAGAACACAACAAAGTTTTGTGTGGATGAAATTACAAAAGACAGCATGTATGCAGTTTTCAAGTCTGAACATCATGCTTGTAATGACGTCGTACAAAGAACATATTTTGTTTCTGTTGATAGGCATAAAAATGAATTTGGATGCATATGTGGAAAGATGGCAAAGGATGGAATACTATGTGCCCATGTTCTGCGAGTACTAATTCATCTGAATATTACAGATTTGCCTGATATTTATTTCTTGGAACGATGGAGACCAAAATGTAAGGTGAAAACAACTCCATTTCTAAAAAATGGGACAAGTCAGTTACCTCTAGACCAAGGACAACTAAAGTTTAATGTTCTATCCAGGAAAATGATTATGCTCGCATCAAAAGCTTCAAAAGATGACAAAAAGTATATGTACATCATAAATGAGATGGCCAGGCTTGACTGTGAACTAGATGGGATGTCCGAGTCTATGATATCAACTGATGTTGCATTGGACTTGCGAGCAGCAGATCAACAAGAGAATCTACAAGACCCAACTAATGTTGTTCCAAAGGGTTGGCCTGCCACACTACCAAGAAGAAAGACTTTGTTTGAACAAATATCAACCAAGAAGAAGGTTACTTGTAGTGCATGTGGAGGTCATGATCATAATATCAGGACTTGCGCGAATCTTCAAAATGAAAAAAAAACAAAATAACGACAAAAACAGGTAAGCTTTTCTATGATGTATTGTCATATATTTTTAAGTATATAAAAATAATGTGCGTGTAAAAATTAAGGAAGCGTATTGCATGACAAGCAACTTGCAGACCCTAATCTTCAGCCAAAAATGCTTGCGCAACGCAATGATGGATCAGTGCAGAGTATGCGAGAGGTGAACTAAAGGGCAGCAACAAAAAAAAAGTAAGAAAAAATATAATGTCTATAAAGTATTGTTGATTTGATAAAAGATTAGAACAATGGACATTATTTTGCTTTTTTTACATAACAATACGCTTATATAAAGGTATCATGTTTTTTAAATGCATTTTAATTGTGTGGTTCTCTATTTTTATTATTCCTTTTTTTGTATATGCAGGCAAACAAAAAAATGTGCAGGTGACAGCAGAAGGAGCGGAGAAAAAAAGATGTTAGATGGATACAACCAAAAAAATACAAATTGGCTAGTGAAAAAAAGAAGAGGAACTTGAAAATTTACATTACGTATTCACCAAAACACAAAGTACATACTTTGTCTTTTGTAAGAAAGAAGGACTAGAAGATTTTCAAATTTGTATTATTCTATTTTAGAACAAATGTGGTTTCCCCATGTTACACTTGTTTTCTTATTCATTGTTTTAAGTTTGTTATCTAAGTTCATGTACTGCATCTTATAAAAAAAAATATAAAGATAACAAAGGTACCATTATGTTTAAAAAATATTTGTGTTGAAAAAAAAGAATGGTACATAATATGTACCTTGTGCTTGCTAGTCTTTGGGAACAAACAGATGTCGCCCCGTTCCATTTTCGTCAACAGATAGAGGAAGCCTCGCTTACTGTTTATAGCTACTGCAAAAAAAGTTTTATGTTTTAAAAAAGAAATCAATATCTTATATAAAAAAAATTAACAAAGTACCTTTATTATTTTAGCTGATTCTTGAGTGGGAAAAAACATCACGTACGCTTCCCCCGATAACAACCTGCCAAAAAAAAATGGACATGCTAACAAAATACTCCACTGTGTACTTGGTCCATTGCATATTGCAGATTTTTGTTTTCTTTCTCTGCAATGATTACAATTGAAAACACAAAAAACACGCAGTACACAAAAAATAGAGAGAAGATGATTCGTGTCCTACATTGTGCTGCTAAAAAAAATGCGTGAATTGCATACAAAAATAAACGTCACTATCCTTCTTCCGCCAACCCCCTCCCACGGTATGAGCGTGGTATGTATGTACATTACAAAATAACAAGGTCCCCTCCTGTAGTTATGCTTTTGCGCATATTTGCAAAAAAAAAATATATATCCACTAGTATTGGTGCAGCACTAATAGGTTTTGTTATTTCCAGGCTATATAAATCCAAAATGACTACATCAAAAAAATGGTCACAAAAGTGTTTGATTTATCTAGACAATGTTCTTGAAGCAATATTCTTTGACGATGCAGCTCTCATTACTTTTCACCTGAAAAAAAAAGGTAAAAATAAGATGTTTTTTAAGCATATCACAACACATTTTGCATTGTATTGATAAAAACAAATAAGGGAGAAAAAAAACCTGTTGGTAGGTTGTGCACAAGAAGCTTCATGTCGTTCATCTCATTATGGGGGCAAAACATTAACTCGTTTGTGAGCTGAATCCTGATGTTTGGTATATCAACATGAGAGAAAATCTTGCTCAGCTGATCCCTAGGGTTGTTCCATAATTGCATAAACTTCATAACAAAAACACCATAGTCATGGCTGAAACACAAAAAGAGACAGAAAAAATCATAAGCACATAGTTTTTTGGCCAACAAAAAAGTCAAAAAATGGTCAAAACCCCCTCTAAAAAAATAGTACTTAGAAAAATAATATTCAAAACAGAAAAAAAGTTTAGTATATTGATAATAAAAAATAGTTTATGCAAAAATACAAGTTGTGTATATGATAAAGATATATATTATATATATCTCATGATTCTATATGTTATGATTTGAAACCAATTTAAACAGAACTAAAAAAGGAAAAAAATATTCATCTGTATATATCAAAAAATTCCTATTAATAATAGATGAAAAACATGTATCTGTCATTTGAAAAAAAAATGAAACTGGAATGTACAGGTTTAATGTATATACAAGACATGTGCTGTTTCTCATACAACTAACAGGTTTTGCTGTTTAGGCACTGTAGCATATGTGTATTGGAATTGGGACAAATTAATCTTTTTTGGTACTTCTTCCTCCTAAAATTGAATGAAATTTGGTACCTACAAAAACATCAAATCAGAAAACACATGTAATAAAAAGAGAAAAAACTACTTGTATGAAAAAATTAGGAGGGAGGGATTACACCATTGGAAAGTTAATAAAATAATATTATATTTTTTAAAAAAGCTCACCAATGTTTCTCTTGTTGTCTTATGAAGTTTACTGTCTGAACCATATAATGAGTCCAAAAACACAAACATTTTGTCCTTCAAGTCAACAATGAATAGAAACCAGTGATGTTCATGCAGTGCTGGGAAGAAAAGCTACAAAGGGAAAACATAAATAGGAAGTTGTAATTTTGTTTGATGAAGTTTTGGATAGTAACAAAAAATCATACAAAAAACAGTATAGATTGTACCAGATCGCTCAATTGTACTTTTTTTGCTAAAGATGCTCCATTAAAAATATCAGTAACTCTTTTCTTCAAATCATTTTTTATGAGATTATTGGACCATTTTTCCAAAAAGTACTCCTGCAAAAAAACAAAAAATACTATTAAAAAGTAAAAAAATATAAAATGATGTAAAAACATGAAAATCTGAATAGAGTCTTTTGATACTCACACAACAAGTGTGGAAGAAGAAATGTTTGCTTGTATCCTTGGGGTGTTGATCCCTAAACATCTTTCGACAAAAACCATTGATTAGGTAATTATCAACAACACCCATTGGTTTCAACCCTTGACCCAATGATCTAAATCGAACAAGCACTTTGTTGATGTTAACTGCTGTTTTGCTGGATAAAGAAAAAAGCATAAAATATTTAACTTGTTAGCTTGGTGAATAGATATAGACATATATGAAAAACATAAAAAAAATGTAAAAAAAATGTGTAAACAATATATAGAGTTTGTTTTTATAAAGCTATGTGAACAAAAAAAAAATAACTTACTATTCAAACTCCGTTGTCCTGGACATTTGGATTATTTTGTTGTAGTACAAAACTTGCAAGGATGATGTGTGATATCTTGGTAATATTTGTTCATATGGAGACTTGTCGTATTTGCTTGGTCTCCACAATCTCCTTGGTCCATGAGGTGGGGTTTTGACACCGCTACCGCTCTCAGATGCAGTTCCTTTTGAGGGATACATCAATGTTACCCCTTTTTGGCTCTGAAAAAAATAATTGAAAAAATAAGTACGCAAATAAAAAAATTGCTGGAAAAAATAAATGACAAAATATACAACCAAAAAAATATATATGACAAAAAACAAAAGAAATTTGAGAGCTTACTAAATCTATATGTTTGCCTGTGTTTGTTATCTTCACAAGTGGTGCTGACAGATATTCCACGATTTGTGATCCCTACAAACATATGTTTCAAAAAAGCCCTATAATGTCATGTTTGGAAAAAAAATGAACAATAAAAAATCTCTACGTTTAAACTGATTACGCATACTGTGTTTATATAGACATCGAGTTTATTTGACGCCGCATGATTAACAAAAATCATTGTTGATGATAAACAACAAAGAAAAAGAATAAACACTTTCTTGTTACAGAAAAACAAAAATTCCTATAAAATACATGCTTTTAAGTAGTAAAAACTGTTGCAGACTATATTGATAAAAAAATAGGTAAACTAATGCAGCTCATGTACCAAATGAAAGTAATGTACAATAAAAAGTTTCAGCCTCTATTGGCACCCGCAAAAGAACAAATCAGATTTTGCCAATGGACAGATACAAAATACAACAACCTTAATTAAGATACAGTATGCGATCAGAAAAAAAAAACACAAGCAAAAAATTTAAAACTGCTGCCATACAACCACACCCACATCTAGAAAGCTACCAAAAAAGAAATAACAAAGGATTGAGGAGGTGGCAGACTCTAGCACAAAAAAAAAAGTTATTGGAGATATTTGCATTTTTGTACTATTTTTCATTACCTGATTTCCATCTTCTATTTTTGATGGCCATGGAGTTCCCAAATTAACTAAGTCATCATCAGCACAAATCATTAAATCGAAAGATGGGATATCATCATGCCATGCTTTCCCTATAAAAAAAACAGATTAGGAAAAACAAAAAATTGTTCATTTTCCCTCTTTTTTGAATAATTGAAAAGGAATAAATTCGTGTATAACATCTTGCAAAAAACCTGGTGCCTCCTTGATGGAATCTTTCCTTGTAGATAAATTTTCTTGGATGTTAGATTTCCATTTCATTTTCGTTTCCTGGACACTTTGATCTGGTGTGTAAGATTTTTATTAATGTTAACTGATACAACAAAAAAACATCATCTTCAAAAAAACATAATTGGGACCTATACATCTGCTATAAGGATAACATACTGAGCTTGCTCTTGCATTATACATTCTTTTTGTGGTGATTCCTTCTGTTGAAAAGCATGGTGGAATGTTTTCTCTGTGATATTTACATTCTGATGTTGGACAACATCTACTGCGTCATCTTCTAAAACTGTAAATGAAAAAATATATGTATGAAAAGGAAAAATAAAACATGCACTTTATTTTCTAAAAAAAACATATACATGTATTGTTCTTGCCTTTGCTATCTTTATTGCTTTCTTTATGTATTATCTCCCCTTGTTCTAAATTGTTTATATCATCCTTAAAATAGTAATCCAAACTTCCACTTGGACACTATTGTTTTTGAAGGATCAGACAGGCACATGTTAAAAAAAATTTTGTGTGTGATTAGCTAGAAAAACAAAAAAACAAAAGAAATGAGTACTAACCATGTTGGCCTGGCTCAATGGTGACCCATCTGGTTGGTTTTTCTTTGACCTAGTTCTTATAGCAATTGAGTTATCTGATGAATTACTCTGAGAAAGATTGACGTTTCTTTTTCTCTTCCTCCTTACATTTCCTATAGAACCTAAAACACATAAAACATAAAAACATATAGTGTGAAAAAAAAATGAAAAAGAAAATAAAAGATAGTAAACATTGGATGTGGTAAAAAAAATAAACTTGTGCTGGAAAAAAAACTTGATAAACAAAAATTAGCTTGATTGCATTCATCATCTGACTTTATCTTTAATGTCCCGTTTGAGCCATATTCATCTTGTGTGTTTTGAACATCGTCTTGCGTCTCGTTTTTTTCAGTATCCATTGCTGCCTCTTGTTCTTCAGCAGACAAGAAATTTCTCTCTTCCATGTTTCCCCCATTGTCATCATTACACCTATTTCATAACAACAAAACAAAAAAATGTTAAGTTTGCAACAAAGATATATATAGTTGTTGGCAGCATTTTGCAAAAAAAAAATAGATATATAGACACATGGCCATCTTACACATATCTATCTCAATCAAAAACCCGCTCCCCCTCGTGTAAAAAAAAAGATTTATATAATGTATATCCATTTTTTGTATTACAGAAAAAAAAACAAAGAGAAATGCTTACGGTCCAACATTGTCTGGTGGTTGGCTACGAGCATTTCCCTCTTCCACAACTCCCCCATTGTCATTATCACACCTAATTATGTAACAAATTTAAAATAATGTTAAAGTTTGCAAAAAAAAAAGAGAAAAAGGTATATAAAAAAAATATGACCATCTTATACACTAATACACATATCTGCCTCAATCAAAGTCCCCCCACATATGAAAAAAAGAGAAAACGCTTACTGTCCAATATTGTCTGGCAGTTGGCTAAAAGCATTTTCTTTCTTAATACATGATAATATCTCAATAATAACTCCTTGTGTGCAATAGCTTGTGTTCAAATCTACTCTCCTTGCAAATTTCTCAAAAATTCTAGTTATTTCAGTTTTCACCTGAAAAAACACAACCATAAAAAAAAGTATGCAAAGGATGTGTAAAAAAATTTTTTAGAAAAAAACCGTGTGGTATTAATAAATGATACCTCAATTGGAAGACTTGCCCCCACAGATTTGTTGAGAACATCCTCAAAGTCTGATTGAGTAAACTTGCTTGTGCTTGGACTAGCATTGGCATAGCAAGTCTTTGCGAGTTTCTTAACGTAACAAAATTTGTGTTAAAAGCACAAAAAATGAAACTCAAAATAATAAAATATAATAAACAAAAAAACTCACGGGGCGCTTGCCAAACATTTCTCCTCCAGTGCAATCGAGCGACGAGTAAGTCTTGATCATATCACTGTGCCATATGGTTATTCTTGGGATTGTTGGGGGCACAACACGGGATCCGAAATCCAAAAAATCCAGATAATATACCTGTTTAAGAAAAAGTAAAAGCAATAAATTATCACATGAAAAACGTTCGCAAAAAAAATGGTGTGCACTCATCATTTTAGAAAAAAAAATGTCTCAAAAAAAACTTACAGCTAAGAAGTAAATGCATCCTCCGAGTGTACAGTGTATCTATGACTGTTTCTTTTCCTTACGATATGTTTTTATTGAATAAAACAGCCAGTCGTACACATACTTTGACCAGTCCAAAAGCTTTGCTTGGTCAACATCAATAAGAGCACCCACATATTTTGTGCTTGGAAATGCTGATGAGTTGGGGCACAAAAAGGTGGACAAGGCTACAAGTAAAAATAATCTAAGCATCTGCTCTTTGCTCAAACCAGGCTGTGCTAGCAGATTGGCAAAAAATCTAATATTCTGCATGCTTGATTGGTTGAATAACCCCAGAAAAGTAGATTTCTCAACCTCTGTAGCTTTGGTTATCTCTAAACCCCCACAAGGGATGCCTAGGACCAAGTGGATAGACTCAGGGCTGATAGGGATACTTTTGTTTCGCACTACTATGTCTGAGCAGTTTACATCTATGTGATTGGCAAGCCACTGCACAAATGCTCTTGGAACACCAGAACCTTTAAAATGGAGCAACGATCCGAACCCGTAACTTCTGATTATATCCATACTTTCACTGCTTAAACACTCAACTATAGTGTGAAAATATGTCAAACTACAGCGGCTTGATGCTGTATTTTGATTCTTTTGTTTCATTTTCTTGTGGGTCTGTTAAAACAAATAAGAGTGACACATCAGAAGAAAATCATGAAGGGAAAAAATGAGAAGGAATTAAGGAATTTTTTTAAAAATATGCACAAAAAATATGAAAAGCATTACCTTCGTGGTTTTCTTTTCTGCATCATTTGCACCATGTTTTTGCTGATCCGTCTGCAAATCTAAAAAAAATCATGCAAATTAAAATTGAACAAAAAATAAAAAAAATGGCGAAAAAGGTACACATAACAAAAAGGGGATGTATTACCATCTCAGCAAATCTATTTACTGCAGCATTGTCTGATGTGTCGGTTTTGTCAACTTTTAATTCCTAAAACAAGAAAATCAGAGAATAAAAAGGGGTACTTACTAAGTTTAAAAAAAATGTCACCTGTCACCTCCCTTGAATAAAAAAAGAGATAGTAAACATAGGTATATTGTCGAGACAAAGTTTGAAAATAACCTCTCCAGAAGTGTTTTGCGATGAGTGATCATCTTCGGCTGACGTGTTCTCAACACTGTAGTCACTTGAGTTCCTTTCTGAAGAATCGTTAACAATTTGCTTTGCCTTCTTTTTTTTCCGTGCTTTTACAAAATATTCTACAGAAACAAACATTTCCTTTATCATAAATGCTTCTTGGGGATATAAAAAAAACATATGCTTCGGATGAAAACTAAATGATCCAAAAAAAGCCCTCCCTTACCTTTGCATTCCAAACTGTCGTTACTATCATCATGATCCTCCTGCATGCTTTTCATCGCTCTCTTATTTCTTGTCTTCATCACTACAAAAACACACATACAAAAAAAATCCAATAAACTCCCAAAGCAATCACCCTGTGGTATAGTAAACGGACACAATCACCTGTCTATTTTTTGATGTAAAAATAGGCAACTGTTGTCCGCGCACGAACCTAACAAATTTTGGACGCGAGAAGCTATACACACACATGATTTTCTCGTGCAAGCAACAAAAAAAGTAAGGGGGGATAATTCATCAACGTGGCATCGATACCCAAAGAAGAAACAAAAATGTGGATATTTGTGAGTATCTAGACCAGATTTTAAGACAAAAGAAAAGGTACAACAAGCACACTGCGCTAAAAAAAATCGTTGTTATTCAGAATGCAACATGCACTACAAGGAGAAACCCCCTTTGCCAACGCATACCTCACAACGTTTTCTTTATTCGTTGTAGAAAAATATGGTAACCACGCATTTTTGTGTTGCGAACTCTAATCCGTGGTAGGATAGGTGAATAGCTACGGAATACATGCGTTGTAATTGATGCGTTGCTAATATAACAAATTAGATTAGGGCTGATAGGGATACTTTTGTTTCGCACTACTATGTCTGAGCAGTTTACATCTATGTGATTGGCAAGCCACTGCACAAATGCTCTTGGAACACCAGAACCTTTAAAATGGAGCAACGATCCGAACCCGTAACTTCTGATTATATCCATACTTTCACTGCTTAAACACTCAACTATAGTGTGAAAATATGTCAAACTACAGCGGCTTGATGCTGTATTTCGATTCTTTTGTTTCATTTTCTTGTGGGTCTGTTAAAACAAATAAGAGTGACACATCAGAAGAAAATCATGAAGGGAAAAAATGAGAAGGAATTAAGGAATTTTTTTAAAAATATGCACAAAAAATATGAAAAGCATTACCTTCGTGGTTTTCTTTTCTGCATCATTTGCACCATGTTTTTTGCTGATCCGTCTGCAAATCTAAAAAAAATCATGCAAATTAAAATTGAACAAAAAATAAAAAAAATGGCGAAAAAGGTACACATAACAAAAAGGGGATGTATTACCATCTCAGCAAATCTATTTACTGCAGCATTGTCTGATGTGTCGGTTTTGTCAACTTTTAATTCCTAAAACAAGAAAATCAGAGAATAAAAAGGGGTACTTACTAAGTTTAAAAAAAATGTCACCTGTCACCTCCCTTGAATAAAAAAAGAGATAGTAAACATAGGTATATTGTCGAGACAAAGTTTGAAAATAACCTCTCCAGAAGTGTTTTGCGATGAGTGATCATCTTCGGCTGACGTGTTCTCAACACTGTAGTCACTTGAGTTCCTTTCTGAAGAATCATTAACAATTTGCTTTCCCTTCTTTTTTTCCCGTGCTTTTACAAAATATTCTACAGAAACAAACATTTCCTTTATCGTAAATGCTTCTTGGGGATATAAAAAAACATATGCTTCGGATGAAAACTAAATGATCCAAAAAAAGCCCTCCCTTACCTTCGCATTCCAAACTGTCGTTGCTATCATCATGATCCTCCTGCATGCTTTTCATTGCTCTCTTATTTCTTGTCTTCATCACTACAAAAAACACACATACAAAAAAAAATCCAATAAACTCCCAAAGCAATCACCCTGTGGTATAGTAAATGGACACAATCACCTGTCTATTTTTTGATGTAAAAACAGGCAGCTGTTGTCCGCGCACGAACCAAACAAATTTTGGACGCGAGAAGCTATAAACACCCATGATTTTCTCGTGCAAGCAACAAAAAAAATAAGGGGGGATAATTCATCAACGTGGCATCGATACCCAAAGAAGAAACAAAAAAGTGGATATTTGTGAGTATCTAGACCAGATTTTAAGACAAAAGAAAAGGTACAACAAGCACACTGCGCTAAAAAAATCGTTGTTATTCAGAATGCAACATGTACACGCACATGTAATAGGAAAAAAAATCAAAATAGAACTTCACAAATGAACCACTTAGCATTGAACCATTTTACTATTACGTTTCAAAGCAAACAAATCGATGTAATTTTCACAACAAAACAACGTTCATTGTTTGAAAAAGATCGATTGCAGATATGTATATGCTAAAAAATGCATAGTTACAATTTATTTCAAAAATAGATTGCATGATTTTCACAACTAGATGGTGTCAAAGAACTGGCTTATGTAACTGAAAAAGATAAAAAAATACCAATTAGCTGTAAAGCACTTAGCGTTGAACCATTTTACCTGTCTAAAATGAGCCCAACATCCATTGTTTAAAAAAGATCAATTGTAGATGGGTATGCTAGAAAAAGATCAACTGTAGATAGGTATGCTAGCAAAATGCCTCACTCCTATGTTTAAAAATGCCTCACTTCATCGTCGATCATCGGAGTTAAGAAACACAAGCTCTTCTACTGACTGTCACAATTTCTCTAACTCTTTCATGTCACTCCTATGCTCTCCCATCCTCTTCCTCCCCCCATCCTTGTCGCCCATCGATTCCCCTTCTTTTCCCATGTCGCTGCCACACATGGAAATTGGAATCTGTGCAACAAATCAGCCTCCTCTACCACCACAACAACCATTTCCTCCAACCATCTATCCAAAATGACATGAACTACCATTACTAAGGCACAACAAAAAAAACCCCCAAATTGTAACACAGACACCACCACACAGCAAAAAATAAAAGGACGAGTTCCATAAAATTGCTGATCTACAAATAAACTGCAATTTCGGCAAATGAACATACAAAAAATGATACCAGTTTGCTCCCTAAACCATTTGCTATTGAACTCTAGACAAACAAACAGCGAAAAAAACTAGGCGGCCTTGAGCAATAAAACTATGAGACTAAATAAGGCAAAATGAGACCTAGATCTGATGGAAAAACCTGTGACTCCCTCTCATCCTCTCTCAAAGCTCTGCTTGTGTTTCTATCACAATCACTACAGCAAACCCCCAAAAAATGTTTAAAACCCTAGAACAGGAGGTTGAAATCTCGTTAGATTAGATGTGCCATGATAACCCGACCAAAACTAGTGTAACCGCAGCAGGCACCCCGGCCATATCTCCCAACTTTTGCAGCAAAACAGCTTGCACCTTGCAGCCAGAACCGTGAAACCCAAGCCAGATTGAAAACATCAGCAACGCCCGCTATTCATCCGAAAAAACCCTCAGATTCAGATTCTATCACAATCACTACAGCAAACCCCCAAAAAATGTTATAAACCCTAGAAAGAACAAACAAACGCGCGCTGTGTTGAATCCTGAAAAAAAAAATAACACACGAACAAGAAAAAGCTCTACCTCGCGCTCGCCGCCTAGCCCTCGTCGAAGATATTGCTGGAGCTGCACCGATGAGCCACCCCCCGCGCGGGAGATCTCACCGCCGTGCGACGTATTTCGGCTAGCCGCCTAGATCTCGTCGAAGATGTCGCTGATGTGCCCCTCGTCAACGGATCCCGACTCGACGTCTCACCACGGAGATCTCGCCGCCCTCGCCACCGGATCAGCGAACGATGCGCTCCCCGTGGAAGAAAAATCGCCCACCTCTTCGTCTCCCCCTTCGGTTTCTCTCTTCGGTTTTGGGAGAGTGGCGAACGGATGGTTCCAGAGCATTTGATAGTAGGCGCGCAACCCAATGTGGAAAAAAATTCAAAAAAAGAATATAGCACGAATCTCCATGTAAAAACACAACGAACGGCTGAGGATGGATGAAAAAAAACGACTGCGTCGCTATGCGGCAACCCAGGCGACTAATGACAAGCAAAACCGTGAATGTAAAGGCCAATTCATCATTTATTTGTAGTATCTAGTACTCTTCATGACACACCTTTTGATTCAATGGTCGACGTAAATTAAAAAGAGGGCACTTTATCTTTTATCTTTTTGGATATCTGACAGTGCAGGTAGCAAGTAATTTTGTCCTGGTGCTCATGCTCCTTGATTCTGAGTTGATTTTACTGAATGTTTTTCTCCTTTTAGACCTCTTCACATAATTCTAGAGTTTCTTCTTTAAGAATTCCATAGGATGTATGGCAATATAGATCTATAAGCAATTTATACTCATTGATCTGACGATTAAATTGGAGAGTAGGGACAGAATAGCATAGCACTTCGTGTTTGAATTTTTCCCATTATTGTTGTCAACACAATAATTTGGCAGTGCAATGCAATTCTTTGCCTGAGAAATTAATTTCGGAAGTAAATGGGAGCTAACCTTTTCAATCGACATTGAAGGATCTTCTTTTCGCTTTATCATTCTCTTTTAAAGGTTAACTAACAATTTGCCTCTTTTCAAAAGAAAGGTTAACTAACATGACCACCTCATCATACATTCTCAGTTGAGAAAGCTGATCCACTTTTGTCTGATTTAATTTCTGACCAACTAGGTTGGAGAATATGCTGGTCATGGTCATACAAATACCAGCTGGAAGCTAGGGAACTTAGGAGGTATATGATCATGAACTACTAGTACAGGCCCTGTAGTGTAAATGAATTAGCATGGTAAAGGAGCAAAAACAAGTGATCACGATTCACTGCAGAGATCAGTTAGGACCAGGCTGCAATTAGAAATTAGTTGTGTGCATGTAGGATGGATTGAGATTGAGAGAGAGAGAGAGAGAGAGAGAGAGAGCTTCGTATAGCATACATTATACGAAGTTATACGAGCGGCCTTGAGCAATAAAACTATGGGGGGTTGAATGATTCTGTGGAATCAATGCGTGCATGGCATAGTACTTGCAGTAGCTAAGCCTTGACTAATGCAAAGCCTAGTACAAGCTGGTACTAATTAGCATGCCTGCAAGGCTAACCTCCAGCTTGGACCATCTGCGCCTGCATGCCTGGTAGCTGCTCATTGCTGCGTCTCCATCCATCATTCCATTCCAACGTCCATCAGTCTCTTCTCTGGCCTGAACAATGCACCACCATCATTCACTTCATACATATGAGCATTGCGCAATCCCTTCTGGATTTGCTTCAAAAAAACTCGTTCAGGTTTGCGTCCATGGGTGACGTGCAACTTTTCTGCACTACGTATGTAGCAAGTACCATTACTTGATCTCGGCTTCAGTTTTTACGCTGCTTCGCCTGATCAGCACTACTCGAGTTTCAGTATAGTGCCAAGATCTACCTGGCCAGTGTTCTAGCTGTTCGAAGTTAGAATATGTCGTCGTCAGGCCTGCACTGGACTGCATCTGCTTGCCACGTGAGAAAACAGGGCAAAGAAAGACCACATCAGCCAGTTCACCAACCCGCTGGATGTATGTCAAAAATGGTGGCTGGCTGCCTTAACTGCAACCGCAGAAAAACGGTCATCTTCATTGGCGTACATAGCACCTGGTTAGAGATGTCGCCATCCTCTTTGAAAATCGGATGACATAGCTGTTGCGTCTGGATTATGCCACGCCATTATTCACTGAACCAATTTCAGTATGATGCATGCTCAAAAATACCTCGTGGGTTCTTGCTATGACCCTACCATGGAATGGATGCATATATTCTTCAGTCTGAGATCTGCAACTAGCTGTTTGCTCCCAAAAAAAAAAAGAAAGAAAAAAGGATCAGCACCTAGCTGTGTCATGCTAGTACTTCTTCCAGACGATTGCATAGGAATTCTTAGGACCTAATTTCAGAACAATCTTTACACGGTGCACTGTACAATCGCACATGTTGGAATTCGCATTTTTAGACCTTCCTAGTTTCCTCCACGCGGTTCCAACAATGGAGGCACCGTACGGAGTGCTATTTTCTCACTGCCGTTGGCCTACTAGTAAGCATCTTTGTACAACGCTATTTTCTCACTTCCAGAAGCATTGATCAGCATTGAAAACCAAAGCTCTTTTATCTTTTTTATTTTCCTTTGCATTAAGACTTTGCAAGTGACAGCATTAAATATATGAGTAAGTACAAGAGTTCATCACTTTGTTTTTGCTAGACAAGATATTGAAAACAGAATGAAAAATAATCACAAAAGAATTAGGGCGCAGAGAAGTTAAACTGTAGGCCTGTCTTCCCCCTATCATGGCCAAATTGTTTTAGGATGTGGCAGTAATTCATCTGCACCGGAGGAAAACACTTGTTCAGTGAAATAAAAAAAAAAACATTTGTATATTTTTTGACAGTTAATTTCATTATGATTTGGTGGTGCAGCTGAAGGATGTCAAGAACAAACCTCTATGCGAAACAATCTGATTGGCACAACTACAACAAATCCTGCTGAACTCCTAAATGTCTGTAAAAACTCAGTAAGGGGAAATTTCCGAAGATCACGTTCTGTTAGTTTAGCAAGGTTTCCAGCTGAGAAATGCATGGCCATGAATTCCCAATTCCCTGAGAGGTTTTAGAGGTAGATCAAACGACAGATCGGCAAAGGCTGTCAGTGCTACATCACCGAATGGAAATATTTTGGTTTTGGTATTTGTGTCGAGAGTAGTGGGTGAAGGATTGGTGGTTAGTCAAGCTAAAAGACTATTTTTGCTACTTTGGACTGTATTTGTGTTTTGTGAGTTGGCCTACTTAGTTTAAATTCTGTTTGGACTCGTGACTGGAACTTTGTAATTCTGTTCGTTTTGAATGGAATTGGGGTGAGTCCCCTTCTGCAAAAAAAAAATGTGCAACTTTTCTGCACTATGTATGTAGCAAGTACCATTACATGATCTCGGCTTCAGTTTTTACGCTGCTTCGCCTGATCAGCACTACTCGAGTATCAGTATAGTGCCAAGATCTACCTGGCCAGTGTTCTAGCTGTTCCAAGTTGGAATATGTCGTCGTCAGGCCTGCACTGGACTGCATCTGCTTGCAATGTGAGAAAACAGGGCAAAGAAAGAGCACATTTGTCCAGCCAGTTCACCAGACCGCTGGATGTATGTCAAGAATGGTGGCTGCCTGCCTTACCTGCAACTGCAGAAAAACGGTCATCTTCATCGACGTACATAGCACCTGGATAGAGATGTCGCCATCCTCTTAGAAAATCGGAATGACATAGCTGTTGCGTCTGGATTATGCCAAAACATTATTCACTGAACCAATTTCAGTATGATGCATGCTCAAAAATACCTCGTGGGTTCTTGCTATGACCTTACCATGGAATGGATGCATATATTCTTCAGTCTGAGATCAGCAACTAGCTGTTTGCTCCCAAAAAAAAAAATGAAAAAAGGATCAGCACCTAGCTGTGTCATGCTAGTGCTTCTTCCAGACGATTGCATAGGAATTCTTAGGACCTCTAATTTCAGAACAATCTATACACGGTGCACTGTATAATCGTACATGTTGGAATTCGCATTTTTAGACCTTCCTAGTTGTCTCCACGCGGTTCCAACAATGGTCAATGGAGGCACCGTACGGAGTGCTATTTTCTCACTGCCGTTGGCCTACTAGTAAGCATCTTTGTACAACGCTATTTTCTCACTTCCAGAAGCATGCTGATCAGCATTGAAAACCAAAGCTCTTTTATCTTTTTTATTTTTCTTTGCATTTAAGACTTTGCAAGTGGCAACATTAAATCCATGAGTCAGTACAAGAGTTCATCACTTTGTTTTTGCTAGACAAGATATTGAAAACAGAATGAGAAATAATCACAAAAGAATTAGGGCACAGAGAAGTTAAACTGTAGGCCTGTCTTCCCCCTATCATGGCCAAATTGTTTTAGGATGTGACAGTAATTCATCTGCACAAGAGGAAAACACTTGTTCAGTGAAATAAAAAAAAAACATTTGTATTTTTTTTGACAGTTAATTTCATCGATTTGGTGGTGCAGCTGAAGGATGTCAAGAACAAACCTCTATGCGAAACAATCTGATTGGCACAACAACACCAAATCCTGCTGAACTCCTGAATGTATGTAAGAACTCAGTAAGAGGAAATTTCCGAAGATCACGCTCTGTTAGTTTAGCAAGGTTTCCAGCTGAGACAAATGCATGGCCATGAATTCCCAATTCCCTGAGTGGTTTCAGAGGTAGATCAAACGACAGATCGGCAAAGGCTGTCAGTGCTACATCACTTCCCAGTGCATCAAGCTCAGGAGTGGAAGCACCGTTTTCAGAACTGTTGGGACCACAGGTTCGGAACTCTGTCGGCCCTAGCCCTCTTGCTTTGAACCCCAATAGTGATGATGGTCCACCCAAGCGGCACACAAGAGACCTATTGCCACCCAAGTAGAACCGTTCTGGAAGCGATGAAATAGGGCTTGATGATGCCCTTGTCAATGGATGGATTACCCCTGCAGCCACTCCAGCATTCAGAGCACCATTCAACACCCCCAGCGGTAAAGCCACCCGAAGATCAAATTCCTGATATAAGACGGATAAACGAGTGGTGCTAATGAGAAATACATAAATGTGTTTTTTTACTAGCAGTTCTACTAGTTTCAATTTGAAATGGTTCAGTTGCTTGATAAAGAAATCTTCTAGTGTGTAGCACATTAAATTCTAGAAAATATAAAACGGCAAAATTATTTCATTTTAAGGCAAGGTTGCTGGTCCGTAGAACCAAGCCTGAAAAGGAAGGATAATGCCATCAGAATGCTTGAACAAAGCATATAACTCTAAAAAGTTTTTTTAGCATGATATGCAACTCCAGAAGTATTAATCTTGCAGTTTCAAAATGAAACCAAAGTATGGAGTGCAAAGGTAAAGATTTTCGATATGCCTGTTTGATGAATCGAGCACTTTTGCTCTCTGGTGCAAGACCTCCTACTTGAGAAGACATTGAGAAAGCATATCCACGTGTTGGTCTTATGCTTGAATCTCTCTGGTCAATCTTGTATGTGTACTTGATAGAGGATAGAAGACTATGCCCTAACTGTTCCATTGTGGATGACATCCGTGCTGGACTGGTTATGGTTTTCCATGAAAGATTGTAAGCAAGGTTATGGTTCAAGGTGGAAAGTAAGCCAACAGAAACACCCATCAGGTGTTCTTTTAGTGAGGACTTCAACCAGTCCTCAGAGAGAAATGACAATTGAGCGATTATTGGAGTTGGTATTGCTCCGATTCTTGGTATCTCCACTCCAGCACTTAGCCCCAAGGTCCGATCTAATCCAAGAGCACCTGATGCATCCCAGGTTTCACAGTATCCAATTAGGTTCTTCAACTTCAGTGAACCTTCAACTGAGCATGATCTAGCCTGCAACGGATTTAAAGTAAAAAATGGATGACACAAATGCATTTCAGAACCTATTGGAAAAAGTATAGCAGTTAGCAGATGTTAACCATCATGACAGACAGATTCTGGAGATTGGTTGATCATTGCATTTCAAGTCCACTTAACAGCATGTACAATTCAAAGCTAAGCGTGCAAGTAAAGTATATAGGATAATGCACGAGAACCTTGCATAGTTTCAACCAAAAAATGCTTAGAAGCATGAATGTGCTAACACAAGCATGACTTCGTTATAAAGGGGTAGAACAGGAAATAACAAAAATTCTATAACTCCATTGAGTGATAACTCCACCGAGTGATTAATATAAGGGACAAAAGTTTGACAAAAAAAAATGTGGGCAACAAGTTGATCATGCACCAATGAAAAAAGCAGTACAAGTAAAGAAACTAAAACCACATGTGCACATTGCACAATGCTCCTGAAGAGAGCAGTTTCCTTTCCACCTAAATGCAAGAGATACATGTTCATAATCCATTGTAGAAAAATAAAATCACATTTAAACATACAAATCAAATTGCTGTACTCCTATGCATCATCCAATAATTGCATCGGTATCAATATAACACCTACATAAACCAATGTTCACTAAACGTTATTAAATCATGAAGATTACACAGCAGCACTCCATAAGACTGCACATTCCAGAGAAGCACACTCCTTTTAGTTGTAATTGGCTAGATTAGGTCGTCTTCTCACCCCTAAAAAAAGGATATCATCTCCAAACTGAAGCAGGATAGTTCATGGTTCAAATGTCAATAAGTGGATCAATAGAATCCACTAGAATCCTCTCATTTCTACAACATAATGGATCATGCGAGGCAGGACAATTCTATGAAAAGGATAGCCCTTTGGTTTGACATGTACCTCTGGGTTGGCGAAGACCCCGAGATCGCCGGCAATGCTTCCGCGGGCCTCGGCGATGTCAACTAGGACAACAACGGCGCCGCCACCGTTGGCTGTGAGCCCTGGCGGCGCCGCGTCGAGGGTGATGGAGACGGCGTCGAAGGCGCCGAGGCGATTGAGCCGCTCGCCGGCCGCCGCGGCGGCGCGCACGAGCTCCCGCACCGTGGCTGCGCGCGCGAGGTCCGACCCCACCGCGGCCTCCACGGCGGCGCGACGGGTCCGGCCGCAGCCCCGGATCTCCACCTGGTGCACCCGGATCCGCACCTCGTCCGCCGTGAGCCGCCGGAGGACGGCCTCGTGGCCGGCCGACGGGAACGGGGAGTGCTCGTCGTCTTCTTCCTCCTCCTCCTCCTCCTCGGAATCACCTTCCTCGTCGAGGTCTTCGTCGTAGATCTCCTCTTCGTCCTCATCAGCGTCGTCTTGGGCGGGGGCATGGTCGTCGTCGGATGCGGTGGCCATCGGGGGATGGAAGGACAAGGGGGGCTTCTCCCGCCAATTACCTTCGCCGCGCACCGCCGGCGTGTGTGCGCCCGGCGGCGAGAAGAACCGCTCGACGCCGGCGAGACGGCACTACGCTATACACACTGCACAAAGAAGAGAGACTGCGTGTCAGTGGAGAGAGCGGAGACTGGCAGGTGGGGTCGGATAAAGCGGTTAGAATGCGGGATTGATGGGAAAAGAAAATGCGCACTGGAGCAGGGGCCATTCTACAATTGTGTCAACTCCCTCGCCGCCTCCTCAAGCAAGCCGCACACTGCGATTCTCATCGAACACCACCAAAAGATTGATAATTTCTGTCCACTGTTGCAAACTTGCAGGCTCACATCGATCAGATGTTTGATCCGCAGTAAAAATGAAAAAAAAAGGGACATCTTTTTGTACCAGCACCATTACATACACAGGATGATACACAAGAGAAGAATCGAAGAAGAGGAAGAGGAAGAGGAAGAGGAAGAGGAAGTGGACACAACAGCTATTTCAACTCCACTTGACAGAGTTCCTTTGTACAATGCACAGTCAGATAAAGTGCCAATCACATTGCTGAAATCCTCAGTCGCTGTCTCAAGTTCTGCCCTTCCTAGCGAAGGCACACCTGCCCACGAGATAAAACTCATTCAGCATGTACAGATTCAATTGCCACGCACCTTTTCGTATTAGTAAATTGCACAAAGAATGACGTGGCTTTATTCTTAGTGCTTTAACATTTCTTTGTAGTATAACACCAGAACTACCATTTTGCTTGCTTCTAAGTAATTTATATGGTGTAAACACAAATAATTTGCGAGTCTAGTGCCATTAATGTAACCCTTTATCCTTATGCTTCAGATAATGAAAGGCTGACCTGTCACGAAGGCTTTGCTTAGCTGCCCGCTCAACCCAGTGCCCCATGGCCTGACAGTGTTATCCTTCTTCCTATGATAGAAGAATAAATACATGGCAGCAGCTACAGCCATACTGGAAAGTGCTCCACTGATGGATAATATGCAGATGACCCAACGATGTGCTGCAGAAGGCTTGTTACCAACGACCGGTGGCGATTGTGATGGTTGCAAAGACTTCGGATGATGCTTTTGTTGTATCTGATTAATAGGACTGGGTGAAGGATCCAAAGGTGGTTTCTCTGTTGTTGATGCTGACTCTTGTCGCCCCCTTGCCTGGAGGAGTTGCCTCAGGGTGGCACTACGAACGCTTCTGTATATCAAACAAACATAATGGAAGTGAATATGCTTACTCAAAATACAACTTACACTTAGCGTATCCTACCTGTATCCTGGTATCTTAGCAAGCGTATTTTACATAGATATGAAAAACACAATGAGTAGTAGAAGACGCATGATAACAAAGTAGCAAGCTCTTCAACGTTTTAAAGCACTAAATGTCTGTTGGTGCAGTCTTGCAAGATCAAACTGAACACAGCACGCTATGTGTTGTTCGAGAATAATTCTGAAATTTTCTTCTGTTCCTCTCTGTCTAGAAGTTCCAGTGTGTATATATGACCGGCCCCAACCACCTCCTTTTTTCTTTGCACTGGGGCCCATTGTTATCAAGTCGTCGACTAGTCGTGTGATAGCCCGTTGGGCCTTGTCCTGGCCCGGCCCACTTAAGGGGATTAATAGACAGGGAGGGGGAGGGGAACCCGTAGGTTTTCCTCCAGGGAAAACCGCCGCCGCCCGAACCCTCAGCCTGGGCGCCATCGCCTCGCCGCCGTCCAGTGGCCGCGCCGCCCTGTGCTCGCGTCGCCACGCCGTCGTCGCCCTGTGCCCGCGCCGCCGCCGCGCTGCTGCCGTCTCGCCGCCGCCTTGTGGCTGCGCCGACGCCCCTGCTCCTCCATCCAGTGGCCGCGCCACTGCCGTCGTCTTGTGGCCGCGCCGCCCCTGTGGTCGTCGCCGCCGTCTAGCCGTGCCGCCAACGTGTCGCCGTGCAGCCGAGGCCGTCGTGCTGTGTAGCCACCGTCGCCGACGCCGTGCCTGCGTCGTCGCTCTTCGCTCGAGGTAACCGCCGCTGTTCCCTAGTGTTGCCTATGTTCGACCACCCCGGATCGACACTCGTCGTCAATCTGCTTTTGGGTAGGATTGTGGAGGCAGTGGGGAAGAAGAAGATGGGGTTCGTACTTTAGAAAAGATGAGGAAGGAGAGGGGAGACCTAGGCAGCACCTGATTCTTGTTATTGTAGGATTAGAAAGTGAAATTAGTCATGTTCTCTCGAGAGTTCCCTGTCCTAGATGATAACCATCGTGGGTATGGGAGGATTAGGTGGAGGGACGAGGTGTTACTAGATTGTTGATCTTAGACAGTAGGTTCGATTGAAGTTTTGACCTAGTTCAGTTGGGATTCAGGTCATGGCTATATGGAAGAAATTGTGCGTCTAGATCTTAGCTTCGTTTCGAGGACAAGAGCGCGATAACCGGATAAGCGGATTGGGAGTTATGATGATTTTAGTGTTTGCTGTTCGGAAGTTAATTTCTGTCTTTAAAAGTCTATTAGTCCTAGATGGGCTATTTTGGGGGAGAGCGATTGTTGGTATGGTGTAGATTATCTATATTGCTCTTATAGATAGCATTCGCCGTGCAGGCCAGTCCAGATGTTCTGCTTCTCTGACTGCACAAGGAAAGCATTATGTTTAACGGAATTGCTCTAGCTAGTCCCTACATTTATTAATCAGAAACTATTGGGGAGTATTCTGATACTGGTGTAATTTTGCTAGGATACTCACTGTGCAGATGCTCAAAGAGAGAACCGCATGGAGCGTATTCGAACACCATCATCTTCGTGAATGGCTCGTCGCACCTGCAGTAACCAAGAAGGTTCATGAAGTTCTTGTGGTTCACCTTGGACAACACCGAGATCTGAAAGAGAGACAGTTAGTAGCACACACAACAGTTACAACAGTGGTACTAAGCTGAATTCAGGTAGCTTACAGAATTTGTGTTTTGTGCATATTTACCTTGTTCCTGAATTGCTCCTCCGATTGGTCTGACCATGCTTCGGCAGACTTAACTGAAGTGGACACAACAGCTATTTCAACTCCACTTGACAGAGTTCCTTTGTACAATGCACAGTCAGATAAAGTGCCAATCACATTGCTGAAATCCTCAGTCGCTGTCTCAAGTTCTGCCCTTCCTAGCGAAGGCACACCTGCCCACGAGATAAAACTCATTCAGCATGTACAGATTCAATTGCCACGCACCTTTTCGTATTAGTGAATTGCACAAAGAATGACGTGGATTTATTCTTAGTGCTTTAAAATTTCTTTGTAGTTTAACACCAGAACTACCATTTTGCTTGCTTCTAAGTAATTTATATGGTGTAAACACAAATATTTTGCGAGTCTAGTGCAATTAATGTAAACCTTTATCCTTATGCTTCAGATAATGAAAGGCTGACCTGTCACGAAGGCTTTGCTTAGCTGCCCGCTCAACCCAGTGCCCCATGGTCTGACAGTGTTATCCTTCTTCCTATGATAGAATAGTCCGGTGAGGTCGGTGAGAAAGTCAAAAGTGACTAGTCCGGAGTGCTCTAAAGTCCTACTTCGGTAGGCACTCCACGGGAGTGGAGTAATTGGTCCCCGGCCTTGAGAGGACGGGCAAGGGTGTGCACCGACGGGTGACACTCTAGCTATACCGGTATGAGCTCACAGTACAGACGCATGTGCATTGCATTGCATCGAATGTTGGAAGAGTGGGTTTGATGGAGTGGCTGGTGTAATAGTTGTTTCCTTTTATTGTAACTGTCAATGAGATCTGGATGCCCCTTATGTTTATACATATACTTTGCTGAGTATTCTTCGATACTCACTCTTGCTTTATTTGGTTTTTAGGTGAACTTTGAAGACGACATGCATGGGGGGGATTGTAGCACAGTTCCTATTGGCACAAGCACCTTCATATCTTAACAATAGCATGACTTAGCAACTTTAGTTATCTTTATTAGAGAACCATCTATGAATCTTGTCTTGTGGGGATGGATGTTAATTTTGTTCATTGGTTAAATGGTTTGCTCTTTGTTTATTACCTTCGTCGCCGTCGTTAAAGGTAATGGTGGTTTGGTAAATGATGTTGGCTACAGTTGGGACGAGGTGGTCCGATGATTTGGATTTATGTTATTGTCGATTATATTCTTGTTGTCGATGGATGATAGTTATTGTGCATCTGTTTGTTAAATTGCCTGTCGTGGATGTCCATATAAACAAAGGAGGTGCTGCCGAAATTTGTAATTTCTCGTAGAGTTAGTAATACTTCGAGCCGATTGGGCTGGGGTGTTACAAGTCGCCAACTAGTCGACGGCTAGTCGTCCAGTCGGTCCGAAGCAGACGACTCACGCTGGCGACTCGACTTAGTGAGCAAGTCGGGCGACTTGCCATCGACTTGTCGACTAGAGTCGACTAGCCGTCGACTTGAGTCGACTACGCAGACGACATGACTTATGACTTATGAGTATCTTTTGCTTCTTTATGTTTAATTATTATTCATGTGACTAAGTTTGGAACTAGTTGGTAGCTGTTGTTGCCTGTTTGTGATGTTTATGAAGGTTGTTTGTGAACATTAGCTACGCTTTATATATATGAAGATGTACACAACCCTGTAAATGTTATATTTATCTATTGGCAAGTCGATGACTAGTCGACTGACAAGTCGGCTAGTCGGTAAGTCGGTCCCTTCTCGACTCGACTCGACTTACCGACTTAATAACCTTGCTGGGGCCTCTCTTGTAGCAATGTAATATATATACACGAAGGTACACAACATACCCCCAAGTACAGCAGTTGTTATGTATGTTGATAGCCTATTTTGAATGAAAATGGGCATATATTTCTAAGTGTCTTGAATAGAGAAGCTGTTTGCTTTTCATCAGCTTGTGCCATGTCAGAACTCATAACTACTTTTAAAGTTATGATTATCTTATTTCAAATAATGAAAAAGAAAGCAGTGTATAATAAAAAAGAAAGTTGACTTTGTTAAACATTTTCTGCATGACTATAGCCTTATGCTCATTTTGTTTTAAATTATATGAAAGCAAATACCACATAGTAAAAAAAAAAATAGAAGACTAACTTTGTTAAGCATTTTCTGCATGATTGTACCCCTCCATCAGCTACAACTTCTGAAATCATGGTACGCTCTCGCAACTTGGTAAGCATTTCATTAGATAACTTGTTTCCCATGAGGAAGCTGCGAAGGTCACAATGTAGCCTCAGATTATGTATGGAGCACTGCATATAAATCTCGAATGTTTTAGAAGCAATTTACTCACAACTGTTTCAGACGCATCAAGTTCCAGAGATCCGAAGGAATTTCTCTAATAAAGTTGTTTTGACTTAATTTCAGCACCTCCAACTTTGGCAAGCTTCCCAGCTCTCTAGGGATGGGTCCATAGAAGAAGTTGTTGCTAAGATCCCTGCATGGTAGACTGTAAATAAGAAATTGGTGGGATCTCTGAATAAGAATAGCAGTCTGTTTTCATTGATACACCAGTGTTACTTCCAAAAAAATTCTGCACCAGTGAATCAAAAGTTAAAAATTCTTATTTGCAAAAAAAAGGTAAAATTCTTAGATGAGCTGATTACATATTACAGTAAAAAAGGTCTGAATTGGTATATGAACACTGTCACAAATTTAGAGAAGGTGCCCTAGACACCATATCAGAACTTAAAAAGTGGTGAAACTTGAGTCAGATACTTACAAAATCTTAATGTGCACAAGCCATCTAAGTTCAGATGGAAGGCTGCCCTTCAGACTGAGATCTTTCAAAATCCTACAGGTACAAGCACAATGTTTTTTTATGTTAATTGACAAAGGCAGAAAAAGAAAGATACAGCAAGAAGTTCTTTAAAGTCAAAAATAAACCTTCGTACACATAACCCAAAAATCTTTCTATAGACTAAATCTTAACTTCATCTAGATATCTTTGACTTAGAAATCCTTGTTTTTCTGGCTGAAAAGATAACTATGGGCGATAGCAAATACCCTCTAAAGTCTAACTTCAATTAAGGGTCTGCTCCATAAGTGCATTAAATCATAGTTAACATTTGTCAATTAACAGAAAAAATGGGATGTTCCCCCTTACAAAATGTGTATCGCCTGCAGCAAGCCAGTAAGTATTTGTCATCAATCCCAATCCTACCTAGGACTTAGACTAGCAGAAGAAAAATGAAGATTGGATAATTGAATTACTTACAAAGCCACCACTCTGCCATCGTATGAGCACACAACACCAAACCAAGAACAGTGACTAAAAACCTCTGTTCCTCCTCCCCAGCTTGACAGAGATTCCCTTGGGTCCTCTTCTATATTCTCTCTAAATATCAAAAGAGCTCTCCCTGAATCACAACCGGAAGATGTTTAGCTACAAATCCATTGGAAGCAATCAGTCTATTATCTCGAGCTACTCTTACCTTCTTCGTTGAGCGACGCACAAGGCCCAAATCTTTCGGACACAAGGAAGGAGAACAATAAGAAGTAGGCAACTCTAGTGCTCCATGTCTCCATTTATGTCCTAAGCCCTAGAGAAGAACCCAAAATTAATTCTTTATCTCTTGCAACGGATGTCAAAGGACAGACGGCAACTATGAAACCTAAAATCTCTTGCGCTGCGACAGCATGCATCACTTATGCACCACCCCAAGAAAAGAATCGAGTAAAAAAAATCCCCTTTCTTTTGTTTCTCCCCTGCAAACTAAAATACTAAGAAAAGGAGAAAAAAGTGGGATTTTGGAGAGTTCCCAAGTGTCCTCAAGAACCAAGAAACATAAACAAAGGGAAGCTAGGAGCGCCACTGCTATACCAGTGAAGAGAGGAGGAATACACTCTGCCGCAAGAGTCTAGAGCGTCCGTTGTGCCATCTCTCTTCTTCTCCTGCTGGTGAATAGAAAATCAGACGAGGCACGCAATGTCTCAAGAACCAGATGGATTCGAGAAGCCAAGACAAAGAGAAGAAAGCTAGGAGTTAGGATCGTCGTGTACCTGTAAAGCTTCCAACAAGCCCAGAACGCGGAATGGTGATGTGTACTTTGGTGGATGTCTGTCTGTTTGTAGCCAGCCACGCCAGCCAGGTTGGTTATTCAGCGCAGGGACACGGAGGAAGAAAATACTCCTATGGCACAGAAAGAAGAGCTCCAGATTTCTTTGCCCTCGTTCGTTTTCTATTTATAAAAAATGGATTTGCTGACGGCTAAAACTTTTTAAAAACTCAGTCAATTTAAAGTTGATACACTAAAAATATACTGATTACCAAAATATAATTTTGATATAAAATTGCTACTTATCAATTATCTATTTTATTCATTGATTTTCTATGTTTTATTACTACGTAGATTTGCAAAATACACACGCTCGCATACTTTTTTTTTTCTTTCCTATGTTTGGACTCACCGTGTTTGTTTCGATCAATCTAAAATTGCACGTCGGTGATACTTAAATTGCACTTGTTAGTAATGCGTAACTTTGATATAATTATAGTACAATTTTATGAAAATCGGCTAGCACTTAATTTATTTTCATACGATCGTTGTTTAAGATACTGCTGGAGTGTCCGTTGCTACCTGCTTCTCGATCAAATAAAAAGTGGTTAAAAAACTTACTGAAAACCAAGAGTCATATATGAACCAAGATTCTCATCGTTGATGTGTGTTCTCCTTCCACTCCTTGCTTTCTCTATTTCTTTAATATCCCCAAACCTAATAGGAATTTTTTTAGATCGTATATTAAAACAATTTTGGTGCGTTCATTTGTAACGTGAAGTCCACTCGACGGAGATGTGATGAGCTCCGAGTTTTGGTTTTTTGTTTTTGACAGAGAAGTATGTGTGTTCTCTGGATTCAATCATGTAATTGTGACTATATATGAATTGCTGTCACTATCTGAGCGTCCTAGAAATATTTAGACCATAGAACCTACTCGCGTGCTTGCTGGGCCAGTTCAATTATCCGGCACTTACTAGCTAATTTACTCGTTTTGGCACCACATTTGTGTCCTGTATGAGCAGACCATATGGCACTGTCCCTAGCTGCTCCAAACCCAATCTACTAAACTTTTTTTATGACACAAATCTGCTACAGATTTTGACGTGCACTTATATACTAGCCAAATATATAGCCAAAGGCATAGAGAGAACCTAGTGCATGGATGAAGCCAATTTTTTTTATCATCTTTGTTTTGAACATTTCTCAACTTCAGAACGAGATGTGCACCAGGTGGCTCCCCCCCCAAAAAAGAGATTTTTTTAGCTTTTTTTTGAAAAAAAAATCACCATGGCCAACGACCTGTGTTTTGAAGTCGGTCAGTAGCTTCTTGTAGATACAAAAAGAAAAAACAAACAAAGTTGAACAAGTTGTTTGAAAGTTGGTATATGTCTAGCCTTTTCTTTCATATGCCAAGGTGCTGTGTGAAATGGAAGCCTGTCTTTTGTATTTCATCTTCCACCAAGAACAAGTCTATTGACGAAAACAAAAGGAAATGTGTGGAAACTTACACAGATCACAAGCCATCGTGAGTCGTGACAGATTGACAGTGACCAGTGACCACTTCAAGAGATTCAGTACAAGCAATGGGCAACGGCCAGCGACACTATCCCTTCCCATTAACCATTCAACGTGTGCCGCAGACCCTCCATGGCTAATTGGCTATTCTGAGCAGTTTTTTCTAAAAGAAATTGTTTTATTATTTTCTGAACGCTTCGAGCACCGTTTTTCGAACGGGCACTTGTACACGTTGACAAATATACTAAGATGTTCGTATAGTTAATAACTGATCTTCCATGCAGGAAGGCTCCTACACAAAACGTATAATAGCATTGTAATATAAATACCACTATGGTAGTATAAAAATATAAATCAATATTTTTTCTTTTTAAAAAACTAGGAGTCACAAGATAAACATTCTCAAACCCATATTCGGTTATCAGTTTAAGATTTTTGAAGCTACCGGTCAAAATGGTCAAAGTTCAGTTTCAACATATAACGAGCTCTGCAGAATGCGTTGTTAAATAAAGGGAAATTTTACGGTGTATTAAACCAACAAGTATATAGGATGAGTATATTTTAGATCTAACCATCCAAATGTAAAGGTATCTAGTACTTTCACCATAGTTATGAAAGGGTTGAAAAGTAATTTGGTATTAATCATCTTGCGTCTTGTATAATAACCATAGTTATGTAGTCGTTTGGCGTAAAAGAATGAGTGACTCAGGTTAATGTTAGTTTTAATGCATCGTAAAAAACCTAAATAAATACACCGTTAATTAATCTAGCAGAGCACGATCATGTACAGCTAATTTCATTCACCTTTGTCTTTTGCACTTAAATCTAGACTGTCTTCTCAAAAGATCAAAGAGGGTGGCTTCAGAAACAGTGTAAACCGGCCTCTCTCTCTCTCCCACATCACTGCAGCTCGGCTAAAGAGCAATAAAAAAAGATGAGATGAGACTGAGACCATGCCAAATGCCAAATCAAACTCATATATAGTGGATGGAGAATTGGAGATAGAAGACAGTAGAGACTAGACAGAGCATGTGAGATGGATATCTCATATCATATCGTACACCGAACAGCAAATGGCATGTGGGCGTCTGCATACGTACGTGTACCAGTCTAGCTGGAACCGGTCCCTAGCTTGGTCTCTAATCTCTCACAAAATTTATCTGACATGCATAGTACTTGCCTTTGAACTGTTCCAATCGATCACTTGCTCTCTTCCTTCTTGTAGCGCTACCTACCTATATATATTTCCACTTGCACTATTTACATATTTATGAGAAAGAAAAATTTGGGTGTAGCTTTCATGGTCTCGTGCACGGTGTGCTGTTGTGATCATGCGAGGTCATGTGAGAAGAACATGCGTGATTTAAATTCATACCTGAAATTGGGTAGAGAGGAGGAGAGGAGTGATGTTGAGCTTGAATGGAATCAAAGAGGCGTTTAGGTAGTAATTAACTATCAACTGTGGGGCTGCCTAAATGAAAATCAAATTAACTTAGCACGCTCCGGATGCGATGATCGTCATTCTTATGTCATGGCTAATTTGGATGCTAGAAGGAAACGCTCGCGAGCATCTTGCTGAACATATCGATTCATGCCTACCTGCTACTCTGCTAGGGCCAAGGGTTAGTAGTGCATCGGGACTTGGGAGTAACAAAAATTTCATGTATAAAGCACCTCTTCGTAACTCTCTTCATCTACTTTTGTGCCCAATGATACTTCATGTTTTTTTTACTTTCTTATTTTTCATGTATATTGTGTGTTAGAAAGATTTCAATCGTCTTAAAATGTAAATAATCAGCCGGTGTGCAAGTGGAGCTAAGATGAAAACCAAAGTTACATAAGCACGGAGCATCTGTAAGTGAAGATGTAAAATGTGTGCAGAGACAGAATGTTTACTGGAGAGAAAAAATCTTTTAAAGTGTAGTAAAAATGTGAAAAAAAAAATTAGAGTAATGAATAAAGTGTGAGGGGAATAGTGTTATAAAGATTTGAAGTTTCTATTTGGAATGCTCTGGGCAATCGAGTGTGAAGACACTACCAAGAGCATGAGTCAAACATATGGAATATGACAGGATGGAAAAAGGTAATATATTTTTGGAAAAGTCTCTATCCTGTTTTCTTATGTAAAAATGAGCAAGTTTGGTGGCTGTATTTGACGAGCATGACATGGGAGCTCGCCTTATCTAGAGAAGAAGAGGGCTAGGAGGAGATGAGCCCCTCATTTTCATATGGAACTGTTAGAGATATAAATGTGAAAACTTGTCTTTTCTTTGATAAACTTTGTGTTTGTTCTTTTGAAACTTTCTTATATGCATTAGGGGGTCCATCCCCATTTTCTACATGGAACATCATGATTGTATGTGTGAAACTTAGATTTTTGCCTGGTAAAACTTCGATTGTCTGCTGAAACTTGAATCTTTGCTACTAAAACTTGGTTTTTTGAAACCTCGATTTTGCCCCCCCTGAAACTTGGTCCTTTGCCGTCTGCACTAGAATTTATGTCCGATGAAACTTAGATTTTGTTCTCAAAGAACTTAAGGTATTGTAAAATTTCATCATTAGGGTCCCAAGTTTTAATAACATTTTTCAAGTTCTCTTCATTAATACCTTCCCCAAGTTTCAAAAGTTCAAGTTTCACATGTTTTACGTCAAGTTTCATCAGTAAATTTTACACCTTATATCAGTAGAGTTTCAAAATCTCAACAGATATTTTCTCAAATTCTGTGCTGACATCCACGTCCGGTTTTCTGGTGCCCACATATGACATGTTTTTCTTATTTGGAAGAGAGATGGGTGTAGGTTACGTGGACCAATGCTGCCTAACCTAGCAGTGATAGCTTGCAGTTTATTGCAACTGCATCTTGGGTGTTTGGTCTAGTGGTATGATTCTCGCTTCGGGTGCGAGAGGTCCCGAGTTCGATTCTCGGAACACCCCTCATGTCAATTTTTTTCCTTTTAGAGTTATGATATGATATATTGATATTGTTCTACGTAAGACAACTTATTTTTGTTCATCTCAGCATCATTTGGTACAGGTCAGGGTGCACAGTGGCAACAGCAGGTGAAATATACTGGCTCCGTATGGACATCAAATGTATGTATGTATTACGTTCACGTAGGAGACAATGTCATGTTCGTTCATGGGACCACGCGCTGCATGTTACTCCCCACGTTCAGCTTCTGGTACTTCCATCTTCAAAGCTCATCCATGCATACAATGTCTTGGTATGCATGTGGATGCCAAGAATTAGAATTCTTCCCTTCCCAGGCCAGGCATACACCACCACAAAGAATCATACTCACAGGATGCAGCCAACAACCAGGCTTACCACACGAAAAACTGTAGCCAACCATTCAGGGCATGCTTATGTTATATCACTCAAAAGGAAAACGCTCAGGCCATTCCGTGATACGGTCTCATGCATCAATTATCCAGATGGTATGGTATGGTATGGTATGGTATCAAGTTGGATATAATGGTAACACCAAATTTCCCGATGATGTGAACGGCCTCTCTACCCAGATGGTAGCTAGGGAAATCACAATGTGCATGTCTCACAACCCAGTTAGCTTACAGGCACTGGTGCAACTTATACACTATCGATCTGATAAGATCAAACAGATGATCATGCAGACGCAAGCGGAAGGCGAAGCCTTCACCGGAAGTAAATGGACACGAGTGGGACATCAACGTCATTGTCATCTTCGTCCTCGCAGGCCACCACAACATCAAGATGGTGCCGGTATGAGGGCACCTCCACCTTGGCCACCTCCCTGGCTACATCAACCACCTTCTTGTCTAGTCGGTCCTTGTGCCTGGGGAACATTGAATTGTACAGCAATGATGTGCCACACGATATGCTATAGGCATTCAAACCCTTCTCCTTGAGCCATTCCAGCAGCTCCCTTAGCGTAATATTGCCAGTAATGGTCCACCGGTCCCACACCGTCCAGGACATGTCCTGGTGCTTGATCGTCTTAGGTGGGACGGGCTCGGCCATTGAGAAGAGGGGGATTGCGAGGTTTGCAAATGTGTTCCGATAGTCTTCAACCTTGTGCCCACCAGCGAGTACTTTGTAAAGTTCCAGGCAGACAAGACCGGTGGCCATCGCAGTTGAGGTGGCAATGGCTGGGATAATCCTGCCCGCTATAAACTTTGCCTTCAGCTTATCAACTTCAGGAATGCTGTAGTTCCTTGCCCGCATGTTAGCAAAACCAGCTATCACATCCATATGGAAGTTGGTGTCATCATCCTGCACATACAAAAAGCAGCTCAAGCAATTTTCAATCTTAAAAAAATTCATGAAACTTTTGGATACAAGTATATGAATTTTTAGAGATGCATGCCTACTTGGCTATCCAATGAAAAAAATTTTAAAAAGGAAATTTAGCATAAAGGCTGTGGTTTATAAGTGCACTTCAGAATAAATCATAGAAGCTCTATAAATGATCAATAGCACTGGCTGACCTTCTCAAACTGTATTGGGTTCATGTGGAACCCTGGTGGCAGTGTTTTGGAAATTTCTTCTAACTTTGCAATAAGCTCTTCAATGACGGCAGCATCATCAACTGATGCAGAGGATAGACTAGTAGCTTTCTCATCTGTAACTATCTTAACCCCCTGTTTCGGTTGGAAATCAGGAACAATCACTTTGTCAACAGCTTCAGCCAGCTTCTTTGGGTTTTTGGCCCAGTCTGGTATGGGAATACCAAATGTCTCCGCCCTTAATATTGAAGCAGCCAAAATAAAGTTAAGCTGGCTTGGATCAGTGGATGAGAATTCCAGAGGTCGTGGGAACCGCTTTGGAGCAGACCAGAAAGGAGCACCAGAGCTGGTCATTGAGTCCTCTGGGAAAGTGAATGTCAGCTGCTTTACACGGCTGGAGAAATAGTCCTCGAACCTAAGATGAACCATAAAGAAAAATAGTAGGGTAAGTAACATTAGACGTAATACTTGCAGTGAGCCACTGAGCCCTGTAAATTAGACTGAACGGTTAAAAAGTAAATGCTTTGGTTGCACACTGTACCCCAAGTGCAATGATTGTAAACCAAAGCAAGTGTACACAGCTCAACAATGCACTATGACATGCTAGTGCTACAAGTGTGTGTGTGTGTGTGTGTGTGAGAGAGAGAGAGAGAGAGATTGCGGTGTCAAACTTACTTAAGCCGGGCCCAGGTAATACAATCTTGGAAAGACTCGCACTTCTCCCTATCAAGGCATTCAATAACACGCTCAAGTTGATCCCTAGCCTGTGCATCACCAGCAGTTCTTGCTGCAGTTGTATACGCACTAGGATTTGACAGGAAAGCATTTACTTCAGTGGGGGTCTTCTCAAGCAAACCCTCAAACTCAGACCTAGCCCAGGTAAGGCAGTGGTCAATATTATGAGGAAATGAATGTACAGTACACATAGGCGCCTGCTTCTCAGGTGGGTCTCTTGACGCCCCATAGTTCTCTGTGAGGTGAGGTATAACCATCTGTGTATTACATTTAGCACCCAGCGTCCCAGATTCCAGAAGTGGCTTCTGGAAATATACACATCTGGAGTCTATGTACATTCTCGCAGTCACATTGTCAAGCGCATTAATAACAGCATCAAGGCTCTCCCAAAAGGCATCATTAAACACATTTTCGGTTTCAGGACTTGCTCTGTTCTGAAGGGCTTCAACATGAAGCTTAGGATTAATTGCCATAGCAGCAGTTGCAGCAACTGTGGACTTCGGTTGCCCAATGTTCCAGTCGCGGAAAAGAAATTGGCGACTGAGATTGCTCTTTTCAATAACATCATCATCTGTCACAGTCAATTTTCCATTCTCGCTGCAAGAAATACCCATCAGTGCCAGATTCTTCAAGAATTCACATCCAAGCGCTCCAGAACCAACCATAAAGATTTTTGCCTGCTCCATTTTCTTTTGAAGTTTAGATCCAAATACACTGACTTGTGCATCATATCTAGTGTTTCCCGGCTTCAAATCACCAGGTTCTAAGGGCTCAATAGGGAGAGACTCAACAGAATCAAAATAGAAGAACTGCAACAAAATCAATAAAGTACATTAATAATACGAATTTTATTCAATCAAATAATAACAATAACAACAAAGCCTTTAGGTCCCAAACAAGTTGGGGTAGGCTAGAAATGAAACTCAACAGAAGTCACTAACTTTTTTTTAATATCCAATCAGATAAAATTATATATTCAAGAACTGACACAACAGATCCTAACCTGATTAACCGGATGGAATTTCCCTGAGCATGCTTTCACAACCTCCTGACCTACAATACCACCAAACATTGCAGCCATAGGATTAAGAACAGCCCTGGAACCACTCGCGAAATGGTGTAGTAGCTTTTTGTCAATTTCCTCGAGTTTCTTATCACCAAGAGTTCCATTAATGCTAATAGCAAAATCTATCAGCCTTTGCACATCATCAGTGGACCCAGCAATAGGAAATCGCCTCAGCTCATTCCTAAACTTATCCAAAGCTTGGAAAGCCAAATGCAAAAGAGGTGGGCGGTCAAATTTGGAGAAATCACTCATGAGAAATTCTCCAGGTTCCTTCACGGCTTCTTTCAATGGTTTGAATTTAAGAACCTTTGGTAGCTTGACCTGTGTGACGATACCACCTCTAACATATGCGCCAAATGAGGAAGTATCTTCTTCCAGAGTAAAAGAGTAAGGCCTTGCATTTTTAACCTTTCTTGGTTTTCCATCATTCAGCTCAGTCATCCCGTGAACTTCAGAAAACACAACTAAATCACCATCCTGGAACTCCAGACGCTCATCATCAACACAGGAGACAAGAGCTGGGTTGTCATTACTGATCGATGCCACAATTCCTGTATGTGGTTCCTCTCCATCGACATCCAAAACAGTAAACTCAGGACCAAAATCACAAAATACACTGCCAAAAAGACCTCGAACTTCAGACTTAATGAAGGCAATGGGTGGCTGATGGCTGTGGCAGTAATCATCAAACTCGAATGCTTTCTCCAAGCTGATGTCAGTAAAGACCACAGCCTGTAAGATCATAAAGAAATTATTATTCTGAGAATATGAAATGGGAAAAATTTTACTACTGTAAATCAAGAAGCATAGATGTTAACAAATTGAAGCATAGATGATAACAAATTTCACACTGATACATGTTAAATCATCTTGTTTCCTCAAAAGCCAAAATTTGCAAGTAATGTGCAATGCAAAGAAAATCATTTTCATGGCTCACAGCACGAACATGGCTTTACACTTTCAAAGATCTTAGGCAAACAACAGATCTCTTTGTAGTGCATCCTGGCATAAAGGGGCATTTGTCTAAAGCAAACAGAAAGTGTGTTTCCATAGATTTCTATAGAGATGATGATAAGTTGTTCATAGTTTTCTACTTAATGGAGCCTTATGGCTTCGGTGTGGACAGTACTGAGAACAGCATTCACTTCGTTCATAAATTATACAATGCCAAATACAAAGTTTATAGCTAAAAATTTAATGGAAAAAGTTTTATTTCCAAACCAAGACCAGGCAGTTAAAAGAGCAAGGCAATAGATGCATAAACCTGCAGGCCTATGAAGGCAATTGACTTTTAAGTTATTCAAATAGTTAGGCAGATGAGGCATTTTTTTAAGCTGATCGCAATCCATAATTCCATGAGCATAGTTCATCCTGTACCTAATACATGTTCAGCTGGCCTACATGGACCGAAAGTACAAAATAATAATATAAACTATAAAGGGAATGCATCAGAATTAGAAAAAAGGAACTGCAAGGAAAGAGATTACATAACGAGTTTCATGCTCACTTACCTGGAAATTCGAAAGGTGCTCCTTGGTCAGTTCACCAGTTAAAGTAGAGATGATAACAGAATTATTAAGCTCTTGTAGCTTCTGAACGCAAGCTTGCGCACGATTTTGGCCAACATCCTTCTCTGAGAGGAAGAAGTTGCTTGACAAGTCCCATAGCTCCACGTTACCATCATCGTGCAAGGTTACTGACTTGACACCCGCAAGAACAAGGTTCTTTGCTGCAGGAATGCATAGGAATTAAGTAAACCAAGTGTAAGCCAAAAGATTGTACCAAATAATAGTTTAAATTCATCAAAATATCTTCAAATTTGACAAGTTAATCATAACACGTCAAATGTGAAGCGTGTAAAAGAGCTAATATATTTTTATGCCAAAGGCTCCCTGGGCATGATATCAAGTTAATGACATCTCAACATACATCCAATTAATCAAATAACCATCACCTTGGTATTGTGGGACTAAACTGAAGATGTGCATATTGCAAAAACGACAGTAATTATCAACACACAATGCAGAAAGTTTGTTACAAGGCAAGAAGACTAGCAGTTTTTAAGGACGTGCAGTGCTAAGCTAACATACATACTCCTTTCACACACCAGATCTTTGAATGAACTGCCGTAGTTATGGAGGAAAAGAGTTAGCTCGATGGATCAAAGGCAATCATATTACACAATAATAAGGGAATCTAGGGATGGTGGAAGCATCAATTCAATCCTACAAATACAATGCCGAGAATTATCATAAAGTACCATAAAACTTGGAGCATCACCAGCAGGGTCGTGCCAAGAACTCCAGGTACTACAACATCATAGCTTACCACAGCTGTTACAAGGTGATGATTAGCTAAGGAGAGGAAGGAGAGGGGCACCGACCGATCTCGGCGCCGAGGCCCTGGAGGCCGGAGACGAGGACGTTGGAGGCGAAGAGGCGCTTCATGGTCTCGCGGCCGTAGACGGCGAGCTGGCGGCTGTGGAGGTCCTCGTCGATCTCGGGCGCCATGGCGTCGCCCTCGGCCTCGGCGCGGGTCTTCTTCTGCAAGTCCTCGACCTCGCCGGCGACGACCTCCCGCTTGCGGGTAAGCATATAGTGGAGGACGCCGCCGAGGAGCCCGACAACGGCGGTCGCCGCGAGGAGCAGGCAGTAGGCGGCGGGCGAGGCGGGGTGGCGCGTCAGATCCAGCTTGGCCGGGCGCGGCGACACCTGCACCGACCAACTATTCTTGGGTGAGGCGCGGGCGCGAAGAGGAGGAGGAGGCGGCGATCGGAGAGAGCTCACTCACCGCCGGTGCTGGTGCTGGTGCTAGGGTTGTGCTCGTCGTCGTCGCCTTCCGCTTCAGCCTTCAGGGAGGAGGAGGAAGAAGAAGAGGGAGGCGTGAGGGGTGGCTGACTAGTGGGGCCCACATGGCAGTGTGCTTTTCTTGCCGCCTTGAAAGAATCTGGTTCTCTTCTGACTTCTCCCTTCCCCGCTGCAAAGTGGGCCGAAAGTGGGGTGACACGTGGGGCCAATTATTCCTGGCGGGCCCGGCTTAGCTGGTGTAGTGAGGGTTATTAATCTACAGAAACAAGATCATTAATTAATGTGCAGTGATGTTTAGCTTTGCCTTTCTTCGTTCATGTTTTATCTATCCTTCATTGATGTTTCATCGGTGGTTTGACCACGTTTCTTCGGCGAATCCTTGCTCGACTCATGCCTAATTCAATTTGTTGTCTTGTGTCAAGAGTTTGCAACATTTGTTTTGAGTAAAAACGCTCGAGTTGTTATAAAGTGTTCATTATATCCCTAGAATAGAAGGCTCCCCATTTCTTTTTCTTTTTTTTGAGAGGGGTACAACTCGAACGCACACTCAACTCACACCCCACGCACACCACCACACTCAAAAGGGACCGGCTAATGGCCAGGCGCCTGCGCAGGGAGGTTTGGCGCAGGCGCCTGCTCCCTTCGCTGCGTGCAAGCGCTACGTGCACTCGCCGGCATGTACACCTCGCGTAGAAAAAATTCCACTATCGCAAAACTTTTTTTCAATAAATGAAAATATGAAAAAACAGTAGAGATTTAGTGAAATTTTTTGCGCCTACACGATTTCGCAAATTATACGAGCAAAAATCTATCGACGTGAAACATAGAAAACAAAATAAGATTTATAATAAATAGAAAACAAAATAATCTATAATAAACGGAAAACAAAATAAATCTATAATAAATCAGACCTCGTGCCAAAAATTCCACTATCACAAAACATTTTTTCCAATAAATGAAAATGTGGAAAAACAGTAGAAATTTAGTGGAATTTTCACTAATTGAGTGCTAATTAAATAAAAAAATCAAAAAAAAATAGGAAAATATTTAAAATGGGTTGATTAGGATTTTAGAAGAATTATGAAATTTTTTCTACGCAATTTGGACTCCATATAAAATAGAAATGAAAAACAGTAATTTAAATGGAAAACGTACGTGTACGTGTATAGCGTGCCTGCATCGCCCGCAGCACGGTGGCCATCGCGCAGGCGCCTGCGCGATTTGGCTGGGCGCAGGCGCCTGCCAATTAGCCAAGCCGATTTCAAAAAGTTCGTTTTCACTTCTAGCAAACAGAGAACTTGATGTAAGTAGTTTTGTACAGCATGTCCAGTAAAATGTGGGGGAAAAAAAAAAGACGATGGATAGATTACATAGCGAATAGTGTGTTTAAGGGGGTGGGGATGGGACGCTAGTTATATAATTAAGGTGAAGTAGTGTGCTGCCTCATGTTGGAATACGTGAGATTAAGGGCCTGTTTGGTTTGCTGCCAAATCTGCCACAACTAACTAAGTTTAGGCGCGCCAGTGTTTGATCGTCTACTTTTGATTTATACGAAATAAACCTTCATCCAAAATTAGTAGCTAGCATTTCGACCTTTTCATGCTATATTAAAAAAACCTTAAAAACAAATTGGATTTAGGAACAAAAAAATCAGGCCTGAATGTTGTTGCTGATCACCACAGCTTCAGAATTTCTGGTAGTCGGTAGGGCAAACTATACATGGGTCATCGATGAGAGTTGCATAAACAAAAAAGATAGGAGCACATGGATATATTATATACATCGCTTAGCAGATGGAAGACACTGATAAAATGGCATGATCGCACGATGATCGCTGACCGGAACTGGCATATAACACCTTGCCGGTGGTTTATTTCAAGTGACGCCTATCCCTAACCCTAAGCAACAAGCGCAGCAATCCTACCAGATTGTGCTTTCCATGTTCCAAACACGCATGTCTTACTGTACTGATAGCGCCCTAAGCAAAACGAGTAATCCCCCAAAACCTTCCTTTTCAAGCTGCTTCTTCAAGCAGCATCCGATCGAAGTGCCACACACCTGCAACCAGATTACATAGTAAGAACTCGGCACGCCTCAGGCAAAGAACAGCGGGTAAAGCTTATTTTTTTCTGGCAAGACGCTAACCATGCCCCTTGCCAACTCTTCTGAGCTGCGCAACGTACTTAGATATCTTCTTGATGGCTTCAACCTTTCACAACAACAAGGGGTGCTTCAGCCAAGAATTATTTCAACAAAAGCATAGAAGAGAAATATGTAGAGTCTGGTGCAGGCTGAAAGTGCAAAAGCCCGCTCGATGTTTAACTTGGTTTAGTGGTTTTACCTGCTCCTCAAGAAATTCGCCTTCAATGAAGTCTATCAGCTGTGGATCGTTGCACCGTGATGCTACCTGTTCATTTTGGGTGAAAACTTTAAACAACTTCTGGTGTGCTATTACATATACTGCTGGATTTAGGTGGGATTGACAAATAACTTTCTTAAGTATATTTTAAATATGTTTTCAGCAAGGTTGCGAAAATAAGAAGCTTACACTGTGCAGACTGTGCAACTTCTCATTTACCACCTTTTCAAGAGCCAAAGCCAACTCCATAGCTGAAACCATAAGTGAGGCCCAAGTTAAAACGCAAGATAAACTGATACACATTAAATTTTGCAGAACAGTGGCACAAGATTCAAATCTTTTATGTTGATAGAAGAACTATCAATCTGCAATTTCGATTGTCGACTAAATTGATGGAAGGTAAGTGTATGACATAAGGAAATCACCAAAACAAGAGAAACTAACAGGATTTATAGGGGAAAAACTAAGCAAGTTCTGCTACATGACATCATTTTCAATTGCCTTTTTTTGTGCTTACAGTTTAAACAAAGTTTTTAACATAAATAAAATCTTTTTTGTAATCAGTAGAGGTCAGCCACAACATTTTTGCCAAGTAAAACATTTTTGAGATAATGGACAAGTTCCGGCCTCTGCATCGATTAAGTGAAACGTGTACAGTAAAAGTGAAAAGGCAGATGGCATTTTTTCTTCTTCCTCCAAAGAGGCATATATGCAATCATGAAACAGCCAGCTTTGCATTCATCTGCTTTAGTGATCTGCCAAAAGCCTGAACTCACATCGCTAATCTCCCACAGCATGCACACTCCTCCCAAGTCCCAAACACATAATATTCACATGCATAACCGGACACATGGAATCACACAACAAGCACAAACACATGCACCTTTCATGGTATTGTAATGCAATGCAAAAATAGCCAGACCCAGAAAGCTCAGTAGCTCACCATATAAAGCGTCTCCTTTCTCGGGGTGGTCGAACTCCGTCAAGGGCGTGACAATGGACTGGAGCCTCACCCTGCCTCCACGCTTGTTCTGACAAGAGAAGAAAAGACGGCATCTTTGGCGTTCGACGCATTACAATAATACAGGCTCCGACAATTGATGGGACAACCGAGGCAATACCTGGTACTTCATGAACTTCTCGGCGTGCCCCCTCTCTTCATCGCTCGATTCCTTGAAGAACCTGAGAGCAAGGGTAATCTTAGTGCCCTGTATATGCTGATGCCGTGATGCGCTGATGGCCAATTGAAGGTGGCGAGCCATGAGACTCACTTGGCAAAGCCCTTGAGAGCAACGTTGTCCCGGTCGAAGTAGGCGAAGAGGGAGTGGTACGCGTACGATGCGTTGTACTCCACACTACAATCAGAATATGTCCGGATTCAAATCCGATCCCAGGAATCACGAACAGAATCTTCGGTGGCGGTGGCTTGCAAAGACCAAAATCAGCTACAGAGGGCTAGAATTCTCCCGGATTTCAGAATTTTCATCCATTTCTGAATTTAAATCTCTTTTTTTTTCGATCCTACGGATGCACACGGAGTTTGGGGGGAAGTGTTTATAAAAAAAAAATTGGTAAAAATCTCCAGGGAAACAAAAGGGATGGCCAAGACTGGACTGACTTGATCTGCTGGTTGATGGCGACCTCGCAGTCGTCGGCGAACTTGTGCCTCGCGAGCGACTTGTCCTTGCCCTGCGGCACCAGCGAGAGCTCCCCCTTGACCTTGAGCTCCTCGAACGGCTGGAAGACCACCCCGCTGAGCACCTCCTTCCCCTTCCCCGCCGCTCCAGCGGACGGCACGCCGCGCGGCGCCGCCAGCCGCGCGGAGGAGGGGGAGGGGGTCGGGCCGGCGAGCTGGTTGGCGGCGGCCGGCGAAGGCGCAACCCTAAGAAGCATGGCGAAATGGGAGGGGGAGTGTGCAGTGCAGGTGTGCAGGTGGAGGTGGAGGTGGAGGTGGAGCAGCCGTGGAGGTGGAGGTGGAGGTGGACACTGTGCACTGCAAGTGGAGGCAGATACATGTAGGCGCGTGGAGATGCCGGATGGGGGACACGTGGACGGCTCGGATGGAATGTAGGGCAGGAGTGCGTGTGGAGGGCACGTGGCCAGGCCGGAGATATTATTATTGTTGTTGTTGTTGTTTCTTTTTTCCGTTTGATTTTTCCTCTAATTTCGACGGTCGTTTTGTTTGTCCATCACTCCATCTTTCATCTTAGAGCAGAAAATGTCGAAATGGTTGCGGCTGGATGATCCTATAAAGAGAGCTTGAAAAACCAGCTTAAAAATGTTAAGAGCCTTCTGATATGCGGAGTTTTGACTAGTTTTGTCTATGGCCTTGTTTGTTTCAGTGTTGAATAAAGTTGGGTTTTACTGTGGTCTAATAATTTAAAAAAGTGGTCTAATAATTAAAAAATAGTTTTACAATCTCTAAAAGGACTACTAAAAGCCGCGAAAAAAATTGCAAATTACTTCAATATGTAGGTTGTATAAAAATAACAAAATTTGTTATAATAAAACTCAACTCAACTTTAAGCTGAAACAAACAATAAACAAACATATCATCAAAAGCTACATTTTTCTTTCTTTCTTTTTTGGGTAGCATCAAACACCTATATTTGCTAAGCAATGTTTTGTCTGTTAGTAATAAACAACTACCCTTGCTCGGCAAGGCTAGAATAGCCCTTGCTCTAGATCCAAACACCCCCTTATTTTTTGCAGGTTTTTTGCTAGGAAGCCAAAAGTGCCTACAACAAGCTATTCAAAATGTAACATTATATTGGGTTTGCATTTTGTGTTATTAAATCATAACATAATTTGTGGTTCGATAGTTCGCCATGCATGCATGCATGTATGGTGCACAGGCCACAGGGGTGTTGGGCGCCACGTACGACAGCAACAAGAGCAAGACGCCGCCATCCCCTGCATGCATGGCAAACTATCGAACCACAAATTTATTCTTATAGGATCCAAGAGAGGTCCTTCGTCCGTTTATTCTTACTGTTCTGATTTGAGAAAGTTTTTAAAGATATATTTTACCCGCTAATTTTTGCTTACATATTGTCATTTTCTACCCAAAAAAATATTTTATCAAAAATATTTGAAATACAAATAAGTCGATTGATATGCCCTTTTTACAAACATATATAATTTGACTAATCGTTGATGTAGAACCAAACATCGTGCCTTGGGTGTCATTCTGAGATTGCGTCACCCCACCATATTAAATCCTAACAAAGAGTTGTGTCAGTATATAATGTCACGTGGATATAAATATAGGACCGTAAGTTAACCCTTTTAAATGAAGTGAAGTAGAAGTAAACCTAAGAGTCGTGCTATATACACGTGGACTAGAGACTCTAGGTGAATTTAGGTCAAGGTGTTATGGCTGCCATCGATCCATCCTTTCCCTCGAGACAGATTGTAAGTACATTTTGTTTTGTAGTACTATAACCGTTATGTTTTCACTGGTGGATTTCTGGTCGAATCACTGGCTTGGGAGGTGGACTCCGCAGCATATTATCCCTCTGTGTTTCCTCAAAACCATGAATAAACACATCACTATCCGAAATGGCATCAGCATATTGTGTCAGTATAGTAGTTCTTTACACCTCTTGGAACATTTTGAAAGAATGCAACAAACGGATCTTCAACTACGAGTATCCATTCAAATAAGGAATTGAAGTTCTTCAGGCCATTAGACTTGATCTTTTGAACTGGATGGTAGCTTTTGGGATAGATGATCATGGCTAATCTGCAATATAACCAGCTTGCTGGATAGCTGTTCCTGTATATAACCCTTTTGTTCCTTCTTCTATTAATGGATATATTTGGCAGAGCCACAACCAAAAGTTTTTTTATAAAAAAGTTATGGTTTTCACTGGGTAGGCCGAGCGTCAATCATCCTCTTCAGCTCGTAGGGTGTTACATTGATGTCTGCTGTGCACCAGGTTTACTGTATGGAGATGCTGCTCTTCCAGCTGAAAACTCCATGATATGATGGAATCCAAATCTTGGTGCTGCTCAAATTTCACACGCTGCCTGAAAAATCAATACCAGACTACTATGGTAGTTTATAGTTTTTTGAAGCAAGGCCGGAGGACTGCCGTGTATTCAAAAGTAGTGTAACACCCCAACCCAATCGGCTCAGAGTATTACGATCTCTACAAAAACACTACAAATTTCAACAGTATCTCCTTTGTTTATATGGACATCCATGACAGGCAATTTATATCCAAAGTACAAATAAACATTTCTATCAACTGGTAGCTAGCCAATCTAAAACCTACAAAAATTGCATCTCTCGATTATACATGGGTATAATCATCTCCAAACATCAATATGTAATCAACGGTAAACTTAAAACCAACTCACGGGTCCAACTCAACAAAGCCCTTTACCAAAACCAACTATTATTAGTTTATTACCTTTAAGAAAGACGACGAAGACATTAAGCAATAAACAAGTCCATTGTCCAACAAATGGAATAAATGCAAAGTTCCACACAACCTGGAATAATAAAAGGATCTCTAATTGGCTTAGGTATAATTAACTAAATTTGCTAAGTCCTACAATTATTTTAAGGTACAAGTGAGCTTGTGCCGAAAAGAACTGTGCTACGACCCCCATGCATGTCGTCTTCAAAGATTACCTAAAAACCAAATAAAGCAAGAGTGAGTATCGGAGAATACTCAGCAAAGTATATGCATAAACATAAGGAGCATCAAGATCTCTTGACAATTACATTAAAAGAAAACAATCATTATATCAACCACTCCATCAACTCACTCTGCAAGCATTCGATGCAATGCAATGCACATGCGTCTGTACTGTGAGCTCATACCGGTATAGCTAGGTGTGCACCCGTCGATGCCACACCTTGCCCGTCCTTTTCAGACGGGACCAATTACTCCACTCCCGTGGAGTGCCTACTAAGTAGGACTTTAGAACACTCCGGACTAGTCACTTTTGACTTTCTCACCGACCTGACTCATATGCTGAAACAACCTGTTACGACAATCACATATTAACATATAGATGGCATCACTCTTAGACGATTAAACCACAATCACTCCACAGCTATAGGATTAGATTTCGAACAATAAAATTTTTATTCCTTTTTCGATAAATGTTTCGATTACAAATATATCCTGCCTTTACAGTAGGTCACCCCAACACACACATTACCAAGTAATAAGTGATTAAATACATATATATTTTTATATTTTTATATATATACAAAGTATATTCAGACAAACATACATATATTACAACTTCTCTTTTCTTCTTTTTTCTTTTCTTTTCTCCTCTTATCTATCCAATCTTTATTTTCCGGGGCGCTATTCGGTCCAAGACCCCGCAATACCGTCGTGTTGCTCTGACTGCTCCACGTGATCTGCACATCACCAACAGCACAAATCAACCACAAATACAAATAGTTAGCAAATTTCTAAACAGTATAACGCGCTAACTAAGATTCAACTTTGATAAAAGAAAATTTATAAGCCGTCAGAATTTTAGTAGCAATATGATCATAGGGACACCAGGTCGTCCGGGCCAGCCGGTCTCCCGCACCGCTACTATCTCGTCATACGGTAGATAATACAAACCTGAGCCAAGAATGACCATTCAAAGCCAAAATCCCACATTAAAATGACCTGCTGCTGCCCAGCAGTAAAGGAGCATAGAGCAGTACAACTTAGCAGCCAAGGACATGGGAGGCACACCACCCAAGCATATAAGCCAACAGAAGCAGGGTAAGGTGCATGCCAAGAGCTGCATGCATAGCTAGCTGTCCTGGACAGCAACAGAGGCAGCAGTAAAGAATCGCTGAATCACTGCCCAAAAATGAAACCACCTTGCCCATAGTTTCCTTTCCTGGAAACCACCTGCCTGCATCTTCCAACACTTGGCAGCCTGAAAAGGAACACGTACCACCCTCATAGCAGCCAGGATACCACACCTAGCCACCATACCCACTCCCACACTTACCCCATTTGGTAAGAGCAGCGAGTCCCTCTCAACCAGCCACCCCAAAGCCAACAAAGCAAGCCAGCAGCGAGCACCAGGAGCAAGGAGGAGGAGGAACAACAAGGCAAGCCAGCAGCAAGCATCCAGGAGCTGAAGGAGGAGGAGAACCAAGGCTGCTGCCCATTGCTGCCTCTCCAAGCAGCCAGGAGCTAAAGGAGGAGGAGAGGGAAGCAAATCGGTCAAGGGGAAGGCAGGGAGCTTGGAATCACCATCACTTCATCTCAGCTCCTCCACAACCACAGTAAGAACACACATACAGATCATGCTAGCATTAGCATTAAAATGCACATGCACCACCTAGACTTGCATGCACAGCATCATTTAGTATCGGATTAGGCACTAATAGCAACAACTCAACCATAGAACTCACATGCATATCCAGATTATAAACCTTCCAATAGCAAGAGGATGCTAGTACCTAGTAGGCTCACATGCACACCCCCTTGCTACTAGCAGCATTGATAGTCATCAATAAGAGTATAGCATGTGCCGATGCCTTCCGGCGATAGGGAACATCGCGGAAGCTCGCAGGCACAGGCATCGTCCATTTATGCAGCCGCAAATGCAATGGAAAGCAATGGATTGACCGAAGCGTAAGCCGTTTAACCTACGGTTGCCGATCGGGAGTTCTAATAATCTACTCAAGCTCCCCGGCGCTGTTTCGACCATTAAATCTACCACCGAGACCATCCAGTAGATATTTGGCTAGAAGCTTCAATTAATCTTACCCCATTTCAATTTTTCAGCAAACATGCAAAACCATATCAAGATAGCACTAAGGTTCAAGAACTCGCTACTCGGTACTGACTCGGTGAGGTATCGAGTAGCGAGTACTCGGATTACTCGGGAGTACTCGGAAATTACATGGTTGAATCACTGGCTTGGGAGGCGGACTCCCGCATCATATTACCCCTATGTGGTTCCTCAAAACCATGAATAAACACATCACTATCTGGAATGGCATCAGTTTGCCCATCTTTGCTCTTAGTATAGTTCTTTACACCTCTTGGAACATTTGAAAAGAACGCAACAGATGGATCTTCAACTCGGAGTATCCATTCAAATAAGGAATTGAAGTTCTCTAGGCCATTATATTTGATCTTTCGAACCGGATGGTAGCTTTTGGGATAGATGATCATGGCTAATCTGCAATATAACCAGCTTGCTGGATAGCTGTTCCTGTATATAACCCTTTCGTACCTTCTTCTATTAATGGGTATATTTGGCAGAGCCACAGCTAAAAGTTTTTTTTGAAAAAAAGTTATGGTTTTCACAGGGTGCGGCACCTCAACACGGTGGAGCAGCTTCAGGACTACCTCCACCTTTGGAACCAACTTCGTGATGTGACGCTCACAGATGCAGCTGATGAGATCATTTGGACTCCAACCTCGAATGGTCAATTCTCCACTAAGTCGGCCTATCATTTCCAATTTCTGGGCAGCACAGGCTGGTTCCTCGGAGACACCATCTGGAAGGCACAGACAGAAAACAAATGCAATTTTTTTGCCTGGTCTCTCGCCCATGGACGCATTCATACGGCTGACGTTCTGGCTCGAAAAGGATGGCCACACCAGCCCATCTATCCTTTATGCCAAAATAGTCCGAAAACCATTAACCATCTGACTCTCCGTTGTTTGTACTCTGAAGAAATTTGGAATGAGGTTCTCAATCAATACCCTCAAACGCCTAGATGGACGAACAACATGAGCTTCTGCGACTGGTGGATTGCGGCCTCTTTCCAGACAGTCGACAAAGCGGCCAAGAGGGTCCTAAATGGAAGGAAAGAAATAGACGCATTTTTCAGCATAAGAATCTTCCCTCTAGGATTCTGGTTGATAGAATTTTGGAAGAGGTGAGGGGATGGAGCATGGGGCTTCTTGCTGCCCCAATGTAATTCCCTTTTGTTTTTCTAGCCGTGGCTAGGTCTTTGTACAGTGTACAGTTCTCTTCTTCTTAATGAAATGGCAGAGCGCCTGCCCCATTTTGTTAAAAAACAGGGTAGGCTGAGCGTCAATCATCCTCTTCAGCTCGTAGGGTGTTACAGTGATGTCTGCTGTGCACTAGGTTTACTGTATGGAGATGCTGCTTTTACAGCTGAAAACTGATCCATGATATGATGGAATCCAAATCTTGGTGCTGCTCAAATTTCACACGCAGCCTGAAAGATCAATACCAGATTACTATGGTAGTTTATAGTAGAAGCTCTGTCGGTAGCTACACTAGTTAGCTCTAATCAATCTTTCCTAACAATAGGCCACTCGCTTTGGTAGAGCCTCAAAATCAAACTTCATTCTGTTGATGCCACTAATGAGTGCTCCCTCTTCAAGCCTCATGATCTTAACTAACTATTTTTCAAAAGATTGTGATGCTATCTGATACAAAATGGATACCATTGAATTCGTATTTAAACGTACTTTCCAATTAATGACTATGATTTTGTTATTATAAACAATATATTATAAGGAATATTAAGAGCCAGATTTTTTTTTTCCGGTTAGCCAATAAACCGCTGGCAATGGTTTTTAAGCCTAAACAGTTTGGTAAACCCTGGAAGGTGGTGTTAATTGGACGTGTGTAGAGGCAAGTCTGATACTTGTGAACCAGTGTTAGGTATTCCATGTTGCCAACTGCTGCTGCTGATCTTACCAGCCTTCTAAGGCTCATTCATCTGACTAGTACAAAGCAGTAATAATTGTACCACTCGGAGCCCATCTTTGCAAGCAGACGATTCCTCAACCTTGCTGAGAATGTTGCATGGTGCAGGCTGTTCATGTTCTCCCAGTGATGAACCTGTCAGATTGGAGTTCTGAGAAGATAATGGCATAGAGACCAAGCATTGTTGTTGATTAGACCCCGCTGGTTAGGACACAATACCAAACTAAGCGAGTGTCACCACAGAATTTTCCATTTCACCTAACCCTTTATCTGGTGTCCGGGGGCACTCATCTTATTCTTTTCTCAAAGAAGAGAAGGCAAGATGATGCTATTATTCGGCACCGATCGGTAGGGCCGTCTCTGAAGATCCAGCACCAAACCAAATTGATGGTAGAATGTGCTGATTAATTTATGATGTTCCACTTACCACTAGGTGCCCTCATCAGATTAAATAGTCATAATAGATATATCTGGGTGTACTTTTATTCGAAAAATATGAATAAAAGAAGATCGGTTTTGCTCAAACGTGTGCGCCTGCTTCACTATGCTGGGCCATTTGGATCTACAGAAACAAAGCTATTTTTGATAAATGCATAATAAAATCACCTCTCACGATACTTCATTTGGCTTGCTCTAATATGAATTATTGGGCGGGTATGCAAAAAAGGAATTGGGACGACATTTTGAGATGTTGTGCCCAACAACTGAGCGTTTTTGTTGCAGGTCTGAATCAAAACACAGGAAATGGGGAGAAGAGGCAGGATGACGTACAAGCTGGTGCATGACCCAGATGAGGGGTGTTCAGGGTTGGTTGAGCAATGAGTACTGATACCCAACAAAAAGGAAATTGGAGAAAAGATTTCACCGCTCTGAGATGGATGATGAGTTCTAAAGCTTTTGGTTTTTGTTTTCTGAAAGAAAACTCCTAGCGGTTTATCATGTTATGTGTTCTGTAATCCGCCTAAAAATTGTTGGGGGTGTGTTCCAGCTAAATGATAGCTCTTAGAACCTGAGACTTGTATGTCAGTTATTTCCGTGTAGGGTGGTTGTCTCCGAAATTATGCTGTGTTTCCATTGTCATGATGGTAATGGAAATTGGGGTTACACAAAAAAATGTGTGCGCCTGCGTTTTATCGCAGGTGATTTTGTCTCACCTAGATCTGCCGCAACGCTGCCATCTTCCGTGTTTCCGGCCTCCACCGCCTGTCTTCTTCTTTGTCTCCGGTCGCCGTCGCGGTTAGGGTTCGATTAGGTTTTTGGATGGGTTCAGAGTTTTTATCGAAATTGACCCCTGATTTAGCCATATCAAATTAGGTTTCTTTTACTAGAGCACACGAGCGGTGGTCGACGATTATGATTGCCATTTGGAAACCCTGAACATTAGTGGGCTTAGCTTATTGTTAGTGACTTTAATGTTAGGTGAGGAGCAACGCACAGGATTTCTCTTCTGGCCATCACACCTTTATTGTTGCTTACATTGCAAATCTCATCTTTTCATTTTTGATCGAACAAATCTCATCTTTCCGGAGCAATGCATATACATATTATACTTCTTGTAATGTTTGGTGAGATGCTGTGGTGGATTGGCCAATTGACAGAACCGTCTGTACCAGAAACCAGCAGCACTTCTACCATCCCTCATCCCTTTCTGTTCTTCTGCTGTTATCAAACAAACTAGCGACAGGTAGATCAAACGGAACGAGCATAAATTCTCGATTTTATTTTCTAAAAAAAAAGAGAGGGAGAAGAAATTAAGCTCTGCGAATAAAAAGGACAGAAGAACTGAAAGCACTGCTACAGTTGCAGTCATCTCAGTTTCAGTGCAAGAAAGGTGATGCGTTGCCATGCAATGCAATGCAACCCAAGAGGAAGAGGTGATGGGGATTCAGTTGCAACCACCCTCTTTCAGGTTAGCCCAAGGGTCAGTGTTCATGTTGCTTCAGCAGGACTAGACCTTCACCATTATAGAGCGACAGAGGTGCACGGCACAGGAGGTGAGAGAGAGAGAGAGAGAGAGAGAGAGAGAGAGAAACTCTGAAGAAATTAGAGAGAGAGACGGGGGGAGGATGAAGGCAGAGGGCAGTCAGAAGATGACGGTGGTGGTGCAGCCTCCAGTTGGGCTTCGGAGCATGGTGGGCTCCCTGGTGGCCTTCTTCATCGTCGCCAGCTTCGTCTCCGTCCTGCTGGACAGAGGCCAGCAGTCGCAGGTGCGGCTGCACGGGCACCAGCTGAGCCTGAAGGCGGCGGACGAGGAGCGCTCGGCTGATGGGCTCCTGGGCTCCGGCGAGCAGTGCAACTGGTCGTCGGGGAGGTGGGTGTACGACAACGCCTCCCGGCCGCTCTACTCCGGGCTCAACTGCGCCTTCATCTTCCCCGAGGTGGCCTGCGACAAGTATGGCCGGAATGACACCATGTACCAGCACTGGAGATGGCAACCCCATGGATGCGACCTTCCAAGGTATCATCTTTTTTTTCCTTCATGCATGTTTCCATATAATAAGAGTTGGGGTGGTCTACTAAATTAAGTCTAGCTCAAACATTGCATTCCAAATCTGAAATTGGCAAATTGCAGTGCTAGTTGTCACTTGTCAGTTGTAACTCAGTGTTGCAGACTGCAGAACTTAATGATTTTTCAGGGTAAGAATCATTGTGCTGTTTTCGACAACCACAAAGGAAATTGAGGTGCCTCTTGCCTTTCAATACTTCAAGTACATTATTGCGCAAAACCGGCTTAACTTCGCTTGAAAAAATCGGCAGAGCTTCTCCCTTCTTTTTGAAAAGAAAAAATATTTTAATTATGTTGAAACAGGTAATTGTTCAGATAACGAATTGTTACTTGTTTATAGTTTTAAAAAAAGCAAATATCTCACGCTATCCGGCGTATAAATGAAAACAAACATTCCAGAGAATTTAATGGCCATTGAAAGGCCAACATGAGAAAAAAAAAATTGCATCTTCTGCTTATTCTGTCCCTATTCCATATGCTTTGTGAACATATATCATATTTGGCATTTACAGCTTTCATCAAGCCCTAGTGCAAATGGTATTTATGACAGGATGCCAATTTTTCACATTGTGAAAACAGATTCAATGCCACAAAGCTGCTTGAAAAGCTCAGGAACAAGAGGCTGGTCTTTGTAGGCGATTCAGTCAACAGGAACCAGTGGGTTTCCCTCGTGTGCATGGTGGAGGCCTCCATACCTGACGGCCGCAAGGCCCGTGTTTTCAACGGCTCGCTTATTTCCTTCAAGGCATTTGTATGCTTTTCATACCTGTTCATGCTAAATTCTCTTCAAATATAAACTATCTGGAAACATATAGCATTTTCTGTTAGCTAAACTGCATTATTCATTTCAGGAGTACAATGCCACAATAGACTTCTACTGGTCACCACTACTCCTGGAGTCAAACAGCGACAACCCCATAATTCACCGAGTAGAGTATCGCATCATAAGGGCAGAAAAGATTGAAAGGCATGCCCGTGTCTGGAATGACGCCGACATTATTGTTTTCAATTCTTACCTTTGGTGGAGGAAGCAGAAGGCCGATATGAGGATGAAGGTCATGTAAGTACATAGCTTTCCTACTCATCAGGCATCACATCGACATGCACAATGTCAGCAAGAAGCACGAGTTAACTGACGAAAATATGCACAAGTTCATCAAGTCCCCAATCTAATGAGCTGGGATTTGGGAGCCGACAAGCACTCTGATATAACATGCAATGCATCGATCTTTTTCCATGGCCAGGTATGGCTCATTTGAGGATGGTGATGCGAGGTTAGACGAAGTGGAATTGGTCGACGGTTTCGAGATAGCTCTGAAGAAACTAACCGAATGGCTGGGAGCAAACATTGACAAGAACAAGACCAGAATCTTCTTTGCAGGCTCATCTCCTACCCATACCTGGTGAGAGAATTACAACTCTCGCATGATAAATCATTTTTTTTTTAAAAAAAAAAACTCTTGCATGATAAACTTTGCCAAACAATCACAATCCTAGTTAATTTCATTGTCAGATACTGAAACACTGCAAATTGTAACCAAGTGCATGCAAAAAAAAAAAAATCACTTTTTTCCCAGGGCTAGCGACTGGGGTGGAGATGACAGCAACAAATGCCTGAACGAAACGGAGCCGATCCAGGAAGAGGGGTACAAAGGCGCGACCACAGATTACAGCATGATGAACACGGCCAAGAAGATCTTTGGAACACTGGAGCAGAAAGGGATCCATGTCCAGATTCTGAACATCACCCAGCTGTCTGACTACCGCATCGACGCTCATCCCACGGTGTTCAGGAGGCAGTTCGTCCCTCTGACGAAAGAACAGATCGCCAACCCGAGCAGCTACGCGGATTGCTCGCACTGGTGCCTCCCGGGTGTTCCTGATGTCTGGAACGAGTTCTTGTATGGGTATCTCGTGCACCAATGATCTTCATGTGCATATACATCGATCGATGCGATCTTTGGTGATCTTTTTTGGGAGGAAATTGATTATATAGGACATGGCCTTTTACATTTACGTGTAAAGACGGAGAAAGAAAAGGAAGAACATGAGAGACATGGAAGGAACCTTGGATCATCGACGTAGAGTAGAGATGAACATAATTTTGCTCTGAGATGTTAAATATGTCAACCAGGCCAGTCTGTTCTGTTCAGCCCACAGAAATTTATGACGTGGCCGAAAATGGCGAAATGTCGAAACCGCGATTCATGTTGCCTACATATGGCAAGTGATGTATGTGTACACATACATACATACCCATACCAGTGGCGTAATCGTCAACAGAAGGAAAAATACTAGCGGCAACAATTAGCACATGCTTCTTGCTAAACCCTAATCAGCTTCAGCTGCCAAATCAAAGCTTTGATGAGAGCCCGTGCTTAATTTGGATTAATACTATATTGACATTGGCATCGGATTGCCATGGGGTGATATTAATTAGGTCTGATCAAGAAGCGGATGCCTAGAACAACCACAATATTTATCTACAAGTAGGAATTTCCCTAGATTAAACAGGGCAGGAGACATCTTTAATTTCTTTGACATCACATGGTAGTCCATGTTTAGAAGGAATTAATAATCTTAAGTCAATAGGAGTGCAACTGTTTTCTTGAAGCAAATCAATAGGTTATCCTTGAATATATGTTAATATATTAAATATTTTCTTGATGCATATGTAATCTATACTATGTGAGTGTTCTTTAGGCAAAAGGTATAATACAATATGGAGGGAAATATTATAGCAAGAAAATCGTAACATATAGGCATATAGCGTTTCGGTTGCAGATCTGAAATATTTATTGCCGATCCGACGGTTGATATTTAAGAAATGAGCAGAGCCATGGCCCATGGAAATGCTTAATTTGCTGTGAGCTGCACGGAGCTGACTGCTGAGCAGGAGCTGTGCTTAATATGCTGATGCCGGCTGTATCGATCTCATCTTGCATATAATATAATTTAATAATTAATTTAGGCTTGATGCGCAGTACGTACGTACTCTACTTACGTAGATATCATATAGTAGTTATAGTAGTAGTAGTATAATATATGGCGGGAAATGAATAATACAAGTGGGCATGGGCATGGAGGGATGGCCTCATGTCGCGCGCGCTCGCATCGCAGCTGCTACATACTCCTATAAATAAACACGCATCACACACCAACGCCCCACCTGTTTGTTGCAGCCGATTCATCCATCCATTCCAAATTTCCAATTCCATTCGTCCAAGAAGCAATCGATATTCCATGGAGGATCGTCCATCGGAGGGATTGGCTGGTTGATTGAAGAAGAAGAAGAGGAATTAGAGGACATGGACGGCGGCGGCGGCGGCGGCCGCGAGGGGGAGTGGCGGCGGTGGGCGGTGCTGGGGGCGACGGTGTGGATCCAGGCTGTGACGGGGACCAACTTCGACTTCTCGGCCTACTCGTCGGCGGTGAAGGCGGCGCTGGGGGTGTCGCAGCAGGCGCTCAACTACCTGGCCACCGCCTCCGACCTCGGCAAGGCCCTCGGCTGGTCCTCCGGCCTCGCCCTCCTCTACCTCCCGCTCCCCGCCGTCCTCCTCCTCTCCGCCGCCGCCGGCCTCGCCTCCTACGCCCTCCAGTACGCCCTCCTCCTCCGCCCCTGGCCGCCGCCGCTCCTCCCCTACCACCTCGTAAGCCGCCTCCTCCATCTCCTCATCCTGTTGCTTTCATGACTGCTCCAATCCCATCCACACACACACCACAGATGTGCTCAACTGCAGTCGCTGCCACACCATACCTCCGCATTCATGGCTGTGATCACGATTGGTTCATACCAACCACCAGTCATCCATGGATTTGCAGTCACCAACACACCACAGCATCATATATACACGCTGATGCTGATTTTGAGAACATTAATCCGTACTCCTGAAATTTTAAAGTTTAATTTTCAGGACACACACACATAAATAAATGTGCTGCATAGAAAAATACAGGCCATACATACATACATACATACATACATATATATATTTTGTATTTTGCCTGAAGAAAAGGCAAAACGTCGAGCACCATTCGATCGTTGCTCTCTATCCCACCGGCCATTATCCCTCCTTATCTTCTGCTCTGAACTGCCCTTCATCTGTCTGCACCACATGCCAGCTGAATAAGCATACCAGCTGGTCCACTCCATTCTTCATCCGTTGTTGGGGTTCAGTAGCTAGGACACTGGGCAATCTGTGACAGTGGCGCCGGTGTATATTAGTATATGCATACACATATATATATGCACACAATACACACTACAGTCACATACATCTAGGCATGCAGGGGGCAAGCAAGGATAGGGGCACTTCACTATCATGTGGCCAGGCCCAGCATCAATCGCTTGCTTCCCACCCAATAACATCAGCATCACTCGTGCTTTGTGTTGACTATCAGATGGCATAATGAGCTCATGAGCCAGCTACCATTCCTCTCCACCATGGATATGTTCTGCTCCACTAAATGAAAGTGAATATATTCTGCTTCACCAAAAACACTATCACTCCATGTTATGGTAGCTGCCTGCCACACCTAATATTCTCTAGTCCTTTTAATCTTCACACCACAAACTACATAGTTACTGTGCCCAGATAGCCATCCTGGGAAGGGCAATTATCAGTGCTTCTGGCTGTCAAGCTACAAAGCACCCTTTTTAATATCTGTTTCAATAAATGAAGCAGGCACTTTGCCACTAGACATTCACTGCAGCACAGCCATAGGTCCCAGGCTATTGATTAGTTTTCCTGCATCATAAAACGCAAGGCATGCATACAGCACTGCAGATCGAGAGTGGCAAACAAAAGCAATGCCTTTTCCCCATTGAAACGGCACCAGAACAAAGCTACTATATATGCAAGCAAAGAAAAGGACCTGGCATACAAGAAAATCACAAGCACATCATCCAGATACCTCAAAAAATCACCTGTGAGCGCATCACACAATCCTGTTGCATTGCATCCACCTGCTTCATATTTTATTCATTCAGCAGCAGCACGGAAAGCATCGTCGTGATGAGATACTCAAAGTCCAGGCTGGGGATAGAATGTTTACTTAGCTGCAACCAGCCATTCTCTTTCATTCAGTGATTCCTAAGCCTTGTCCAATCCCATCATTCAGACCACATGTTTGTGTACTCAGAGCTGTTGCAAAACTTTTTGAACCAACAACCAAAACTTATCAGTAAATTTGTTGCACAGGCGTATTGCATATCAGGTATTGCATAGCACTATTAATTCCTAGTAGATGATTGATTGTGCATTCTTTCTTGGATAACTCGCATCAAATTCATGGATTGGTCGCATTGGTACACACACTACAACTCCCCCGGAAGACAACTGTTTGTGGCAAATGCATTGAAACCAAGATGTATGAACAACTAATTTAAATTGCAAATGGGAGCTCAGCTAACATATGTGAAAGGTGAACTGTCCGAGTGATTTCTGATTCATGCCTTCATGTGCGGCCGGCTTTGCAGGTGTTCTTGGTGTGCCTGGTGGCAGGATGCAGCATCTGCTGGTTCAACACGGTCTGCTTCGTGCTCTGCACACGCAGCTTCTCCGCAAGCAATCGCCCCCTGGCCCTCTCCCTCTCCATAAGCTTCAACGGGTTAAGCGCCGCCCTGTACACCCTCTTCGCCAACGCCATCTCCCCTTACACCCCATCCATCTACCTCCTCCTCAACGCCGTCCTCCCTCTCGTCGTCTCCATCGTCGCGCTCCCGGTGATCCTCCTCGGCGACGGCCACCTCCAGCTCCAGAGTGTGAGTGCGCCCAAGCACGACAGGCGCGTCTTCCTCGGCCTCTACATCCTGGCATTCACCACCGGGATATATCTGGTGATCTTTGGGTCCTTCACCACGACCAGCTCCGCTGCATGGGTCATCCTGACCGGCGCCATGGTCCTCCTCGCCCTCCCCCTCATCATGCCTGCTGCCTCTTCCAGCTGCTCTCGCCAGGACACGCATGCGTGTTGCCCTGACCCAACCTCACCGCTCAACCCTCTCCTGATAAGCAGCGATCACCAGAGAGATTCCAACAGCATGGTGCAGAAACCAGGAGCAGGAGCAGGAGATGAGCAGCTGCATCTGCAGGGGTGCTGCTGCGGGGCGGCGCTGGAGAAGGGCCGGCTGCTGGTGCTCGGCGAGGAGCACAGCGCGAAGAAGCTCATCCGGTGTGTGGACTTCTGGCTCTACTACGCGGCCTACTTCTGCGGCGCCACCGTCGGGCTGGTGTACAGCAACAACCTGGGGCAGATCGCGCAGTCGCTGCACCGGCAGTCGCAGCTCACCATGCTCCTCGCCGTCTACTCCTCCTGCTCCTTCTTCGGCCGCCTTCTCTCCGCATTCCCCGACTTCCTGCACAGGTCTCTCTTGTTCATACACACGCTTGATGCTTACAGTATGACTTAACCTTCACCAACTGAACTGGCCTCCGGACTGACAATGAAATTTTGCAAATTTATGTGTGTGTATATGCAGGAAGGTGTCGTTTGCTCGAACAGGATGGCTCGCGGCTGCGCTGGCTCCCATGCCAGTGGCCTTCTTCCTGATGTGGAGATTGCCCGAGGAGAACACTCTGGTGGCAGGAACAGCGGTGATCGGCCTGACCTCAGGGTTCATCTTCGCCGCGGCGGTGTCGGTGACCTCTGAGCTGTTTGGGCCCAACAGCATCGGTGTGAACCACAACATCCTCATCACCAACATCCCTCTCGGCTCCCTGCTCTACGGCCAGATTGCTGCCCTTGTGTACGATGCAAACGGCATCAAGATGATGCTGCTGGACAGCCGTACTGGCAAGCTCGACACCATGGTGATGTGCATGGGGGCAAAGTGCTACTCCACCACATTCTTCGTGTGGGGGTGCATCACATTGCTGGGGTTGGCGTCAAGCATAGCCCTGTTCTTGAGAACAAAACCAGCTTATGCTTCTGTTGCTAGTCACTGTAGTTGTAAACACCTTAGCCAGGTCTCCAGTTGACAGAGGAACTCTGCTCTTAAGCCATGGCTAGCTTCTACAAGTTTTTAATTGGGTTCTAGCTGGACCGGGTTAGATGCAATACATGTAACAAACACCATCACCAGATTCATCGATACAGCAGAAAATTATCAGCCTATCAGCTGGGATGCCAAGGGCAGAGTCAGTATTCTGCTTACATGGCATTGATGTAAACAAGCAAGCCCAATATTGCAAGAAATTGAAGTAGCTCTTTTTTTTATGATCGAGTGGAGTTATGTGTGGATGCATCAAAACGAGGGAATTTCACCATGTTTACTTTTGATATGTACAAGGGTAGTATTTTTAGGACATCACCATCAGCGAGAGCTTGTGCTTGCAGCTGCTGCAGCCAGCCCCATCTGGAACTCTACTTGCAGAACCTCTCCTTGTTATAGCTGACAATCATAATAATCATTAAACACCAAAAAACATCTTCAGTAAGCACAAATAATGCATGAAGGACCAAAATCAGCTAACCTTCATGACTATCACCCTATCAGTTCTTTGATCTTTACATTATGTCGAACAAAGTGTAACCAATCATAGACCCACGCACCCAGTCATTAAATTTCTAAAATTCTGTGACTTCTTGCATCATTACCTGATTATTTTAGGCTAATAACAAAGTCTGACTAAGCCCTGTGGGTGCGTGGGTATGGAGGAATCAAATGACAGTCCTAATACCTTAAGATAAATAGGCAGCTGGGAACTAAATAGAAGCAATTGATCACAAGTTCATCAACTACGATGAAGTTTTAGTGGACCAGCCATGTTAGCAGATTTTGACCTGTTATGCTTTGGCCTGCCAGAGTTAACAGTGCCTCTTTCTAACCTGTAGAAAATCTGTAAACAGTAAAATGGGCAACACTCTGAAAAAAGCATAACATTAAATATGACAACAGTAAATATGTCTCCATTGTTATGAGAAAAAAGCACACAGTTAAACTTTCGTAGAAGCTACCATCCAGCAATTTCATACAAGTATATGGCAAATGTTGCACAAACTGCAAATATGTGACACCCACATTACCTCAAACAATAGGCTATAACTGAAGAACGGGAATAACACAAATAAATTGATAGAGCCCGTAAATCTATCATTCTTTTCTCATTTGTTCATCATTCTTCCGCCATGGATTCAAGGCATCTCTCATAGCTTGACCCTCTGGACTGCTTTCCCACGCTCTTTGTTCTGACTCTAATGCAGTCACCTTCTCATCTGTAGCACAAAACCAAACAAAAGATATAATCAACATTGTTATGCGCCAACAAGCAGAACCTGGGTAGGATGAATAGCACAAGAAAAACATAAATCATAAAAAACGCAAGTTTGAAGTGTTAATGATGAAAGGTATAGTGACCAAGTGACCAATCAAATTTAATTACATGTAACGAGGAAACATTGGCAAATGATTTGTTCAAAGGCCAGTGAAATTTCAGGGTGACCTCTTATGAACCAATTGTGCATCTAGGTATTGAATTTGGATGAGACAATTTGATCTGTGCAAAACACCCTATTATCTGTGCAAGATCTACAGCTTCGTTCCCGATTATAAACTGAGATCAATCGCGTGCAGGTGCAGGAGGGGTCACGCACAGAAGCCGGTGTGGATCATGAAGAGCTCCATGGATGCGCCTATGGCCGCGCCGCCGGCGGCAATCTTGAGGTACCAGCCCAGGAACCTACTCATATGTCCTTCCTTGCCCCTTGGCCGCGGCCAAGATGCGATCTTGTTCTCTCGCGCTGTCGACCAGCGACAGTTCCCTGAATCTGCAGTCGGCCATGGAGGGAAACAGTTCAGATGGAAGAATCGCAGATCAGGCGCAGGTCTGCGAGGGAGAGGGAGAGGCTGTACCCTGCAGCTCTCAGAGTCGGAACACAAATACGGCCGGAGACGGGGAGGATGGGTTGCGGCCGCCGGCGGGTGGCGGCGTTCAGGCCATCCCTACACGTAAAAATGCAAACCAAGCGGAGGAATCGGGGGAGGGCAGCGTCGTTGGAGGATGGTGCTGCAGGGGGGAGGAGGCTTGGAGGACGGCGGCGCTGCAGGAAGGGCGGCGCGGCGCGGCGGCGTGGAGTGGAGTGCTCCTCGGGGTCGGGGGTCTCACAAGTCTCAACACAAGTGGAAGAAGACTAGTCGCAAATTTTTAACATAACGAACCATATGATTATGAACCGTAAGTTAAATTGAGAAAATTTGACGGAATTCATGTCCCTGGGCAAACTGACCTTAATAAGTAACTTTGTGTAAAGTGACACCGGACACGCAAATTTTTCACACATGATATTTTTGATTTTTTATTCCTTTTATCTATTTTCATATTCATTTTCTCCATTTTCGATGATGAAATGACGAAAGTGTGCATGTTCTCCCTCTTCCCTCTTCCACCAACACCCACAGCCGTAAGCCCATCTTTTTATGGGGAAACAGAGAAAATGATGAAGAAATAGAGAAAAAGGAAAAATAATAAAAAAATACCAAAAATATCTTGTGTCGAAGAATTTCGCCTGTCTGTGTCATTTCGCGAAAGGTCACCAAATTTCATGTCAGTTTGTCCTAGATACATGGATTGAGTGCCATCCATCGGATTTTCCCTATGTTAAATAGGTGGGTACATTTGTGATTATGTTATCTAGGATTTCGATCTAGGCCTCGTTTGTTTCAGCTGAAAGTTGCTGAAAACTTTAATCTGAAAAAGTTGTGATGTAATCACGTCCATCATAGATAGGATCAACACTACGTCAACATGGTGGTCATCAAGATTTTCATCGACTACTTCGCTAACATCGACGTCGACAAGCTTTCGATCGACTACTTCATCTTCGATCTCTTCATTTACAACAAGTTGGCGACACTTTATGGCATCATCTACTACATCTACATGTACTACGATGTCTACGGCTGCATGGGTTCGTCGACCGCCACCATGGCCAAGACGTACAAGCCAGCAGCATATACGTCGTCGTGTTGATAATGCGTCGTTGCCGCCACAAGTTCGGTCTCCACCGTGGCCGCCTCCACTACATAAAGACGTACTCAAGAAAGATGTCTCTCCACCTTCTCGGCGACCTCAGACCCAAACACCCACGTTGCTCAAGGCCCAACCAAAGATCATACCCAATTCGTCATCCACGAGCTCAGTTTAGCCACCAGGAGCAGTCCAGCTTGAAATGATCATAATTCAGTCATACGAAGTCCGTTTTGGACGTTCTTGGTATGCACGAACAAACATACGACGAGAGCTTTACAATGGATCTAGTTTGAGACCGAAATTCACGGAAATCACGAAAACAAGAGGACGTCAATAATCTGCTGGGCGCTGCGACGCTCCACTTTGGGCCCATAGCCCGTGTAAACCTAGGGTTGAGTGCCCCAAACCCTAGCCGTCGCTATATATTCAGTAGCCGTCATCGTTTAGACTTGGGTTTTGCTTAGATTGTTCTGCCGTTGTAGCTTCGCCGTTTACCGGTTTGCGGAACCCCAACTCGTGTGCTTAATCGGTAATCTGTAATTTGAGATTGCATCTACCGCGTTCTTACTCGTGTTCTCGATTCTCTTGCAGGAACTAGCCTTCGTGGTGAGGTCAACCGCGTCTTGGCGTGGTTGATAACGAACGGAGACGGTGGTGTATCGATTGCAGGCTTAGATTGGTTCTGGTCAAGGTCGGATCGTCAACGTCGAGTTCTCCACCAATCGAGTTTATCGTACCTGTCGGAAGATCGGGACCCCGTTTCCTATCAAGTTGTGACCTCTCGAAAGACGTCTTAAAGAGTTCCAAATATTATGAAAAAATTATTTAACGAACTCTAAGAATAATTATTTAAAACCCCACAAAAATGAACAGAAAATATAACATCATTTGGCTTATACAAAAATAACAAATTTTTATTTAATTTAATTTAATTTAAGCTGAAACAAACAAGGCCCTAGTGATCTATGGCAATATTACATATCTAAAATTCTAATATTTTAGATATTAGCCGGATCAAATGCTAATGTAAAAAATATAAGTTTATATTACACCTCTCAACTATCAGAATAGTCCATTATACACCCTTAAACAACAAACCTGTTATTTAAGGTGTGTTTGGTTGGTTGTAGGGGTTGGATGGAAAAAAACGAAACATGATAGGATGAACACAGGATGGAGCAAAAATTGTACGAGACCGTCAAATAGAATGATCGAACCATGTCGTACAACATAAACAGAGAATATTTCCTAGATCTGAACCATCATATATCATCTCATACAACCTCATTCTACCAACCAAACGCATGGATGAGAAACCGTACCATCCTAGCGCACCAACCAGATGCCTGAACTGTGTACAGTACCATTTTGTACAATCGTATTCAACCAACCAGATACACCCTTAACACCTTCATCCATCGAAACTGGATCACATTACACCAAAAGTGGTTTAGAAGAGTGGTTTTGGTGACGTAGTAGCTGTTTTGTTCATGTTACTTGCACACATGGAATAATTAATATAGCTTGGACTCTAAAACTAAAAAAAATGTCAAAAAAATACTTTGATGCATAAGGATCAAGCAATAAATATTTTAGAAATTTTAAATATATTTAAACATTTGAAACGAATCGTTTAAAGTTTTGTTAAATTAAATACAAATTTTAATGTGGATTATTAAACATTTAAAATTTCTAAAAAATATTGTCCCAACATCCTTTTGCACTAAAGTATTTTTCTAAAAAAAAATTCTAAAATTTTCGTAGCTAAAAAACACTAGGTATACTAGTTATGCCATGTGTGCGGATGATGTGACTAAACCATGTGCCATGTTACCAACGCCATCATTTCAAACCACCTGGGGTGTTAAATGATCCAGTTTTGATAGATTAGGATGTTATATAATCAGTTTTACAGTTTAGGGATATAGAATGAACTTTTATGATATTTATGGATGTAATTTGAACTTATTCTGATAAAATATAATTTGCTGCATTTTTGTTGGTTTACTCATTGCAATTGACCAGTGCAGGTATGATTTGGTGAGAGATTAAGGCCTTGTTTGTTTCAGCTTTAATTAAATTAAATTAAAATTTGTCATTTTCGTATAAGCCAAATGATTTAATACTTTATAGTATTTTTGTGGGGTTTTAACTTTTAAATAGTTCTTCTTAGTGTTTGTAAAATATTTTTGTCATAATTTTTTGAACTATTTAAGACGTGTTTCGAGGGTCACAACTTTTCAGATTAAAATTTTCAGCAACTTTCAGCTGAAACAAACAAGGCCTAAATCATCCACAATCATCTGTCATTTTGACTATTTCTTCAATCATCCGAAAGATTTGGCACATATTTTTTTTAGGGCTTCTTGTTGGATTATACCTTACAATTTTATTTATGCATTCTGTGAATGCTCTCTTAAAACTCTGTTTTCAGGGAGACAACAAATAAGTTGTTGGTGATGTTAAGAATGAAGTGTTCTTTATTGATTGATCGAACAGAGATTTACAACGGGGATCGTATCCCCTTTTATACACTGAGAAACAATGCGTCCTTTCTCCTATCAACGCATCTTCTCGTTTGGGTCACGTCCTTTGCCTTGCATCGCGTCGGTTGAGACGAGGCGCCTTCTCCTATTTTCCAGAGAGCGAACAACTCCCCCCTCTGCCTTTCCTGTGCGTAAACAGAGAGAGAAAAGTGGTTTTCCTTTTTAACCATTAACTTAATTATCTTAATCATTGATTAAGAAATAATTAATTGTAACACTTCCCCTTGGGTAAAAAGGATCATGTATTTATCAAATACAAATCTAGTTATATTTAGAGATTAGCTCCTCCTGAATTTTGCAAGTTTCGCAATCGTCTCATACCTATTCCATGAACATATTTTTGAAACAAAGAAGTAGGTAAAGACTTAGTGAATAAGTCAGGGCCCGGGCCTGGCCCGGCCCGACCGCCGGGCTTCGGAAACGAGGCCCGAGCCCGGCCCGATGCACCGGTCGGGCCGGGCCGGGCCGGGCTTTTTCGGGCCAGGCTCGGGCCGGGTTCCCGGGCCGGGCTTCCCGTGAACAGGTCTAGTGGACTCCATCCACTGATGCTTCCAGAGAGGGAATCGGGTTTATTTGGGGAATTTAATAAGCCAATTCAAGGCAGTGCTTGCTCGCAAGCGTTTTAGACTGCTCCGCCGCCCATGGCCTGGCCCCGTGGCTTCGCCATTCTTTAGCCAGCAGCGCCATGACTCGCGGGCGTGCCTCCGGTGCCGTCCAGGGCGGGCGCGCCATCGGCCTCCAGCGCGAGCATGTCGGCGTCGGTCTCCAGGATGCGTCGCCGTCGGCCTTTGCGCAAGCACGCCGGCGTCGGCCTCCAGGGCGCGTCGCCGTCGGTCTTAGCACGAGCGCGCCGGCGTCGGCCTCCAGGGCGCGTTGCCGTCGGCCTCAGCGCGAGGGTGATGCCGCCGCCTGCTGTTGTTCCCCTTTTTGTCCCTTTCCCTCTCCCCTTCTTTCTTGTTTATTCAAGGGACGCCGCTCCCCTCACCGGAGCCCGGTAAGGGTACGGGGTCGCCGGCCTCGACGGGAAGCCGGGGGAAGAGGAGGGCTCCATGGGGTTGTAATCTTGGAGAGGAACTACAGGTTCCGCTCTGTATGCAGGAGTTGCCTGCGATGGAAGGCGATGCAGTGCAGCGGGCGGAGTAGGTGTTGGCGTCCAGAGACGGAAACGATGGTCGGTCGGAGGCAGTGGCAGTGGTAAGGGCCTTCTGGGCACCCATGGCCGCGGCGACTGCCACGGGCCACGCCGCATCACCGACCTCCTTGCCGTCAGTGGAGGACAACCGGCGACCATCCAAGGACGGCGCTGGAAGTAGCCGTTCCGGCGAGGGTTCCAGGGGAACCTTGCCGGAGCAACCAGACGGCCGGCGTTGGCGTAGATACGACGGTGCCATGGGAACGATGGGTGACCCCCGTATCTCCCTCCCTGGTATGCCATCTTACACGGTGGCCGGCGTTGGGCATCCTTCGGTTGAAGCGAAAAACTGGATGGCCATCTCCCCAAGAACCTCCCTGGTATGCCATTCTCTCGGTGGAATCGGAGAGATTGTTTGCCTACCTTCTCTCAGGGCAGAGTCTATCGCTGATAACGTGTTAAGAATGAAGTGTTCTTTATTGATTGATCGAACAGAGATTTACAACGGGGATCGTATCCCCTTTTATACACTGAGAAACAATGCGTCCTTTCTCCTATCAACGCATCTTCTCGTTTGGGTCGCGTCCTTTGTCTTGCATCGCGTCGGTTGAGACGAGGCACCTTCTCCTATTTTCCAGAGAGCGAACAACTCCCCCCTCTGCCTTTCCTGTGCGTAAACAGAGAGAGAAAAGTGGTTTTCCTTTTTAACCATTAACTTAATTATCTTAATCATTGATTAAGAAATAATTAATTGTAACAGGTGAGCACCCCTGCAGACACAGACCCTTGTTTTAATTCACGGGCACAATTTACAACAATCAAAGCCAAGGGTCCAGTTAGTATAATACTATAATCTTCAATATCTCATGAAATTGAACTGATTATAGATGGGTTTTGACCCATATATCTGAGAACAATTCCTGATAAATCTTAAAGACCCATTTATAAAAGAGAGTAAGTGTCTTTTAGTATCATATTGTTAATGAGAGACTAGGAGGTGGGGGGCATCAATTTAAATAGTGCAGTGTCCCACTAGCTCATGTGGGAATGGAAGGAAAAGAACAACCACATGAGAGGAAGGAGAGCCCTACTTCCGAATTTGATAAGCCCATATGGATTTGTGCCAATACCACTTTCAGCGATGCTGATAGGGATAAGCCCACATGGATTTGTTTTTTTTTAAGAAGGAGGTGAGCCCCAATTTCCATCACCCTATGACAACAGAAACAAAAATGGCAGGGGTCTGTTTTACGTGCACATCAACCATAAACCTTCCACCTAGGCGTTGTCCACATATTTCTTTCCATCTACTTATACATTATCAAACCCATAACAACCACATGCTTGACAGTTATTTGACAAACGTCTTAACAAATGAGATAGGTTCCTTGCAAAGATACTATTATGCAACCTTGCTACCGGGTGTAGTCTAAGGCTTCGATTATACACAAGCAGAAGGAATACCAAAACACAGAGATGTGGAGGGGAAAAATCTTTATTGCTTTCTTGATTGCAGATACATCATAGATCAAAACCTGCTAGAGTTCGGCTTGGCCCACAAGTCGAGGTGGGACCCACGTCCACCACGTGCATGTGTGTCCGGCCAGGGATGGGCCAAGCCGCACGGTTGCGTAACACTCCCCTTGGACCATGCCGCGTAATGCATATGTCTCAAAAACTCCATAAAAATCTAATGGGAAAAATTCTGAAGAAAGAGTACATAGCACACGCTTTGCTTGTGCACACGGATTTGCCTTGTTAAAAAAAAACCTTATTTGAGACACTACTATGAAAACCCACTTAAGGGAAAAAGAATACCCACCCAACATTGCTTTAATGCTTTGTTTCTTAGTTGGGTACTTGAACTGCGTGCTCAAGATTCTTACTTAATCTTGCATAGTTGCTCCCTCTTGTCGGTGCAAGTCTCTAAGCTTCATCATTCATATGCCTTTCACTCATCTCTCAAAAGAGGATGTGGGAAGTGACTTAGTGAATAAATCCGCTATATTCTCACACGACTTGGTATGCTACATATTAATTTCATTCATCTTATGCAACTCTTGTGCATAAAGAAATTTCGGAGCTATATGCTTCGTCAAATTGCTTTTGATATATCCTTTGACACTTGTACGACACATGCTGCATTATCTTCATAAATAATTATGGGGTGCTACTCAATATTCAATTCATATGACTGCAAAATGTGGAGTGTCATTTTGCGAAGCCAAACATATTCACATGCGGCTTTGTACAATGCAATTATTTCTGCATGGTTTATCGATATTGACCCAAGTGTCTGCTTTGACTTCCATGAAACTGTGGTTCCTCCACACAGGAACACATAACCTGTTTGTGATTTTCCTATGTGTGGGTCCAACAAGTACCATGTATTTGCATATCCTACCAACGTCATATCTTAGTTCTTTCTATAAAATATACCCAGATCAACGGTTCCTTTGAGGTAATGAAAAATGTCCTTAACTCCCTGCCAATGTCTCTTAGTGGGCTCTGCATTGTACCTTGCTAATAAATTCACAAAAAAGGTTATATCAGGCCGTGTGCTATTTGCTAAGTACATGAATGCACCAATTGCACTTAAATATGAGAATTCCGATCCCAGGACTTCCTCCCCCTCTCCCTTAGGTCTGTACAGATCTTGGTCTGCTTGCAATGACCTACAGACCATAGGACTTTTTAATGCACATGCTTTATTAAAGTTGAACCTTTCTAACACCTTTTAGGTGTAGGGCGCCTGATGCACCAAGATTCCATCTGGCAAATGCTCAATTTGCAGACCTAGACAAAAATTGCTTTTTCTCTAAATCTTTCATTTTGAATTATTCTTTCAAATAGTGTCACGACCCTCTGCGTCTCCACAAGGAATCCGGCACCATGATCTGATACTAGGCCCAGACTAGTATCTCATGATGGACAATTAAACGGCTATCATCGCTGGCATTCCATTATTATTCAAAATAACAGAGTAATACAAGGTAGCATCGTAAGCTATTACAATAAGACAGATATTACCAAATATTAAGAACGAATAATAAAAACATCAGAGCAGCAACAGCCTTCAGCGACGATATCCAAGCAATTGACCCGGACACCCGCAGCTAGTCCTGCACAACTGAGTTCGGACCCTCCTGGTCCTGATCAGACTTGCAACCTGAATAATAAAGTTTATCCGCGATAGATATAATGAGTACGCGGCTACCCAGCAAGAAATCCTTAATAAATGTATGCAATGGCAAAGATCGGGGTAATTGGCTATTTTACAATAAGACCTATTTACTAATCAAGTTTTAGCAAAAGTGATGTTTTGTTGAATGCATGAATCTATAGTATCATCATGAACATCAATGGAAGGTGCATCATCACACCAGGCCAATCCCAGCCTACTCTACTCAGATTTGATTATTAAAAGGTGGATCTACATGTGCAAACCTTTTCAGACTCGTCCATAACCGCGGACATGGCTATCATGATAGTTTTAACTCTGCAGAGTGTGTACAAATTTCCCCACAAGCCCTGTCTCATCCACTAGGAGAAACGGTACAAGACTTTTCCAGTCTACTATGCCCACCACTTCACCAGCCCTCTCTTAAGGTTTCTCCGGCCCCGCCGGTGCCCGCCACAGCAGGGCGCCCTACGTCTAGGCACCACCTGTGGGTCGTTCCCCATTTAAGCCATTCGGTCTCAGGAACACACCTACCCCTCAGGCAAGGTCACGAGCCTCACCCCAGGGCAATAGTGACGAAACGTAACCGGATAGCCTACGAGCCAGCGGTTAGTGGGTTTCGTAGTGTACTAAGCCAGGGCCGAAGGCACAAGTGGCTGTACGGTAAGGTTTGGTCTAGCAATACACAAGCTTGAGTCCTTATTAGAGGAGACCCTCGAATCTCCACCACAGTCCCGGAACCATCACTGCCGGGTCTCCCCTAAACAATCTACACTAGTTTTAGTTGTTTAGGGTTTATCCGAAAACACCATCACGAAGCATACGCTTCACAAGGTCACACTTTATAGTGAATCCCAATGCAATCCTACATATCTATTCAAAGATTAGGCAATGGAACAGTAAAGGGTTTATCAAATGAGGTCTAGCCATGCTAGTAGATGACTAACATGAATAAGGCACACACACGCTATTCTAATACGCATGCGAAGGTGAATTACGAAAAGTAAATACGATTAAGCTCCTCCCGCCCAAATATCGTTGCCCTAAATCATAACCAAGAGAGCACCTGCTTTTGGGTGGACGAATGTATTAAACATAGGACAGGAATATGCAAACGACTAGTGCTTGCCTGGTAGTGATCGGTCTAGCAAAGAATCGTCGACGATCTCAGCTCAGTTCTTTACCGATGACGTCACGACCCAGGGTCCGAGTCTTGATGATCCTCCGTGAATCCGCTAGGGCATACAGCTCCGGCACCACCGACGGTGACGTCCTTGTGCATCTCGGAGTCTCGATAATTTTTCAGGAACCGATCTACACTCACGACGCCAGCAAAAATGTCGGAACGGCCTACACACAAACCGGGGCAACAACAAATAAACAGCAACATAGAACAATAGTAAAATCATGAAATAAATACGGTAGATAGTATAGAATATTACGAGAATAGGAAAATTGGTTTGGAGTGAATCGGACCTTCGGGCTAGGAGAAACAAAATTACGAAGGCGCACTGTTCATGTATATAGTGTGCAGCCAATTAGTTGAAAAAGGAATCGGCTGTGCTTCTTCAACCTTCGGACCACAAGAAAAAGGGGATCGGATCTCCTCGTTCCTCCTGTATTCCTCCTCCAAGATGAGGGAGAGAGCAAGGGAGGAAGGGAGAGGAGGGAGAGGAAAAGCACGGGGTGGCGGCAGGGTAGGGGCGGCGATGCTCATGGCGGCGGAGCAACGGCCGGGCGGCGACGGCAGGCATGGGCGGCGGCTCTGCACGACGGCGTCCATGGCAGGGCCAGGGCGGCGCGGGTCCAGGAGGAGACGAGGCGGCGGCGGCTCTGCCTGGGCGGCGCGAAGCGGCATGACAACGCGGCGGCAGGGCAACGCTGAGGCAGCTACGGCGGCTGCTCCACGGGCAGGGGCGGCGGTGTGGCAAGGCACGACGGCTCGCCCCCCTGGCTACGTCGGCTGAGTAGAGCGACGGCATGGAGGTGGAGAGGGGCGGCACGGTGGCCATGGGCACGGGCATGGTTGAGGGGCGACGGCTAGGGGTTGAGGTGGCATCAGCTAGGGTTTTTATTAGTCATTTATATGTAGGACGGGGATTAGAGGTAATTTGGAATTGGGCTTAGGGTTAAATTTGGGCTTGGGTTTGTGATGGGTTTCTGCAGGTCAGATTTGGAATTGTGCTCGGAGAATTTAGGTTCGAGCCCTCGGTGATTGCTGCAGGTACAACTGGCGAGGGACTCCGAAGGATTTGGGTTTGGTCGAGAAGGTTTCAAAGTCGGAATTAGGGTTTTGGAGGACGTCGACCGATTAGGGTTTTGATCAAGAGATAGGTCGGGTTGATCATGATAGGGTTTTGGTTGAGAGAGTTACAACGGAAATCGACCGGGTTAGGGTTTTGAGGTTCGTTGGCCGAGGGAAACAAACGTTCAACCGGTTAGAGTCACAAAGGTCGGTTGATATTAGGGTTTCTGTCGGGAGATATTTCAAAGGAGGTCAGGTCGGGTTAAAGTTGAGGAGAGGAGGGGAAGGGGTCTGTATTGGAGGATGCCAGGGTTTTGATCGGGATAGACGTTCGGGCGTGGCCGAGAAAGATTAGGGTTTCAGGATTCGTCGGTCGAGAGGACCGGACATTCGACAAGTGAGGGTTATGACGGAAGTCAACCGAAACTGGGATTTCGGGTGAGGGAGAGGAAGGTGGACTTGACCTAGAGTTTAGGGTTCGTATAACTTCGTATAATGTATGCTATACGAAGTTATTACGCCAAAAACACCATCACGAAGCATACGCCTCACAAACAGAGGGTGTGCAACTATGGGATGCGGACAAACGAGAGTACTTCAATCTTCATGCCATGTTGTTTTGCACAATAAATGATTTTCCTGCCCTTGGAAACCTTTCGAGACGAACAACAAAAGGCCACGATGCATGCCCTGTATGCATAGATAAAACTAAGAGTGTGTGGTTGAAGCACTCCAGGAAGATGGTATACATGCGAAATAGGAGGTTTACGAGATGGGCACATCCATACCGTAACATAGTAAGACAATTTGACGGAACAACATAACAATGTGTAGCTGGCAGGCCTCGTAGCGGGGAAGAGGTTTACGATATGGTTAGGAATATAGAAGTTATTTTTGGAAAGGATGCGGGGAAGAAAATTAAGAAACATTCAAAAACCGAGAACATCATTTGGAAAAAGAGGTCAATACTATGGAGTTTACCTTATTGGAAGTGCTTGAATGTTCGGCATTGCCTTGACCCCATGCACATAGAGAGGAATGTGTGTGTGAGCGTACTAACTCTCTTAGTGAACACTGAGGGGAAAACGAAGGATGGACTAAAGGCTCGAAGGGACCTAGAAGATATGAATATCAGGCCAGAGTTGCATCATGTGGATACCGGAAATGAAAAATTATATCTTCCACCAGCGTCCTACACTCTATCTAAAAAAGAGAAGTATGCTTTTTGTAAGTTTCTACATGGTGTAAAAGTTCCATCAGGATACTCTGCCAACATCAAGCGACTTGTCTCAATGAAGGACCTAAAACTGACCGGTATGAAGTCCCATGATTGTTATGTCATAATGACCCAGATGCTGCCAGTGGCAATTAGAGGGATTTTGCCAGTCAAGATCCGTGAAGTACTAATGAGGTTGTGTTTCTTCTTTAATATAATCTCACAAAAGGTTATTGATCCCACGGGAGTTGATCAAATGGAGCATGACGTGGTCGAGACTCTATGCCAACTAGAGTTATATCTTCCTCCTTCCTTTTTTGATATCATGGTCCATCTAATTGTCCACCTTGTTAGAGAGATAAAGATATGTGGCCCTGCATTCCTATGTTCGATGTACCCATTCGAGAGGTACATGGGGGTTCTTAAGACATACGTACGTAATCGATCTCGACCTGAGGGTTGCATAATCGAAAATTATGCGACAGAGGAAGTCATTGAGTTTTGTCTTGACTACATGGCTGATATCAACCCTGTGGGGGTGCCTGTGTCTCGCCATGAAGGGAGGCTAGCTGGACAAGGCACAATAGGAAGGAAGTCAACAACTAATCATGATTACAAGTTGTTTTTGCAAGCACATTTCACAGTCTTGAAACAATCGATCGAGGTGTCCCCATATATGACTATGCACAGGGATGAAATTCGGGCAAATAATCCAGGGCGGTCAGGATCGTGGGTCACCAAAAAGATGCTTATATCTATAAATTAGGATGGCTCACTAGTTTCAGTGCTCAGATCTGCTGCTTGAAGCTGTACAGTTCAAAAGTAGCCTTTTTCTACACCCTAGATGCCGAACGCTAATTCGAGCCCGGAGAATAGCCAGAGTAGATACCTAAACGTCATTGAGGAGCCTCCACCTGTTACAGAAGAGGTACTGTGTATAGTCTGCATTCTATGTATGTGTAGAATTTTCTTTCTCGGTCTGTTAATGGTCGGTCTTTTCAATTGTCTAGACAACACTTCAAGAAGAAGCATCTCAGGCTGCACCGAAATATCTGCCCAGAGGCAAGAACAAAAAGCCTGATGGTCGATTCACCATCACGGTAGTCGATGATGCCGGCCAGCCCATTGAACCACCTAAATCCCCAACAAAGTATATCACAGCATGTGGAGTCAACGTTAGGGATAAGGTGCCCATCAGCATTAAGGACTGGCACAATGTCCCTGAATCCATCAAAGACGATATGTGGACAGAACTGACTCAGACCTTTGAATTTCCTATAGACAAAGTCCCTCGCGTGCATCGGCATGCCCTAATGACCATGGGAACGTCTTGGAAGAACTGGAAGGGAAGATTGAACAGGGACTACATAAAGAACAATATTTCAGCCGTCGAAGACCATCCACAAGTGGAGCCATACTAGGATAAATTTTGTGGCGATGTATGAAAGTGCTGAGGCAAAGGAATCAAGTGTTGCCCATCAAATTATCTCCAATAAGAACAAACACTCGCACAGGCTTGGAACTAGAGGGTATAAGGGTAAAGCTGAAGCTTGGCAGAAGGAGGAAGAAGAAGGCAGACATTCATTTGCTGGAATGCCAAATCGTTGCAAGCAGTACCTCAGAGGGAGGTATGTTGTAATGCCTGACGGTACTGCATCATTCTCAAACAATTCCGACCAAACTATATGCCAGAAAGCACGTGACCTTTGCAGCCAATCTAGTGATGGAACTTTTTATGTAGACCGGGAAAGGGATGAACTGACCGTTGCACTAGGAAACAAGGAGCACCCGGGTCGGACACGTGGGCTTGGCGGCAAGATTCCCTGGAGGGAGGGATTCAAGGACGACATTTTCTCCTATAAGTCCCAAAGAGAAACAGAGATAGACATATAGAGCAGGAGATTCGAAATATACGGGAAGAATTGATATTAGATATGGATAGCCGCATAGCCGAACAAGTTCAACAAGTGCAAGCCGTGCTAAGTGAGTCTGTGCAAGGTCCGGAGGGTGCCTTAACTAGTCCCTCCAATATGCGTCGCAGCAGTTGTGCATCCACACCGAATGAGGGGCTGCAGCCTGAGGAGGCCGCCTTAGAACACTTCCCTGTGGATGACATACAAGAGCCACCTGTGTGCTCAATGTGCCAGTCAAGAACCTCATAGTCAAAGTTGCTATGGCCTTAGCTTACCCAAGAGGGGTCTTCTATACAACATGCGTATTGCCTCAGGATACGCGAAAGTTCAGGTGGACAGAGTGTTTTCCCAGTTTAGAGACATGCAGCTGGAAATGGCCCCGAATGATGAGATTACAACGCTGGGCCTTGTGGAGCAAACATTCATCCAGTGGCGCAAGCGTGACATCTCCTTCAACACTGAAGATCCGACCTCTCCTGTAAACCTTGGCCAACCTTCACTAGTTCGTGATAGTATCAGGACAACGCAAGAGAGAGACAAAAATCTTATAACGTCTCCCCAAAAACGTTTTTATCGAGGCGTTGCCAATTCTAAGAAGTCAAAGCCCAAACTTTCTGAATTCCGGGAGGTCATGATAGATATAAAAGGCAAAGAGCATCGTCCCCAAGATGATGCCGATGTTCGTTTGAAATTTGTTATGGATAAGCCTTTGGTAAAGGAAAAAAGGTTGAGGTCTATGACATTCAAGCTGAAGGGCTTACATGACTGGTATATGCAACGGTCAAATCAAGAACTGTCGCCTAAAAGTATCACAGTCAAGTATAACGAGAAAGATCTGCATCATTGAAAGGGTGGAATCTTCATGTTCAATTTCCAAGATTTGTACGACTTGTACAACCAGGATGCCCTCGATACTAATTTCATGAGGTGTTGGATAGTGTAAGTACTTTCATTCGAACCATTTAAGCTATACTTATCTACAACCTTTCAAATTTGTATCAATTTATGACCCTCTCACTAATGCATGCAGGTACCTAACGATGGAACTAAAAAAGGAATGTACCACGAACGGCATCGGATACCTAGACCCATGAGTGGTCAATGCTCAGAACATCATCGAGAACCGAGGATTAGTCAAGTCCTACCTATTTGACTTGCTCATAGAGATGCAAAAAAAGAATATCTTACTCTTACCCTACCAAGTACGGGTAATAAATTATGTTTTTCGAAGCTAGTCATGTACTTCTTTAATACAATTTGTTGGTACTAATCTTAGCCCTACATGTGTAGCTCCCATTGGATTCTAATAGACATCGAACACCAATACAGCAAGGCCATAGTCCTAGACTCTCTAGACAAGGAGATGGATGAATACAAGGAGATAATACATTTGTTGGGCGATGTTTTTAAAAAATTCTGCAAAAAGAGTCAGAACTACCATCCGTTTTGCTGGACCCTATCAATAAGAACAAAGTTTTCAATACGTTCTCTAATACAACCCCTTTATGTCATACTTTTAAAATAGCGTTGCAAGACATGTTTCATATTATTTAGTGTGTCAAGCAGCCTGAAGGCATAAATTTAGGAACAACAATGTTTAGGTACTACATCTGTCTTATCATGCAACAAATATCTCTATCTACAATTCCAAACTGGGACGTTGAGGTTTGTTTGTGAAAACATGTTTCCTTGATCATGCCATTCTATGATTTAGTTCTAATTACTTTATCCTCTTATTAGAAAATCAAGCTTCCGACAATGTTAGTATAAACCTTGATTTCCCTTCGAAATACCAGAATTCCGGAATATGTTGACGTATAAAATTGGTGTTTATTTGACGTCAACACACCCCCAACTTGAACTTTTGCTCGTCCTCGAGCAAAGAACTCAAATGAGAACCGGGTGGATCAGGATTGCATCTCAATTAATACTAAGCATACAAGGTTGTACCACATTATTTGTTGACAAAAACTCGTACAGGTGTATCTCAACTCTTGTCAAACTCACGAGGTTTTTAAAATCTCCCCTTTTCTTTTAGCGGTTGAAAGATAGAATAACTTTGATAGAACTTTGTCAACTCAGCCCTTTTCAAGCTATGTCTCGGGGTTTTTCTTTTCAAAATGTTAGTTCCTCATTATTACTCTCAAATCTCTCTCGGTGGTATTTAATCCTCACCCAGGCCTTCTTATTGATGGCCTTCTTTTCTCCTATTCTAAGGTTTATGTGGAGCTCATAGGTATGGAAATGCGGCCTACTTAGGGTGTATAGTTTTGTAAAGTCAAAAATAGATCCTAGGGAATTTTGTACCACTTCGCATTCTGGTCATTAGAATAATAACGTCCAGGGATGAGGGAGAGAATGAACTCACGCCAAAGGAATTAAGAAACACAAGTGCAAGTGATGAGGGGTATTAATGAGTCCGCCCCATCAGATCTTGTGTTTATGGAAAGGTCTACTTAACTTCTTTATTTGATTCGATATCATTCCTCAATCTAGAGTTTTGAGAGGCAAATTTTTTTTCAAATAAAGATAGAAGGAGATGATGGTTCTCTCTTCCTCTTTTCTTTCTTTTATTATTTTTCTTTGCCTCAATTTTTCTACAATTTTGAGGAATGACTCTTTTATTATTTTGGAAGTCTTTTTCGTAAACCAAATAGGTAGGTATATGGTGGACTCATGAAAGGAACTTGGCTGATTTATGTAGGGAGGAATATCTGGCGAGATGTATGCCCGTATCCCAATGTGGATTTTAGCATTACTAGATACGAGAGGCTAGCAATCAAAGGGTACACGAAAGGAAATGACCTGCTTTGAAGAGCACTAATTCCTAAGGATTTACTTTTGACAAAACTCAACACAACCAAAGTGGCTGAATGAAGGCTTTGAATTTATTTAGCATTTTTGGCTCTGGTGGGATGAAAAAGGTCTAATGATGAACTTAAAATTATTTTCTCTTTTCAAAATAAATTCCGAGACTATGCCTTAGTAGGGGCATAAGTAACTAGGTCCTTATCTCTGTTATATCATATCCCTCAACAACTAAGAATTGGCTCAAAAATGTCAACACTCGATGAGCATGATTAAGCAGGATGACTACTCATACCAATAATTATCAAACTTAAATGAGAGTACTAAATTGTAAACTTAGCATTTATATCACAATAATAGAGCAATGTTCATCATATCCTTTCTAGGTAAAAGAAACATTTAGACATTTATTCAAAGGGAAATATTTTTGGTTTTTTTAGATTTTGCAAGTTTTTATAATTTTTGATTTTTTTTATGAGGCATACTACTAACTAAGAGCAAAGCTAACAATTTATTCACATGTGGAGCAAAGCAAAATGAGACTTTTGGCAGGGCAAGGCAGTGTAGGCAAGAACAACTGGGAACTCATCTGGTAGGGTACTAGCAAGGTACGTCAAGACATTAAGCAAGGCAGCAACAGCAGGCAGTGACGGAGAGCAGGACACACCTATTGAGCCGGAGGGTCAAAACCAATATGCTGGAACCATGCCGCAAGGGCATCGTTCGTGGCTTGCGTCGCGGTGGTGTTGGCTCTAAGGTCACGGGTGGTGCCCTCGTGGTACCTAGTGTGCCGGGCCAACGTTTGGTGTACGTGGCCCATGTCATCTACTAAGGTTTCCATTCTCCGTCCTAAGGCACGGAGGTCCTGTGCAAAGGGCTCGAAGTAGGAAGGGTAGCAGGCCGACGTTGGTCCTCCCCGTCATATCTCGGGTCCTTGTTCATGAGGAGAGTGGGTCCATCCGGCATCATGCTGCCGTGAGCTTCCGGCCTCATAGTTGTGCGTGCCCAACCTCCGTACTCGTGTGGAGCAGTGGAGCATAGGCGGACGGGTTCCATTGATCCCAACCCGCACTATAGTCGGAGTGATGATGGGTCGCAGCTGCCCCCGTCCACTGATCGTGGTGGGGCTCACTGGGCTCAGGCTACTCTTGTTGCTGCCGTGCGTGGCTGCGTGTCACAGGGCCAGAGATGCTATGCCTATGGGGTTCCAAGGCTCTAAAGTTGATAGTCAGCATCCGGGCTCTGTAGATTCCGAGCCTTGGATTAGGCAAACGGATCTCAGCGGTGGTGCCCGGAAATCTCATGAAATGAGCGTCCGACTCATCGACCCGAAGGATGTGGCCTTGGATGAAGTGGTCCTTTCCTATTGTTTAGAAGTGCGTGTCTAGGAAGGCCAATTCACAATATTCTAACAATCCCATACTATCCGTAATGCGGGTGATTAGGGACGTGCAGTCAATTTTCCCTTTTGGTTTATCATCTCTACCCGGTGAACTATCATATTTGCGGTCGGGTTGACAGGCTTTTTGTTGACCATTGCAAATAGGTACTGCAGCTCATCAAGGCGCACAGTGCGAATGTCTAGCCTAGAGTTAATGACCATTGCTAGCCACCTATGCATGAACCGAAGTGTGGGGTTGTGAATGTCGTTATTGCTTGGTTTGTTGGTGTTGCTATACCCTTTTCAATTAATGGATTCCCAAAATTCATTGCGATCAAAATCCTCTAACCTATCAGGAGTGACTCTACACAAGATGGAGAAGCCTAGATGTCAAGTTAGGTTCTTAACGAGCATTCAAATTCTTCATTAAAGAACCTAAAATAGTATATATTCCCACCATCAAGAATGTGTAAAGTACTAAGAAATTCAAGGCTTACAAGGCACGAACCTTTTTCGACGATGGGCGTGAAATTCTCCCATCCGACGGCTCGGAAGGCTTCGTGGAATTCATCCAGCAGGAAGGTCTTAATCAGCAATGTCAGATCCTAAGACCGGCGCCTCAGCGCTTCGAAGACTTGCTGCTCTCGGTCGGTGTGGAGCACAATTTGCTCCTCCGACACCATATTGCCGCTCTCGGTGGGTCTGGAGCACAATTTGCTCCCCCGACACCAGAATCCTCATCCTCGGGGCTGGGCCAGCCCCGAAGGTTGTTGGAGCTTCATGATGTTCGTCGTGGTATCCCGAAAATCGGGAATCCATGGACATCGTGCCCCCTGAATGGCTCTCCAAGACCTCGGTCGAAGTATGAGTCCGGTCCGAGCTGGATGAGCTGAGTCGTTTGTGCACGCCCTTCGCTCCCTTAGCGATGGTGCGGCCAAACTTTCCATACCATGACGACATTTTTCCTACAAGGGTTAGGGCGGATAAATACTCGAAGAATATATGGAAATATTTACTGGTTAGTCATCCAAAATTAGTAGTCCTTGTGGGACTTGCTAATTTGCCTCCACAAAAAGTTTTTTGCTCAATTTTTAGTTAACAGTATGCATGCAGATGAATGCAACTGAAAGCAAAATGCAGTGGGAGAGAGAGCTGCACGTGAGATCATGCAATCACCGTAGAGGTGTGATCTCAACCTGCAGGATACCCCCCATTTATAGAATTTGCTAATGCATGATTATGGGTAAACATGAGACTAAATGCATGATTAAGGGAGGACAAATTACCCTATCTATTACCTAGGTGCCTAGAGCGGTTGGTATAGTGGAAAATGGGTGGTGAAGAGTGATGAAAAGACCCACCAACTTGGGTGATGGTTGGCTGAAAGGGGTTGGTCGGCCGGCCTAGGTGGGTGCAGCCGGCCCCACTTTTTGACCATTTTATCTTTTTGTTATTTTTATATTTTATGTGTAGGGTAAATGCCCGGTAAAAATTAAATATGCTGGGAAAAATGCATGAGAAATAAATATGAATGCAAGATAAACTTTCGGCTTACCTCCCGGTAAAGGCTCGAATTTTGTTTTGCGGTCGACGAGTCGGACCGCCTTCAACCTTCAATTGTCTTGAGTTGGTTCCGCAGCAGGAGTTTCTGCGGCCGGTTGAATTTCTTTTTTACGCCACACTTGTTTGATTTGAGATTTTTGAGTGGCGTTGATCTTCCCTTGCGGCTCCGATTTATCGACCGCATGTTTCTTCCGACGGGGCTTAGATTTCCCCTTGTTCCCCTTCCAATATGGACGACGCAATGGCTCATCCAACAATTGGAGAGTTCTCCTCATAGTAGTAATAAGGCTATTCACCTAAGGTTTTGGTATAGCCCTTGTTCCCTCCTGCAGAGATTTAAGATTTTTACCATAAAATGTGCATACCTGTGAGCATTGTTGACCTCTTGGCTTGAAGTTGAATGTTTCATCTCAGCCGTTAAAGTTGAGCTGAATTTCTCCAGCACCAACATCGATTGTGGCATTTGCCGTGCTCAAGAATGGACTCCCAAGGATGAGGGGCGTCTTGGTGTCTACGTCCATGTCCAGCACAAAGTCCACGGGTACCAGAAAATTTTGAATTTTCACTGGTATGTCCTCCGCGACTCCAATTGGATGGTGAATCGATTGTTCCGCCAGCTGCAGGGTCATGCTAATAGGCGACAACGTAGAATGATTCAATTTTTCATAAATTACCTTGGGCATGATGCTGACGCTTGCTCCAAGTTGAGGATGTCCTTCAGGTACTTGGCATACGTCGGTACCTGCATCGCATCTAGCAATGGTATGTTGACATATAATTGCTTGATTACCTCAACGAACTTGCCAAACTGCGTGTTCGCAGTTGACTTGCGTTGGCGACTTGGGAAGGGTAGCAGTTGCGTGTCCGTGAATTCAGCGGGACTTGTCTTGGTCCGCGCTTCACTTCTCGTCGTCTTTGGCAGCTCCTCTTTTGGTTCTTCATCGTGCTCACCTTTTTCCTCCTCTTTGTCGGAGATGTCATCTTCGTTCCCTGCAGTGTTAGTTTGCGGGGGGTCTCGAGTAGTTTTACCCGATCGGGTTGCGACCGCATTAACATTTTCTTTCGGCGGAGCCTCCGGCTATCCCGACAGCTTTCCCGAAGAAATTGTAGGGATTGAAGCAACCAATTAAGCAATTTGAGTTTCTAAAATTTTGTTAAAGCTCAGCTGACTATGCATGGCAGTTGCAAATCCCTCTAGTTTTGAATTAAAGCTCTCAAGAATTTTATCCTTAGCAAGGAATTTCTTACTAATGCTATCATTTACTTTTTGTTGAGTATTTGCATCATCTAGAGAAGATTTATTGCGATTGAAATTACCATTGTTACCTCCTTGAAGACGATTGTCGATGGAGAAGTTCGGCCTTGAATTCCAACCCAATTTGTAGTTGGATTGAGGTCGGAACCCATTGTTGATGAAGTTTGCGTCCTCCGGCCGGGTCTCGGTGCAATTATCTCCAGAGTGTCCAAGGCTCCCGGAAACCTCACAAGTCATGCAAGATTCGAGCGCCTGAACGGTTTGATTTGGCGCTTCTAGCTTCTTCATTATTAAGTTCATCTTGGCCGCAAGCATATCCATGTTGTCGATTTGATGGACTCCTCGAGTGCGCGGATGTGAACGTTCATCGTTCCAGCCCTGGCTCAAGACCATCTTCTCAATGAGAGTGCGGGCAGCACTCACACTGAGTGAAAAGAAGGCTCATCCAGAAGCAGCGTCGAGGTGCTCACGGGCAGTACGGTTCAGCCCATGATAGAAGCTTTGAATGATGAACCAGTCTTGCATCCTGTGGTGGGGGCAAGCCAGTATATATTCTTGAAGTTGCTCCCAGGCATCCGAAATGGATTCATCAGTGTTTTGCTGGAATGCAGAAATCCTGTTCCGTAGGGCATTGGTTTTGCCCAGTGAAAGTACATGGTGAGGAAGGCACTGATTGCCCAGTGGAAAGTACTTAGTGAGGAAGGCATTGAAGCACTTCTTTCAAGTTGAGACCGCATCTTTGTTGGCATAAAACCATTGTTTTGCCTTCCCGATCAATGAGAACGGAAAAAGGCGTAGCCGGACAGCATCAGAAGTTGCACCCTTTATGGTGAAGGTACTGCAGATTTCAAGGAAGTGCTGCAGGTGTGCATTGGCATCCTCCATTTGCTTGCCACAAAAGGGCCTAGCCTGAACCATGTTGATAAGAGCTGGCTTCAGCTAGAAGCCACCGTCACCCACATTATTGGCAGGTCCAATGGGGACATTGGTCCTTGACGAGGCTGAGAATTCAAGAATGGTCTTCTCGGCAGTCATCGTTGACGAGGAAAGGATTGCTCATGAGGTTCAGTAACTCAGAGACATGGACTTGCGGAGGTAGGATTCGAGGTCTTATCCTTCGCACCAGTGACTCCGGATTTTGTCGAAAGTTTTATGGGAGATCAAAACCGGTCATGCACTGCTCTGCTAGTTTCACAGAAACAAAGACAGAGCAGGGTAATTCCCGTTTAAGCTAGGCTGGTAGGTTAAATAATTTAGATGTAGGTTTTGAAAAAAATTATCTCTTTTTTTAAAAAAACCGCAGCGTTCCCCGGCAACGGCGCCAAAAAACTTATTGGCGATAGTTACGCTCAAATAAATTAATACGCAAGCGGACGGATATCGCTTGTAGTTTTCACCAGGAGTATTTGTAGAGTTATCGAATCCACAGGGAACGAGGGTTAAAGAGACAATCCTCTATATCTTAATTATTTAAAATACTAGCCAGTCTAGGTAACGGGGTTAGGATAAAAAAATAAAAAGGATCGGTGACACACACACAAGATAAATATTCACACACAAATAAAGAGACAGCTACTCTAACTAGATAGACAGTTGGGAGGACAACGAGACAAGTTTAATAAGTTCACAAAATTGTGTGATTCGGTTTATTGAGTGAGCTTTGGTAATCAAATAGTGGTTCACTTGGTATTCGTTGTCGGAGCTCGGACATTCACTACCACCCGCTATCCTGAATTGGAATCCCGAATGGTTATGATCACTCCGATAGGGCTCTACTGATCCAAAGCTGGACGCTGTGGGTTGCGCGCGAGATAATTAATATCTACGGATGGATAGGGCTGTCACCACCTACCACCTAGCACATATTAGGAAAGCGTACAAGTGCTATTACCCGAATTCCCGAAGACACTTCTGGAACTCCGAGCTTCAGCTCGACTTGACTCTAACTCCCAACTACTACTAGACTAAGAGCTACTCTACTAAGTGAAATGAAAGTGTTGTAATGTGTTGTATTACAAGTGAGAAGAGAGGTCTATTTATAGTGCTCCGAAGCCAACCGGGGACTTCCACATGTAGGGACAAGTGTCATTCACCCCCCCTCCAAAGGAGAATCCAAAGGGCATCAGGGGGGTCGGCCGGCCAAGTGGGTCGGCCGACCCACTTCTTCCACATCTGGCCATCACAATTTTGCTGAGATACTCCATAGACGGTGTAGATTACCTCCCTAAGCCGGTTGATCAAATTGACATCCGCAATTTAGGATTCCTTAAGAAACCTATGCTTATTTGTGAAGGAACTGGTGCCATCAGATCAAACCGACTGAAGTGGATGGTGGTGATGTCTCCAAATTGTGCGTTTAGACCACTTGGGAGAAATTGGAGCCGGATTGGTGATTTGTCTGGGTCGGCTGGCCTAGTGGGCCGGCTGGCCCGGCTTTTTACCTGGATCGGCTCCGGTTTTTCCCATTTTGTAGCTGTAGACCAAAACTCACCAAAACTTGTGGAACTTTATTAGAATAAATAAAATGTTAGTATTAACCTTGATTTTCCCTCCGAAATGCTGGAATTCCGTAATATGTTGACGTACAAAGTTGGTGTTTATTCTACGTCAACAGCTGGTATCCCAAGTGTTTTGCCTATAGCTGACAACGGGTCTAGTGTTCCAAGACCTAGCCCTAGAATTTTCCCATTGCCTATTTCTACCCAAGGGTCTAGGCTGCCAAGTGTTAGGTGCTTGCTGTCTAGAAGGTGGAGATCTGGTGTATTGCCACGAGTGGTAGTAGGTACTCCCCCTAGGTGTAGCACGATAGGTATCGGCGCCTGTAGATGCACGAGGACCAGGACCTTTCCCGTTTCTCCCCTTGGGCTTTTTCACGGGAGTGAATCCCAATCCACTCTTGTTGGAGACAGGTCTTTGGTCCTTGAGCATCTTATCCAGGGCCAAACTCCCCTCAAAGCTCCTAACCTCAAACTTAGCCAACTTGGCTCTCAGCTCACTGTTCTCACTAGCCAACCCATCTAGCTTGGCAATCTTGGCCCTAGGCTCACCATTTTCCCTCGCAAGCTCACCATTCTATATGATTAGCTCCGTAGCCGCCAATGCATCTTTGCAATGGTCGGGATCACATAAGCCCCCATTACCCCTTGAACCACTAGAAGTAGAAGCTATCGCAACAGGGCTACTAGCAAAAGCAATTGAACTTGAAGGCACAGTCAAAAGCAAAGACTCAACAGGAGCAACAGATTTTTGCTTGTCACTAGCTCTAGGTGCAATAGTAGGTGGTGCAAGTGAAGGTGCATATGAAACAGGTGCATCATTGCATGAACTTGTAGGAAATGAGCTATCAGCAGGAGCAACAGAAATTTCAGGTTGTGGCACAAGCAAAGTATCTCTAGCTACAGTAGGTAAAACAGGCAAATTTTCAACATTGCTAGGACATGTGAGTAGAACAATTGGTGGTGTGTCACTAGGAGGTGCAACAGTCAAAGCATCACAAGCAATGGCATTGAGTGTTGTGGGTGAAGCAGGTGTGTCACAAGCAAGCACATCATCATTTTCTATACTAGATGCAAATTCAAATGTAGGAATGGCAGAGATAGCGCTATCCAAAGCATTTCCAGCAATAAACATTTTGTTTTCATCCTCTAATGCATACTTTTGGTCTAGCACTTCATTCACCAACCTATCTAGCCTATCCCGATCTTCACACACCCCAGCATGTTTTACTTTGAGTTTTTCATACATGTTCAAAAGAGTCCTAGATAAGCGCTCACCCTCCTGGACTAGACTCCATACCCATTCAATGTATTCAGGAGTACCTTCTTCTGGAAGACAAAGGGAGGATTGGTCGGAAGCCGCTGAGTTACTCACCTCATAGTTTTGCTTGGAGGAGTGAGCCATCAAGCACCATGGTGGAAGGACAGGCTCTGGGACGAACTCGATATCGCACTCCCAGCCCGCATCGTCGTCAGAAGTAGCTGCAACCACCAAGCCTGCTGGTAGCTGGGCAGGTGGTAGAGGCACCGACTCGGGTAAAGTGAGCCCGATCAGTTCGTTGGCCTTGTCCTTGGTCTTCTCCTTGGTGCCGCCTTCACTTGAGGTAGAGGAAGTAGAGGACTCGTCGCTTGTGGAGTTGTCGGTCTCCCATTCGCCGACAAAGGCTTGCTTCTTGCCTTTCTTGTCAGTGCGGCAGAAACCTGACTTGTACCTCCTCGTCTTGTTCTTGGGCTTGGCCTTGTCCTCGCCGCTGCTCGCCTTGTCCTTGCCCTTGCCCTTGTTCTTCTTGTTTGGGCACACTGAGGCGATGTGCCCCCGCTCGTTGCACTTGTAGCAATGGATGGATGCAAGGGCCTTCTTGTCGTTGAAATTCCTTGCTCCATACTTCTTGAATGCACGAGTGAGCCGATTCACAGCAAGCGCCACAATTTGGTTTTGCTCGCCCTCGGACCCGGACGACTTGTTGGAGTTGTTGGAGGTTTGCTTCCTACTTGGCTTGGACGTGTTGGCCTTGAGGGCGATGGTCTTCTCCTTGAGCTTGGAAGATCCATCATCCTTCTCGTCCTGCACCAGCATTTCGTAGGCGACGAGCTTTTCCAAAAGCTCGCCAGGAGAAGCTGTCTTGGCCTCCTCGCTCTTGAGAAGGACAAACTCCCTGTACCTGTCCCTTGGAAGAATAGCCATGATTTTCCTGCAGACATCCACGTTAGTCATGGTGAACCCGAGCCCCTTGAGCTCGTTCACCAGAGGGTTAAGCCAAGTGTACATTTCGTTTGCATCTTCCCCAGGAAGCATTTCAAAGAGGTCAAAGCGCCTCCTAAGAACAACTATCTTTTCCTCCTTAACCTCATCTGTGCCCTCATGGATTTGCACTAGTGTTGTCCATATCTCATGTGCAATGGGTAGGTTGCTAACTCTCTCAAACACCTCAGAACTCAAAGGAAAAAACAAAGCATTTTTGTCCTTAGCATCTAGGTCTAGTTTTGCGTATTGCTCAAGAGTGGGGCCAGCATCTTTATCAACCTCAAAGTTTAATGGTTTTATCACCACATCCCACACATGGTGACCTAGCGATTGAATATAGGATGTCATCTTGGTCTTCCAATGACCAAAGTGTGTGCCAGAGAACAACGGGATTCTGTTCCCGGCCACACTACCCCCGTCGGCCATTTTACCCTAAGCGGTTAAGCCAAGTACACGGAGGGTACTTGCCTCTGATACCACCTGTAAGGATCGGTGACCTCGAGGGGGGTGAAGAGGACACTATCAAATTAAGTCCTAATTTTTATGGTTTTTCTTGTTAATTTAGTAAAATTAAATCCTAAGCACGGCTAAATCTAATTTGACTAATTATCGAAAGAGCTAACGGAGCGGAATTAAAGTCTAGCAATTCTAAACAAGATAGCTGAGGCAGAGTGTGAAAGGTAAATGCGAAAATAGCTAAAAGGAAGGCTCACCAATTTTTTATGTGGTTCAGTGCAAGCACCTACTCCACGATGCCGAATCACCCCGAAGAGAGGCTGGGACTCTCTTGTCCTGTGCCAGCAATCCACTCGGGAAGTTTCCAGGGACTAAACCCTAGGATTGCTTCGGACCCTCACACCGAGTCCGGGCTCCTTCACACGTCGAAGGCTATCACAACACCCCGGCAGCTTGGTAGGCGCCGACTTTCGCAAAGAAGGTATTTGTACAAGGTTCTTGACAGAGTCTTCGGCTTGGACACGGACCGGCGGAGACTTGAGCCTTGGTGTTGACATCGGCAACTTGGCGTCTTCCACACACCCAGACTTGATGTCGACCACGGCTTCCCTCGGACTTCGTCTCCGGTGAATTGGAAGCACCCAGTTCCCGCACCGGGTGACCCCGCCCGTGGCGAGGGTTTCGTTGGTGAAGACTTGTACGGATGTTGGTGAAGCGGTTCATGGACGAAGAGAAGGTCGGGGATGATAAGATAAGGACTCAATACCGGCAAGTGAGACTCAAAGAGCACACACGAGAAACCAACTAGGAGACCCCAAAGCCCATGCCAAATCCCGCGGAAAAACCAAGCCAAACCATGGGGGGAACAGGGGGTAACCTTTGCTTACCTTCCCATACCCTCCCTCTCCTCTCCTCTCTCAAACCCTAACCCTAGGTGTGGAGGCCATGGGAGGAGAAGAGGCCATGGGGAGAAGCTCACACATGAACACCAGAGGTGGGGGGCAAAAATAATGAGCTATCTCAAGTCTAGACCTCAGCCACGACCTCTATTTATAGCTCTAACCCGTAATAGGACGTGTCCTCGCCGCTGCTCGCCTTGTCCTTGCCCTTGCCCTTGTTCTTCTTGTTTGGGCACACTGAGGCGATGTGCCCCCGCTCGTTGCACTCGTAGCAACGGATGGATGCAAGGGCCTTCTTGTCGTTGAAGTTCCTTGCTCCATACTTCTTGAATGCACGAGTGAGCCGATTCACGGCAAGCGCCACAATTTGGTTTTGCTCGCCCGCGGACCCGGACGACTTGTTGGAGTTGTTGGAGGTTTGCTTCCTACTTGGCTTGGATGTGTTGGCCTTGAGGGCGATGGTCTTCTCCTTGAGCTTGGAAGATCCATCATCCTTCTCGTCCTGCACCAACATCTTGTAGGCGACGAGCTTTCCCAAAAGCTTGCTAGGCGAAGCTGTCTTGGCCTCCTAGCTCTTGAGAAGGACAAACTCCCTGTACCTGTCCCTTGGAAGAATAGCCATGATTTTCCTGCAACATCCACGTTAGTCATGGTGAACCCGAGCCCCTTGAGCTCGTTCACCAGAGGGTTAAGCCGAGTGTACATTTCGTTTGCATCTTCCCCAGAAAGCATTTCAAAGAGGTCAAAGCGCCTCCTAAGAACAACTATCTTTTCCTCAACCTCATCTGTGCCCTCGTGGATTTGCACTAGTGTTGTCCATATCTCATGTGCAGTGGGTACGTTGCTAACTCTCTCAAACACCTTAGAGCTCAAAGCAAAGAACAAAGCATTTTTGGCCTTAGCATCTAGGTCTAGTTTTGCGTATTGCCCAAGAGTGGGGCCAGCATCTTTATCAACCTCAAAGTTTAATGGTTTTATCACCACATCCCACACTTGGTGACCTACGATTGAATGTAGGCTGTCATCTTGGTCTTCCAATGACCAAAGTGTGTGCCAGAGAACAACGAAATCCTGTTCCCGGCCACACTACCCCCGTCGGCCATTTTGCCCTAAGAGGTTAAGCCAAGTACACGAAGGGTACTTGCCTCTGATACCACTTGTAAGGATTGGTGGCCTCGAGGGGGGTGAAGAGGACACTATCAAATTAAGTCCTATTTTTTAGAGTTTTTCTTGTTAATTTATTAAAATAAATCCTAAGCATGGCTAAATCTAATTTGACTAATTATCAAAAGAGCTAACAGAGCGGAATTAAAGTCTAGCAATTCTAAACAAGATAGCTGAGGCAGAGTGTGAAAGGTAAATGCGAAAATAGCTAAAAGGAAGGCTCACCAATTTTTTATGTGGTTCAGTGCAAGCACCTACTCCACGATGCCGAATCACCCCGAAGAGAGACTGGGACTCTTTGGTCCCGTGTCGGCAATCCACTCGGGAAGCTTTCAAGGACTAAACCCTAGGATTGCTTTGGACCCTCACACCGAGGCCGGGCTCCTTCACACGTCGAAGCCTATCACGACACCTTGGCAGCTTGGTAGGCGCCGACTTTCTTAAAGAAGGTATTTGTATAAGGTTCTTGACAGAGTGAGGACTCAACACCGGCAAGTGAGACTCAAAGAGCACACATAGGAAACCAACCAGGAGACCCCAAAGCCCATGCCAAATCCCGCAGAAAAACCAAGCCAAATCATGGGGGGAACAAGGGGTAACCTTTGCTTACCTTCCCGTACCTTCCCTCTCCTCTCCTCTCTCTCTCAAACCCTAACCCTAGGTGTGGAGGCCATGGGAGGAGAAGTGGCCATGGGGAGAAGCTCACACATGAACACAAGAGGTGGGGGGCAAAAATAATGAGCTATCTCAAGTCTAGACCTCAGCCACGACCTCTATTTATAGCTCTAACCCGTAACAGGACGTGTGGCGCAATCTGGAGCTAAGACAGACGCGTGAACGGCTCAGATCCTCAGATCTGTCAATTCATCGGACGCGTCCGGAGCTCACCGGACGCGTCCGGTCGCTAGTACCGACCTTCACCGGACGCGTCCGGTCCCTTGACCGCACAGTGGCTACCCCGCGCGTGACACTTCTGGATCGCCCCTCGCCGGACCGTCCGGTGGTGACCGGACGTGTCCGGTCGCCCATCTGACGCGTCCGGCAAATTCTTTGGACGCATCCGAAACTGACAGTACGAAGAGACCCCAAAATGACCCCTTCTGGCGATGCTCTCACTGGACCGTCCGGTGGTCACCGGACGCGTCCGATGCTCATCGGACGTGTCTGATGACTCGTCGGACGCGTCCGGTGTGGCCTGTCTGTGTGCTGGCCCACCGGGCAGCCTCTCTCTTCTCCTCGCTTGCTCCTAGGATTCCATGACTTGTTCGGTTAGGCTTTTTGGTGGTTTCATGAACTCGGATACGGATGACACCTTATCGGATTAGATCAAATCAATTCGAACCAACCCGGGTGGCTTTGGGCGGGAGTTTTCGTGCCTGAAGGATTGAGATTGACTTGGTGGCTAGGAAAATGCCCCGGACACGTTGTCTTAGCCTCAGATGCTTCCGGCCTCACCCGGTGGCATCAACACCTAACCAGCTCACCCTCGGACACTTGGCGCACTCTACGACGTTCTCGAATATTCTAGACAAACTAGACCAACCCGGAGAGACGACACTAGTGTGCTCAATGGGACCGACTCGCCAGAGACTAAGTCTCACATGCCATGCTATGCTAGGGACACTCACACAACCAAAAGACATGAAGAGAATGTGCTAAGCAAAAGTAATGTCCTTAGTTGACGTGGCACCTTAATTGCCAAATTCCTATACCTAGTCCTATGGACTGACAACCGGGGATCCTCGGAAGGGTGACCCTATAGTGTTTGGCTTGTACTAACAGAATTATTCAGTACCAAAGACCAATTACTACTTGGTGTAATGCATTGCCACATATGGAGCAATCCAAGGCCTATATGCGCCATTATGCCCCTTTGATGAACAATAGCATACTATAAAAATCAAGAAAATTTAATCAACAGTAAAAAGTAATGCCATTTTCTGCATACTCCACAACTGATTGCAAACACCTGTAGAGGCCTCGAATTCCTTGAAATTTTCACAACTTTCTGACGGATTGGACAATTCCAAAAGGATTACATCAGCTCCAAAGGTGTAGAGGCCAAATCCGTCAAGGACCGATGCGTGTCCAAGGTTGAGCCAGCGCGTGGGCAGAAGGGGAAGCCCGACAGCCCCAAGGTGTGGTCTAGATCCGAGGGTGAGGAGGGGCGGCGGTGGCGGCGGCGACCGGAAGGGATGGAGAGGCTATGGTGACGGCGTCCGGAAGGGATGGAGAGGCGGTGGTGACCAAAGGGACGGGGAGCCAGTGTGGGTTGAGGAGTTGGGAAGACTGGCGGTCGCGGTGGCTATATGCAGTGCGGGAAAGGGGAGGCGGGGCGACAGGGGTGAAAGAGTGTCATCGCCGGATCTTGACTCCTCGAGGGCTGCCGTCACCTGATCAGGGCTCGCCGAGGCCCGCCGTCATCGGAGAGAGTTGCTGCAGGGGCGGCAAGACTAGTAGGGACAACGGTGGGGACAGCAGAGGGAGGGCATGCGGCTGCAGTGCGGTGGGGGAGGAGGAAGAGGAGGAGCCAGATCTAGGATAGGGAGGGGTCAGGGAGGAGCCGGGGCGGCTCTCCGGCAGTTACGAGAGGAGGCGGTGGGTGAGGCAGGGGTGGCAGGAGAGAGCGGCAGCATTCCGTTGCCGGCTACAGGCGAGGGCAGCCAGCTAGCCATAATGGGAGCACATAGTGGCACCGCAGAGAGAGCGAAAGAGGAGGAGAAGAGCTGGGGTGTAAAACGAGGCAGGATGATGGGTTGAGTGGAGCGAACGATGGCCTTATATGCGGTGGCATCGCTGGTAATTATCCCAGAACTCCGGGTGCACCTACAAGGCGAAAAGGTTCGATCGGCGAGTGAAGGAAAACCTTGGGAGGCTAAACAGAAATATCCAACGAGAATAAAACACTGACCAGGGGCAGTTCCGCGAACAGATGAGGACATGAGCATAAATTAGTAAATTTTGTAGGTTTTTTCTGCATATTCGACCCCCTGGGAGGGGCCGGATCAAAGGGCTTGGACGATGCCCGTACATCCCAATCGGACGGCTCAGGATCAGTGGGTGACGTGGCCTGCCTGGGTGTTCTCCTATGTCTAGCGCCATATATGGTAGGGAATGTCACTCCTAGAATTTGCAATTGATTATTTGTTACTACATTTGTCATCAACATATGGTTCTAACGTTCACATGTCAATGAGATTAAAAAATGACTGGCATATTATTATTTATCCTTTTTTGAGGAATTTTTACACTCATATACCATTATAATGCTGGCTTATTTCAAAAATGTCATTACAAAATACAAAATATTATAGATGCAGTTTCTTTGGACAATGCATTTCATCCATGCTATTGCGGAGGATTTCCAGAGTACACGAAATCAAAATATGCGTGAAAATACACTGACGGATAGGGCCTGCATGCAAGCACAATTTTTTTCTTCTACCTCCCTCCTACCCTCCCAATCTTCCCTAACTTCGGCGCGGAACTCGTCAGAGCACTGTCGGAGCTAGGGGAAAATGAGTTCAATAGGGAGCCTAGAGAAAGAGAGAAGCTATAAGCATCTAGTTCCCATGGGTTGCTTTAAAATTTTTGTGGATCTTGGTCTTCGATTTTGACTAGTGATGCACTTCATACGATTATGTTGGAATCTTGGCATACATGGACCCCACGGGTGATATTTTCTCTCTCGGACAACCTCACTCAAGATTAAGGACTCTTTTTCATATTTCCTCTATTATTCTTGTGTGAGTGGTCGGCTTCCTTTAGATGCTCGTGGAAGTTCTCTATCTGGCTGCAGGGTCCTAGGAGCACTTTCAAGTCCTTTATCGCTTCCTAGCATTCAGAGTTTTCCAGGGTATTCTGGGTTCGGGTTTCCCGCTCGGAGTCAGTTTTGTAGCGCCTAAGATTCCAAAAGTGTCTAAGATATTTTCTCAGGTGCTAATTCTTCCTGCTCAACCAAGTCATGTCTCCCACTACAAAATCCTAAACATTTCAACCAGTCGGGAGTGAGAGTGTCATGTCATAACTTTGGCAGGACTATCTTATCTGAGCTGATGCCTGTGGTAGGACTGTCCTGCCCTGTAGATAGGATTGTCCCGCCCAATGCTTCTTCAACAAAGAAGTTTCAACTTGGTTGTTCAGACGCGCCTCATTCACTGATGGGAGGCGTTCAGGAAGGAGGCGCACGAGGCACGCATGAAAGGACATAATGACCGTGAGGGGGGGTGAAACGGAAGTGTTCAAATTTTAATCCCAATTTTTATGGTTTTTTCTTTCAAGCTTAGTAATTAAGGAAACTAAACTAGGTTAGGTCCTAAACGACTAAGTGCTACGAATGCAGAAACGAGACTAACTAAGAACTAGATAGCTGAAGCGACACCCGAAGAGACGGAAATTAAATTGCCGAAAGTAAATGAGACAAATAATTTTTTTACGTGGTTTGACGTTAAGGCACATACTCCACGATGAGGTATAGACGTTCACGGTCTTCAGCACATGAAGTGGAAGGACCCGGACACTACCCGGATGGCCTTGCACCGACAAGGGCTTCGATGGTGTTGTCGGTACATTTAGTACCAGGGTACCCACGCCCAAGGGACTGGCGGGTGACCCCAGCTAAGGAGGGCCCCCACGCGGTCCGGGAAGACAAGAAGAGGAGGTGCGGCTTCGGTGACCTCGTGGTGCCATGGTGAACATGGGGCGGAGGATGCGGGCACGGCCTCCCTGCCTCGGCGCGAGCAGGACACGTGGCAACCGGGCGAGCGTGGATCAAGGCGGACGGCCTGGTCTCCGGACCAAGAAAGAGCAAGCCATGTGGAGTCCCTGCGAGCACGCGCCGCGCAGGGACCCACCGTCAGTGGACTCACGGCCGGAGGAAGCTTCCCCTCAAAGGAGTCTCTCCCCCGCAGCATATCGAGCGCATTAAGTGCGCTCGATATGGCGTGGTACAGAAAGGCGCATGATGGGGGCGCAGGGCGTGCTCTTAGGTGAACAGTGATGGAACAGCAGTCACTGCACAAGGATGGATGAGACAGGGCAGTCACCGCAGAGGTGTCAGGCGGAGTCCCCCGTCTCCTTAGCTGGAGCCGTTGACAGACGGACGGGTAGGGCCCACCAGGCAGTAGAGGGCAGCCAAGTCGCCGCCCGTGCCCAGGCAATAAATAGGTTCTCTCTCTCTCACTCCCTCTCTCTGCCAGCATCAGCCCTCAGTATGTAAAGGGCACGCTATGCACAAGAGAGAGGAGGACTCTCTCACACCCACTCAAGCTTGTAAGAACAGCAAGAGCATCCGATAATCCCACAGGCAAGAGTAGGACTATTACCCGCACCAGGGGTCCGAACCTAGGTAAATCTTGGTGTGTTTTCTCTGTGATCAGTGAGCTAGATTAGCGGTGCAATCTACTCCCATGCTGAACTACATAATCCCCCTAAAGGGATCTGGTCTGGTGATTTTCCACCATCAGTGGCGCGCCATGTTGGGGAGTAGCGCGCTGTTTTTTCTTAGTTCTTTCTCCAGTTACTTCTTGAGCAGATCCAGTTCCCTCCCGTCCGGCGGTGCAAGAACATTGACGGGTCCGTCGACGAAGGGAGGAGGACCGGAGGCTGGCCTGCTGACCCTGCCTCCCAACGGAGCGGCAGGCCAGTCCAAAGACGAGCCACCTGTTAAGCGCCGCTTCCCCATAGAGGAGGTGACGCCGGCCCAAAACTTGCACACGGTGTGAGCGCTACTGCAGCGCCCACCCATCGAGCTGCCTGCGGAGTCCCCAGCTACTCCTTGGCTGAACGACATCGTCGACTATGTCTAGGTGTCCCAGGTGCGGGTCGAGGCCTCAGGGCTCCGGAGCAGAGTGGCCAACTCGCTGGCCTCCAGCTTCCCCATGGATAAACGGGGAGGCGGGGGAGGCAAGGGAAAGGAATGGCCACCGGTGGTCCCCCCCACCACGAAGGTCCAGGAAGCCCGTGCCGGATCCTCCAAGACGCGTCCCGATCTGCGGTCGCACTTGGAGGACCGTCGCAGCACAGGGAGAACCTGCGGGGGACCCTACGGTGCAGGCGACGCTGTGAGAAGGATTGCCGGATGGCTGAGTCCCCAGATTCTTACCGGAGCGGGGGCTCTGACAACACCGACAAGTTCTCTTCCACCGACTCCTGGCTCTGTTCGGACGGGGAGTCGGACGACGACTGCGGTGCCGCGTTCAGTGATGTCTGCCGTATTTTTTCGAAGCGCCTCCGGGAGTTCCGTTGGTCGGATCAATTCCGGCCCACGGCCATTGAGAGATTCGCTGGCAGCACCAACCCAGAGGAGTTCCTCCAGATCTACTACACCATGGTGCGGGCCACCGGGGGCTGCGACCGGGTGAAGGCCAACTACTTCCCCACGGTGCTTTCAGGCCAGGTCCGTTCTTGGCTGATGAACCCCCCGGGAGTCGGTGCACTCCTGGGGTGAGCTCTACCGACTGTTCGTCACCTCTTTCAAGGGGACTTTAGTCCAGCCTGGGGTGGAGGACGTCGTCCTCAACCTCGAGCAGCGGAAAGGAGAGCCACTGCGCAAGTACATCCGGCGCTTCACCGAGTAACGGAACAACATCCCAAGAATCTCCACCTGGGCCATCATCATCGCCTTCCGCCATGGCGTCCGCGACAGCAAGATGCGCGAGAAAATGCCCAACCACAACATCAGCACGACTTCGCAGCTGTTCCGCTTGCGAACTACTGCGTTTGAGCCGCCGAGGCTCGAAGCCGGCCCAAGCATGGGGACGGAGCCGGTGATGCCGGGACCTCCAAAGGTTCCGGCAATAAGGAGAAGAAGATGCGCCGGACCGAGGGGACCGAACAGGTTCTCGTGGCTGAGCGTGATGAGGAGGACGCCCGTCCGTGGCGCGACCGTGGACAGGCCCCCAGGAAAGGGCGTCGGGAGCGTCGCCACGATCGGCGTGGCAGACGTGACGACAGCAACGAGCGGCGGGACGACCGCCAGGGCGATCCGAGGCACAAGACCTATTGCCCCATCCACAAGACCAACAGTCATGACCTTGTGTACCGCAACATCATGACTAGCATGGTGGACAAGCTGCGCCACGAGAAGCGTCTCCCCAAGGACGACAAGGACCAAGGGCCCGCCCAGCTAGTGTTCTAGCAGGCGACCCATGAGGTGGCCGACCTCCATGGGGGCTTGGCCACTTATCCCTCCAACACCCAATATAAGCGGGTGATGAGGGAGGTGTGCGCCGTCAAGTTGGGGTCGGAGAGGCACCTGAGGTGGTCGGAGGCAACGATCACCTTCAGCCAGGCCGATCACCCCAGCAACACAGCCGGCCTAGGACATCTCCTGATCGTGGTGGCGTCGACGATCCGTAATGTTAAGCTTGCGCAAGTGCTGGTGGATGGAGGCAGCTCCAACAATCTTCTATCCTCCCGAGTCTGCAAGGCGCTGTAGATCGAGGAGCAGGGCCTCCTTCCCGCTCAGACCTTCTACGCCGTCATGCCGGGGGCTGAGTCCCTGCCCCTAGGACATGTTAGCCTCCCCGTTACCTTCGGGGAGGTCGACAACTTTCCCACAGAGGTGCTGGAGTTCGAGGTCGCCGACTTCAACCTCCCCTACAATGCTCTGCTTGGTCACCCCGCCCTATCAAAGTTCAAGGCGGCGACCCACTACGCCTGTATGGTGGTGAAGATCCTAGGGCCGACACGACCCATCGCGTAAGGGGGATTATACGGTTGCGTTCATGCAACGCAGTTGTCCTAAACCCCCAACACTGGATGATTTCAAGTAGTTGATGGATGGGCCTTGTCCGTTCCATCCCAACGGAAAGCACTCGGCTAAAGGATGCACTCGTTTGGAGATTTACGCTAAGGGAAAGCGTTCTCTTCAGACCAAGGGCAAAGATGGAAAGGATCCGGAAGACAAGTCGGGTGACTTCCAAGATGCACACCGAGCGATCAGCTACATATTCAGAGGATCGGAGGCGTATAAATCCATGCAAAAGCAAAAGCTAGCCGCTCGGGAAATCAATGCCATCGTACCGGTAACTCCGCAATATCTACGCTGGTCCAAAGTGCCCATAACTTTTGATCGATCAGATCATCCCGATCGCATACTCCCCCAGACGGTATCCCCTTGTTTTTGATCCAGTCGTCCGCGGCGTCAGGCTCAAGAGGGTGCTGGTCGATGGAGGAAGTGGTTTGAATGTTCTTTTCACTAAAAATTGGATGACATGAAAGTCCCGCGTTCTGAATTAAGGCAAGGATCATCGCCTTTCCACGGGCTTATCCCCGGGACTAGCGCGGTACCACTCGGATAGATCTCGTTGCCTGTTACATTTGGGACAAAGGAGAATAATCGCACAGAATACCTAAGCTTTGAGGTGGCCGACATCGAGACAGCATATCACGCGATCATGGGAAGGCCGGGGCTGGATAAATTTATGGCTGTTCCAAATTACACGTAATTTAGTGATGAAGATGCCCGGGCCACGTGGAGTTATTACCCTACCTGGAGACGTCAAACAATCATACATCTGCGATAAGGAAAGCTGTGAGATGGCACAAGCCCTAGTAGCTTCGGCTGAGATGGAGAAGATTGGCTCGACAGTCGCTAACCTTGAAGAAGAAGGAGAAATCCCTGTAAAGAAGCAGTCAAAACTCTCCATCCAACCAGATGAGGGGGTTAAGAAGATACCATTAGACCCGTCTGATCCGGTAAAAACCGTTGTGGTGGGGACAGGGCTTGATCCCAAATAGGGAAGCGCGCGTGTCACTTTCCACCAGGCTAATCGGGACGTGTTCGCATGGAAGCCATCGGACATGCCTGGAGTCCCAAGAGAGGTGATCGAGCACGCCCTACATGTGGACGAGAAAGCAAAACCCATCAAGCAAAGCCTTCGAAGATTCGCCCAAGACCGCAAGGATGCGATC